>CM025853.1:6048641-6110429 GCA_003952965.2 Morella rubra | reverse complement strand
ACCGCCGCTATAGAGACCGCCGCTAGATGTAAAATTTTCTGCTGCGGTTTTGATAAACCGCCGGTATATAGGGCATATAGCGGCGGTTTTGGTGACCGCGCTAAAATGACCGCCGCTGTAGACCTGCTTTTTTGTAGTGCTAACAGTTTTTCTAGAATCTAGATCCTCTTCAATTTACTACTTAAATTAGATAATTTATTAATTAGGACAAAGATAGATATAATATGTAGATTCTACAATATTCACTCCCCACCGTATTGATCATATTTTGATATATAGTGTGAACTCTACATCATTCAATGCACATTGTATTTTTCTCTGTCCGAATAAATTAAAAATAATTTTGGCCTATTTTTTTCTAGCCATGAAAAAGAAAGCAAGATGAGGCCAAATCAATATAATTGTTTATTTAATTTTTTTTTAACCATAATCGGATACAAATAAAAGAAGAAGCACATGTCTGTGGGGATGCCTAAATGAATCAACCAACTTATTTGGTTTTCAAACACTTTCCATGTCTCCCTTGGCTACAACTACAAGGTGCGCGCTGAACAGCTAGCTTAATTAGCTTACAGCACAGCGTGTTCGCAACTACAGTGATTAATTGGCTGCAGGTGCATTAATCTTCTCACCTTAATTATATAGACACGACAAATATGACCCTTTGAGTAGAACGTTCCATATATATCTAACACATGGAGGGGGCCGGGTATTTTCTTTTAAGATCATATAGCTACGAACCAAATTAAATCACCTAAATTGATTTTAAATTATTACCCTATATATTCAGGTAATAGCATTGTACGTTACTGGAGCTGTCAACGATATTTTTTCACCAGCACACAAGAAGGAAATAATCCGCTACTTGTATAGTCATCAGGTATTATTTGAAGTTTTTCTTTTTCTATTTCCTCTTGAGTCCTGGACATGATCACTTGGTGTTCAAAAGTAAATTATCATTTAGCCAGCCAAAAATATTGCACTAAAATGTTAGATGTTATGAAACTCTGCATGTATACCCGTACGTTTAATATAGTTTGTATGTAGAGTTTTCACATGTAATATTCTGTATATATATATATCTATATAATCAGTTGCATGTGCTTTTATTTTTATGAGACAGAATGAAGATGGAGGTTGGGGCTTGCATATAGAGGGTTCTAGCACAATGTTTGGCTCGGCCTTGAGCTACATTGCATTGAGGATACTTGGAGAAGGCCACGAGGATAGTGGAGATCATAGAGTTATGGCGAGAGGTCGAAAATGGATCCTTGATCATGGTGGTTTAGTGGCAATTCCATCACTGGGAAAATTTTGGGTCTCGGTATGGCTGATTGAACCCCTTGCTGATTCTCAAATTAAATCAGGCCGTATAATAAGTATCTTCAGTTTCTGTTGTGAACAAGGACAAAGAATTGATAAAACCTAAATTATCAAGTTGGATTACAGAGATAGCTTTGAAATTATGGGAATTAGTTCTCGAAGTACACTCATAGGGATAAATTTGTGGTGGCTTAGACGTGTATACTATAAAATAGCTTAGCCTCATATTAGTTCTAATAATCTCTACTTATTGCTCACCCTTTACTCCTACATTTTTCGAGTTATCCATCATGTGGGTGGTTTTGAGAACTTTAGATTTGGAGTCCCAAGGTTGATTTTTTTATGATTAATTAGTCTACTAGCTAGTCTCTAGGTATTACTCAATCCAAAATTTGTCACTTAGGGGGTAAGTTTCATTCTAAATTGATTCATGTGGAATTCTTGTTGTTCTGAGGTGGTCATTTTGTCTAGTTGAGTGACTTTATAAATGGAAAAAAATCTAACGTGATTGACAGGGACACGTATTAACCATTGCCAATAATCACATCCATCTTCCCGGCCCCTTAATTTCCAAATCACCAAACATATGATGTATGACCGGTCCCATTAATTTTAATTTTACCTTAATTCTCTACTTCAAACAGGAAAGAAATTATCCCTACAATTCTCCCTTAAACATTGAGCTAGTCTCATCTATCATAGAGAATGATTAGGTGGAATAACTTAATAGAGATCGGTCATACGTGGCACGCTGAGTGATTTAACATTTAATAGAGACATATGGTTATTGGCAAATGGTTATAAACATGTGCCCATGTTAGCCACGTTATATTTTTTCTATTCACAGGGTCACTTGAGTTGACCAAATGATTACCTAAGGACATGAATAATTCTATAGGCACCAATCTAGGACGAAACTTACTTTAGGGACCAGTTTGGGATTAGGTAATACTTCAAAGATTAGTGGACTAATTAAACCATTTATTTATCATATTAATTCTTTTGAGATTTCTGCTTTTGAGGTTCGGGGGCCGGCTTACCATAAGTATCTTTAGTTTGTCTTGTGAACAAGGAACAAGTTAATGAATAGAACCTTAAGTTACCCCAGTTGTACTAAAATAGTAAATAAACAATTCTTGCCGCATTTGGTTAGTTGCTTGATAATTTCTCTGTTCTTAGCGGAAAAATAAGTGGACGCTAATTATTAGTTGCGTCTTCTTTCATGCATATATAGGTACTGGGATCGTATGCGTGGTTAGGGTGCAATCCAAATCCCCCAGAGTTCTTGCTTCTACCGCAAATCTTCCCCATTCATCCAGGTTAATCCTCTTTCTCAAATTTTCTTTCGAAAGTCGCATGATCTGTATGATTTATACGACAAAAAAAGAAATTGTATGTAGCAGTTAGTTAGCCTAGTGCAATATATATTTGCGGGTAGCAATTCGGTTGGCTTGCCTAGTGCAATATATTGGATAGTACTCAAGATCATAACAATGTATATGAGATGCAGGGAAGATGTTATGCTACTATCGCTTGGTTTACACGGCAATGGCTTATACCTATGGGAAGAGGTTCGTTGGTCGAATCACCGATTTGGTTCGATCAATTAGAGAAGAGTTATACAACGAGCCGTATCATCAAATAAACTGGAATAAAGCCCGGAGTACAGTTGCAAAGGTTATAAGTTGAATCTTAAAATCTTGATATATATCTAATTGTAACTTCTTCTATGTTAGAAACGTCTATGCGGATCCCTTCCTATCTAGATATTAGCAATTCCTGTAAAGTTCAATCAATTTCCATGTCTGATCTATTCTATATATGGAAAATTAACGCGTACATAAAACGTACTCAATGTGTTAAAATTACTTTAGGAGGATCTCCAATATAGTTCGCAATATCCATTCATCCAAGATGCTGTATGGGGACTACTTTACCATGTAGCAGAGCCTATTCTGAGCTGTTGGCCCTTTTCAATGTTACGAGAGAAGGCACTAACAGTGGCAACTGATCGTATTCATTATGAGGATGAAAACAGTAAATACGCTCTCTTTGGAAGCGTGGGAAAGGTGAATAACTGGTATAATTAATACATATTTAGGATGTCCTAAGAATGCATTAATGAGATAGTTTTTTGCGGCGGTTGGCATGTCATGTGACAGGTCCTAAGTTTGCTTGCGTGTTGGGTTGAAGATCCAAATGGGGAGGCGTATAAGCTTCATCTAGCTAGAATTCCGGACTATTTCTGGGTTGCTGAAGACGGCTTAAAAGTGCAGGTGAGATGATCATCCCCAAGCGGCCTCTTTCATTGCCAGCTGCATCATGTGGAACATGCTCATAATTAATAACATATAACCGCAGCATTTACAGAAGCCGATCGAGTCAAGCAAAAACTGGAAGTACTCCAAAATCTGGATACTAATTGGAAGTAGTACTAATCAATGGTGCCTGATTTATCTTATGCAGGCTTGTCCAGGCAGTCAGACGTGGGATGTGGCTTTTGCTTCTCAAGCGATTCTTTCTTGTAAACTCAATGAGGAGAATGGGCCAACACTTCGCAAAGCACTAGAGTTTCTCGAGGCTTCACAGGTTATAATATATATAGGTCAAAAATGAGTTTAATTTGGAAAGGATAATATATAGTTTTAACTTAATCACATACTCTTTAGATCCGCGAAAATCCTTCTCGAGACTTCAAAGCCATGTATAGACACATAAATAAAGGAGCATGGACATTCTCAATGCATGACGAGGGTTGGCAAGTCAGCGATTGTACAGGAGAAGGTCTGAAGGTAATGCCTCGAACTCAACCCAAATCCATCCATATACAAGAACTGTAAATATTGGTCAATATTTGTATGAATGAAAGAGCAAGGCTAAATTACCACCATCCTTCGAACCGTCATCCCGAAGGCCTCTAACTCAGCTAAAATTGCAATGTATAAAGCTCTGTCACGCCCCATTATATTCTTTTCTTAGAAAAGGGCACTTAATTAGATATTATAACTCACATTTTAAGAGAGAAACATTGAAAAATGAGTGTTAGCTTAAGAAGCTAATTGACGACTTTATTAATTTGAATGAAACCTTGACTTTTGCAGGCCACACTCTTGCTACATATGGCATTGGACCCAGTTGGAAACGAAGTTCAGAGCGAGCGGCTTTTTGATGCTGTGAATGTCATCCTTTCTCTACAAGTGAGAATTCAAATTTTCTAGATTCTGTTGTACTTATCTCAAGGAACAAAGTAGTTCCTGGGTCTATGACTTTGTTATCTTAATTTGCTCTTTCTGAAACTTTTCTAGTACTGGAATGATTGGCTCCCTCTTAATTTGTACAACAGGGTAGCGAAGGCGGTTTCCGAGTTTGGGAGCCTCAAAGAACATTCAGTTGGCTGAAGGTAACTTACCAAAAGAGTTGTATATCCGCACCTACAATGAGAGCTCTCAGATCAGTAAAATATAACGCATAATTTTGTCAACATCTGATTATGCCAATGCATAGTTATAAAAGGAGATCTTCCTGTTAACTTAGTAGTCACGATTAACAGTACTATTGTCGTGCATATTTTCATAGAACATCCAGTTTACGGAGTTTCTTGAAGACACTCTCATTGAGCAACCGTAAGATTCTTTGGCCGGACCACGATTCTGTATTGGCCATATATGCATGCATTCCTAACATCAAATTAAGCTGCTGCATGTGTCACCTTGTAGGTATGTGGAGTGCACATCGTCAGCAGTTCAAGCTTTGGCACTTTTTAGGAAAATCTATCCTGAGCATCGCAGGGCAGAGATAGATCGTAGCATCTCCAAGGCGATTCAATTTATTGAATCCATACAAGAACCTGATGGATCATGGTATTTTGTTAATTGTCATCCATAATAATGTCGTCCAAAAAAAAAAAACTGTGTCATAAATTGATCACGACTTTGTTTAAAAGAATAATTAGATATCATGGTTATTTTAGGCCGCGGCATGTAGCAAAAGGCCGAGACTCCGTCATATATGACTTCATTTTTTCATTCCTTTTGGTCCTTAATTAACGCTGTAGCAATTAGTTAAGCAGCAAGTATCGGTATAGTTTCCACAAGATTTGCATTTATGTAGGTGTTGACATTGGGGTATTTGCTACACGTATGGCACCTGGTTTGCTGTAAGAGGACTGGCAACCTTCGGAAGAAACTTAAAAAATTCTCCTGCATTGCGTAAAGCTTGTAAGTTTTTGCAGTCAAAGCAACTGCCTAATGGTGGATGGGGCGAGAGTTACTTGTCAAGCAAAAACAAGGTATGGCTTATAGTGCAAAAATCAGAGAAAACGAGAGAAGAGTACCCAAGCAAGTTTTCCTTGTGAAACAGGTGTGGACAAATACAAAAGGCGACCGTGAGAATTTGGTCCAAACTGCATGGGCTGTGTTAGCCCTCATTGACGCTGGCCAGGTCAGTTGTTCCCAATTATTAATTCCATTCGTTGCATATCAAGATTAATGATGCAATATTACTGTTTCACCAGTAGGTAATTATAGTTGAGCGCTGGCTATTACCCAAAGATTAAAAAAGGCTTGAAACTTACTAAATAATCTACATTAATGTCTCCATAAATTTAGGCCCAGATGGATCCAACACCAATTCATCAGGCAGCACGGCTGTTGATCAATTCACAGATGGAAGATGGTGACTTTCCCCAACATGTAAGTAATTCATCTCCCTTTAAAATGTAATTCGTGTTAAGACTTCCAGTACTGGACTATGTCTTAGCTTCGGTAATTTCGTTTTATATGAACAAGACTAATGGAATACGATGTTATTTCAAATTCATGTTCTGACTGTAATTGGTTGTCGGTAAGTACAGGAACCCGTTGGAGGAATGAAGAGCAACTGTATACTCAACTTCTCGTCTTATAGAAACATTTTCCCTATCTTCGCGCTCGGAGAATATCGGCGGAAAGTTCTATCTGCCTGAAAAGTATTACATATTGAAGCTTACCGAACCGCAAATTTGCTTGTTCCCAATATATATCCATACAACTTCCGTATGAGCTGGAAGTATAATTCATTAGTTTCTAGCAAGAAAGGCAATTCCCTACAGACAATCATGTAATTGCAGGCTCCGTACTACAGTTTCCGGGAAGAGATCATGATTTATAATTTAAAATAATTTATCTATGTTCTTCTTTTTTTTTTTGTAAGCAACAATTTATATATTTTTGCTATCTTTATAAGTATTTGGTTATATGATTTTCCAACCTTGAACATCCAACCATTCATATAGAACGACTAAACTAACAAGTGTGGGAATCTAGGTCTTATCACTACAAGAAATATAGCTTTAGGTAACAAAATTTTAGGTGTCAAACAAAATTTTGTAACCAAAATGGTCTTTCCATGACAAAATATTAATTTCGTCACCCAAATCCATCCAGGAATACCAAAACTGTTCGGCCCGATCAAAAACATGTTCATACATATTTTTGGTGTGATGACATACATGCGTCGCCAATGAGTGACAATAAAAGTAGTCACAAAATACAAAATATTGTTAGGACGAACAACCAAACCGTTCGGACTCTCTGCTGGATGACAAATTCCAAATTGTCATAACCGAGTGACCATTAAAATCGTCACAATTTTTATAACTCCATTCGGACTTTTTTTATATAACGTCCGCACGTACATTACCTAACGAATAACAATCGTCAGCATATAGTGACAAATTAAAAAAATGTCAAAAACACTCATTCCCATCCAGACTACATGAACTGCGTTCCAACGGAAAAAGTAATGTCATCTGGACGGTACAAAACATGTCCGCACAGGTATGAACGCTTCTTCTGCAAATCATGTGGTTTCACATATAGTCTGGATGGTTTAAGTTGTAGAACCTTTTCGAATCGGACATATTTAATGGCGTTAAATTTGATTGGCCACATGTGAATATAAAAGTAGAGAAACATCCGAATGTATATGAAATACATTTGGACAATTCCTGAACACATTAAACTGGCCAAACATTTTCAAAATCACAAACTCACTCTCTTCCCTCAAACTTTTCTCCCAAACGTTTTTACTACCCTTTCGAGATCTCTCAACAACTTCAAGTAAAACTTTCTTCATGAGTTTGCTTCTCAATTTCATGCATTTCAATTCAAAACCGTCCACTGTTTAGTTTGTTGTGTTGTTTGCGTTCATCAAATTATGGTGCTCAATTTTTGTTCATTGAAACACCCTTCGGACGGTTTTTTCAGACGTCCGGATGGTGTATTGCCGTGTGGATGACCTAGAATTTAAATGATGCAGTTTGACGTTTGTACGAACAGTTTGTGCTTATGTTCGAACAGTTTTTGCTAGGTTGACCATGGAACACTCCGGGAGAAGTATCACCAATGTTGGGGGACAGACAGAGTGACCAGCTTGGGCGGACGCCTTTTTAGTGGAGTTGAAGCAGAGAATTCAGGCAATAGTGGAGCCAACGCATTCGTTGTGCATGGAGCTCTAATGCCGCTTGACCGGTCTGGAGACAAACTTGCTCTAACGGATAGGGCTCTGACGGAAGAGCTGAATATTATGCGATTGGAACTGTTCTCTGTCAGTGCACAATTATCTTAGTTGTCACAGTTTGTCCATACGGTTTCGATATAGCTACAGACACTCATCAGATGGGTGGATAATATGGAGGAGCATTTGGCGCATGTTCGTGACGCCCTCGGACAAGATTGGACGAGCCAACTCATGATTTGGACTAGTCTCTTGTTTATGCTTTATCACTATTATTTATTTATCGTTTGAAGGATCGTCTCCAGCTTGTACTAGACATTATGATTGTATTTTCTCCTTCGGTATTTGGACTATTTTTGATATTTTATATTAATTATGTTCTTTCACTTGATTAAATTTATTACAATTTAAACGGATAATTAGTACAATCAAATGGGTGATTAGTACGAGTGCTATGTTAATGGAACGATTAGTATAATTAGATTGTAATGGTTAGTGTAATTAGCTTGAAATTACAATTAAATGGGTGATTAGTTATAACGGATATTTAATATAAAAATATGCTTAACTATATATATTTTTTATGTATGCAAAATAAATAAATTAAGTTCAAAATTTGAGTCAAATTACGTTGTGTTAAATTGAATGAAGTAAATTAAATTAAGTGAAGTAAATTAATTATGTAAATTAAATCATTTAAATAAATTAAGTTGAGTGAAGTAAATTAAATTTAGTGAATTTAAATAAATCTGTTAGGGGTTCGGATGATGTATCTCAACGCCTTTGTAGGTAGGCGTTTGAACATACAGGCTTAGTATCTGAACCAGTATGATGCAAAGACGTTGTTGGAACAGTTGCGTGTACCTTCCGATGTGCTTGTAACCATCGCATGGCTTACACGTGTTTACGGTATACGACGGTTGAAAATAGCTATCACTGTCCAAACCATAGTTTACTATCCAGACGATATTCTCAGCCAAACTTGCGCTTCCACGTCGCGGGAAGTCAGTGGAAAGACGTTCGCACGTCTAAAAAAGAGTTCAGACGTCTTTATTGTGCAGAACTGTTTAAACGGTTTAAATTTTGGCATTTAATACGAAGTACGTTGATTGGGCCACATGTGCAAATAAACGTCCGAACGCCATGTGGATTGTCTAGACGCTATCAACGAATTCTAAAAAGTCGAACAGTTCGGCATTTTCACAAATACCGCACCATTTCTCATCAAAAATCTCTGAAAGTTGAATTCTTTTCTTCTCAAATCTTGACGTAATATCACTCTTTCGAGGATCTAATCACATCTAGGTATTTTTGCTTACTTTTAACAAGATTTTAATAGTAAATTTTTTTTTTTTATAGTTTTACGTATAGAATTTCAATTCCATTTTTTGCATAGTACGTTGTGTATTTTGATTGATTTTTACATAGAAATTGATTGTGTTAAGTGATAGCATTGTTTTAAGTATATTAGTTTGTGTTTTGGTTGTATTTTTGGGCATGTGTGGGAGGTGGAAGGACACTGTCATGGCTAAGTTAACTTGGTCTTCCTCCCCTCAGCATTCGAATGTTTCCCTGAGACATCCGGACGTTTCCTTGATTCGTCCGAACGTGGCCTTGAGGCATTCAAACTCATGCCAATGCAGTTCGGAGGCCCTGAAAATGGATGCTATGAATTCATTGCCGCATGGGATTCTTCTGACCCAGTTCCTGCACGCCATGCTGGTACCCTAGGGTGTTATGAGCCGAGAGCCATTCCACTTGTGTCGATCAACAAGATAACACTCTCCAAATCGATTGCCCAGACACGCTGAGCGCTAAATGCTGCTCAGGCTACTAGAGTTAAACGATAGGAGCAGCCTGAGGAGGCAATGGAGCAGCAGGATCCTAGATAGAGCTCGACCTAGGGATTTGGGGCACGACGATCGGGTTTGATGGAAGACATGATGACGCAGTTGATTGAGCGGATGCAATTGGTCTTGTAGCACACCTATGAGATGGTCAATGATATCAGTGATCGGCTGACAATTTTGGAGCGTAAGGTCGTGGACATGGACTCTGGGTGGAAGAAGGAGGTCACTGTGGTTCAGGAGGCCATGAAGAGAGTGGCAACCAGTGCAGAGTTGTTTGCCTTGACTCAGTGGGTCGTGCTGATAAAGGAGCACCTTCGTCAAATCTGTAACGTTCTAAAAGTCACGAATCATGATGATGATGATGAGCAGTAGTTTATCTTTATTTAGTTTTATTATGACTTTTATATTTACTTTTATATTATATTTTGAGGACATGTATTGGTATTTATTTGATGTTATTTTGTTTATATTATGCTTTGACGATATTTGATATATTTATATTATTTCAATTATATTATTTTTATTTATTAGAACTTAATACAATATGTTAATTAATGTTATGTTTTTACTTTGATATAGTAATTCTAAAAAATGTTGATATTAGAACTTAACACACTTAAGGTTAATTAACTTTGGTTATTTAAAACTTGCTAATAAATATTATTGTATAAGCTTTGAAAAAAATTCGCCAAAACCTATTCGGACGACAAGGTAACCATCCAGACTACTTACTGTAAGCTCGAACGATGTCGTATTATATAAAAAAAATCGTTAGAACGGTCATTTATATGGTTGGGACGCTTTCGTTTACGAACCTTTCATTGAGACGCTGTCGTTTGGGGATTTACAAACGGCGTGTTGAAATGTAAGATACCATTTAGACGAAGAGTGTAGCGTCCGGACGTTGTTGTTTGTGATCAGATGCTATTGTCTTGTATTTCTAAAACGGTGTTGTGTAACATAAGGTAGTGTTTCGACGATGGTTTTCAGTCCGAACATGTGTGTTTATGACCAGACGTTGTCATTTAAAGAGTACTAAAATGGTGTCGTGAAAAGTAAGAAAGTGTTCGGACATGTTTTTTGTCGTTCGAACAGTTATGAAATTTTAGGCGGCAACAATTCCCTCAAAAACTAATACGCGTGTTGCCTTTTAGTCACAATCAATGGTTTGATGATAACATTAGAAGTAATTGAGATGTAAAGCAAAGCGGATCCAAAATGAGCACGAAGCGATCAAGCAACATCCCCTTCAATGGAAGTGCTCTTAAAGTGAAGACTCAAGATGCTAGGGTAATCTTTGTAACTCTAAGACTTCATCTTTAACAAGGATTTGAACCACACACTTGCATATTTCTTCAAAACTTGCATGAACTGTTTTACCTCTTGTTTTGAAGATTTAAAAATGTTTTAAATGGCTTTAAAATATCCCAATTAAACTTCCAAACCTTTTATATACTTATGGGAATGTAGTCTTTAAAATTGGGATTTTAAGTTGGTCAAAATCGTGTTTTTAAAACAACTGGATCATGTGTTTAAGTTGAGGAGGTCGACTGGCTCGGTCGACCGGTTAGTTTGAAAAATAAAGAAAAGAGTTGTTTTGACCTCTAACATTATGACTGTTGGGTAACATAAACTTGTAGTGGTCGACCGACTTACGTAGCGGTCGATGGTTCATCGTGAGTTTTTTTTTAACCGCTCGACTCCCAACGACTATTAACGGCTATTTTTCTTATGAGGCCTATATAAAGCCATTCCTACGCCTTTTAAAAGTTGCTGAACAACCAAAATCATTTTACTAAGGCTAAGAGTGATCAAAAACCTTTCAATCCTTGTTCAAACATCATTCACACATAATCAACACTTTCACATCCTTGTTATTGTGTGAAGCCTAAGAGATAGAAATTTCTCATTGTAACATCTACTCCATCAAGGGAGTTTTAGTGGGCATTTTCGTTCATCCCTATACACTTTTAAGAGAGTGATTCTCTTGTTTCCTTTTGGTGAGGTTTGTTCATCAAAAGAAGGAGTTTAGAGAGGTTTGTTCTCAAACTCGTTCTTGAGGCTTGAAGAGGTGTTTCTCAAGCTCAAGTGTAAGGAAAGCTCTCCTTGGTTGAAGGGAGCATAGTGGAAAAACCTCAAGGCTTGGTAAAGAGCTTGAGGGGTGGATGTAGGTGGGTTTGCCGAACCACCTAAAAATCTTGTGTTTGCTTCTCTTCCCTTATCTCTTTACATTGTGCTACTAGTTTCTTGTTCTAAGTTTTATTTCTCTATTTGAGTTGCAATATATATTCTTGTGTTTAATCTTTTATTGCAATCGCTTCTCTTTGTGAAACTTGTAGCTAGCAAACACTTTCTAAAGGGTGAGTTTCGAAAAAATTTTGAAACCCAATTCACCCCCCTCTTGGGTTGCCTTAATCCTAGGATTTACAATTGGTATCAGAGCTTGGTGCTCTCTTTAGCAAGATTTAACAATCTTGAGTTAGAATGGCAACTTCAAGCAACAACTCTTATGTTGAGGGACTCTCAACATCTAGACCTCCTTCCTTCAATAGAAGTGATTACTCCTACAGGAAAGCAAGGATGAAAATTTATTTTCAATCCATTGACTTTGATCTATGGCTTTGTATTTTAAATGGACCTCACTACCCTATGAAAGCCGTAGGTGAGACAATTGTCTCTAAGCCCGAGAATGAGTATACCGATGATGACAAGAAGAAAATTTCTATAAATGCTAGAGCTATGAACATTCTTTATTGTGCTTTAGAGAGAAGTGAATTCAATAGAATATCTACTTGTGTTAGTGCAAAAGAAATTTGGCATTCTTTAGAAATCACTCATGAAAGTACAAACCAAGTGAAAGAATCTAAGATAAGCATGCTAGTTCATAGCTATGAATTGTTTAAGATGAAACCGGAAGAAAACATTGGTGACATGCTTACTAGATTTACTAATATTGTGAATGATTTAAATGCTCTTGGAAAAGTGTACACTAACTCGATTTGGTGAGAAAAGTTCTTAGATCACTACCAAAGACTTGGGAAGCCAAAGTCACCGCTATTCAAGAAGCAAAGGACCTCACCAAATTGCCTTTGGAAGAGCTTGTTGGATCCCTTA
Source organism: Morella rubra (assembly GCA_003952965.2). Lineage (NCBI taxonomy): Eukaryota > Viridiplantae > Streptophyta > Magnoliopsida > Fagales > Myricaceae > Morella > Morella rubra. Next base: position 6,097,647 of record CM025853.1, on the reverse strand, counting down.
TGACTCACGAAATCACCATGAAGGGACATGAGGAGGAAAGTTCAAAAAGGAGAAGCATAGCCTTGAAATCCTCCGTAGTTGAGATTGAAGAAGATAATGATGATAGTGGAGATGAGGATATTGCTCTCATGACAAGGAATTTTAGAAACTTCCTTAAGAGAAAGCAAGGAAGGAAGAACTTCAAAGATTTCAAGAGAGAAGAGCCAAAGAAGGAATACCCAAAGATGGACAACAAGAAGGACCACATCACTTGCTACAATGTGCAAGAAACCCGGTCACATTAAGGAGGATTGTTCACTTCTCAAATATAAAAGAAAGCTATGAAAGCTACTTGGGAAGATAGCGATTCAAGCTCCTCTGATGAAGAAGATGATGGAGAAATCGCAAACATGTGCTTCATGGCTTTAGAAGATGATGAGGTATATCTCTCGGATCTTGAAGATTCAAAACCTTCATATGATGAATTAGAAAATGCTTTTGATGAGTTATACATTACGTTTGAAAAGCTTAAACTCAAATACAATGTTTTGAAAAAGAAGCATTCACTAGCTACAAGTGACCTTGATTCCTTAAATGATGAACAAGGAAATTTGAAGCTAGAGAATGAGGAATTGAAACTAAAAGTTTCAACTTTAGAAATTGAGAACAAAGCTTTCAAAGATAAGGTTACTCGTCAAAACACTATTCTTGAAAAATTCACTCAAGGAAGCAAAGCTTTGGAGAACATTCTAAACAATCAAAGATGTGTTTTTGACAAAAGTGGTTTAGGCTACAAGCTCATAAAAATGAAAAGTATTTCAAAAATTTCTTTGTCAAAGCTAAATCCTCAAATGAATTTCTTTTGCAACAAGAATGGACATCTAATATTTGATTGTCCTCTCAAGAAACTTGGGTGCAAAGCTCTTAGAAAGATATGGGTTCCAAAGGGAACTATTGCTAACCCAAATGGACCCAAAAAGGTTTGGGTACCAAAAGCTTCATCTTGAATTTGTTTTGTAGGATTCAAGAAAAAAGAAATGCAATAGTTGGTTCTTGATAGTGGTTGTTCAAGACACATGATGGAGTCAAGCCATCAACCACATCAACCATTCCCCCATCAAATAGGTAATATTGGTTTAACTCCTTCCTTTAATTGAAAATGTCCTATTGGTTGATAAATTGAAGCATAACTTGCTTAGTATTAGTCAACTTTGTGATAAAGGTTATAGAGTTGTATTTGAATCTTCTCGATGCCTTATTGAAAATGTCATAGATGGAAAATTATTGTTTATTGGCCATAGGAACTCAAATGTGTACAAGATTGACATTGATCAAAATGCTTGTGTGGATAATTGTCTTGTGGTCAATGTAAATGATAGTTGGCTATGGCATAGAAGATTGGGTCATGCAAGCATGCATCAAATTTTGAAAATCTCTAAGCATGATCTTGTGAATGGGCTACCTAAATTGAATTTTGAAAAAGACCAAGTTTGTGAAGCTTGTCAAATGGGAAAACAAGTGAAAACCTCTTTTAAATCCAAAAACTTCATTTCAACTAGTAGACCTCTACAATTACTTCATTTGGATTTATTTGGTCCATCAAGAATTCAAAGTCTTGGTGGAAAGTCCTATGCCTTTGTAATTGTGGATGACTACTCTAGGTTCACTTGGATTTTGTTTTTAGCTTCAAAAGATGAAGTCATTCATGAGTTCATTAAATTCTCAAAAAGGGTGCAAAATGCAAAAGGATACACCATTGTGGCCATTAGAAGTGACCATGGTGGTGAATTCGTAAATGAGAAGTTTGAATCTTTTTGTAGCATGAATGGTTATGAGCATAATTTTTCAACACCTAGAACTCCTCAACAAAATGGGATTGTTGAGAGAAAGAATAGAACTATTCAAGAGATGGCAAGAACTATTTTGAATGAAAATAAGTTATCAAAATATTTTTGGGCCGAGGCCGTCAACACCTCTTGCTATGTTTTGAATAGAGTATCTATGAGACCCACTTTGAAGAAAACTCCTTATGAGCTTTGGAAAGATAGAAAACCCAACATCCATTATTTCAAAGTTTTTGGTTGTAAATGCTTCATTTTAAATACCAAAGACAACCTTGGAAAATTTGATTCTAAAACCGATGTTGGAATTTTCCTTGGATACTCTAATTCGAGTAAAGCTTATAGAGTTTATAACAAAAGGACTCTTTGTGTTGAAGAATCAATGCATATCACTTTTGATGAAACTAATGGTTTGTTTGAGAAAAATGCAAGTGTAGATATTGAAGATATTGAGGGGGAGATGGAAGAACTTGAGATCAAGGATAACCCCACTCAAAACGAGGAAGCTCAATCTCCAAGTGAAGAAATTATTCAACCATTGCAAGGAGAAGGTACTTCACAAGAACTCCCTAAAGAATGGAGGTATGCTACTAGTCACCCTCAAGAGTTAATTATTGGTGATCCCTCTCATGGAACTAGAACTAGAGCTTCACTTAGAAATATTTGTAATCATCTTGCATTTGTGTCTCAAATTGAACCTAAGACTTTTCTTGAAGCCGAAAATGACGAAAGTTGGATTTTGGCAATGCAAGAAGAGTTAAACCAATTTGAGAGAAATCAAGTTTGGGAACTTGTCCCTAGACCCAAGGATCAAACCATTATTGGCACAAAATGGGTCTTTAGGAACAAGGTTGATGAGCACGGTACTATTGTTAGAAACAAAGCTAGATTGGTTGCTAAAGGCTATAATCAAGAAGAAGGAAATTGATTATGATGAAACATATGCACCCGTAGCACGTTTGGAATCCATTAGAATGCTTTTGGCCTTTGCTTGCTATAAAAATTTTATGCTTTATCAAATGGATGTGAAAAGTGCTTTCTTGAATGGATTTATCATGGAAGAAGTCTATGTAGAACAACCACAAGGTTTTCAAAATGAAGCTTATCCAAATTTTGTTTTCAAATTAAAAAGGCTTTGTATGGACTAAAACAAGCTCCTAGAGCTTGGTATGATAGACTTAAAACTTTCCTTGTTGAAAAAGGTTTTTCCATAGGTAAAGTTGACACAACACTTTTCACCAAGTCCAAAAATAATGATATCATAATTGTGCAAATTTATGTGGATGACATCATATTCGGTGCTACTAATGACTCTCTTTGTCAAGAATTTTCCAAATTTATGCATGAAGAGTTTGAGATGAGTATGATGGGTGAGCTCAACTTCTTCCTTGGACTACAAATCAAGCAATCCAAAGAAAGAATCTTCTACTCAAACGCTTTGGAATGGAGAAATTGAAAGTGGTGGAAACACCAATGAGCACATCGCTAAAGCTTGATGCGGATGAAAAAGGTAAAAAGGTGGACATCACCAAATATAGAGGTATGATTGGAGCTCTCCTCTATTTGACGGCTAGTAGGCCGGATATTATGTTTAGTGTGTGTTTATGTGCTAGATTCCAAGCATGTCCTAAAGAATCTCATTTTGTGCCGTAAAAAGAATTTTTCAATATCTTTTGGGTACTATTGACCTAGGACTTTGGTATCCTAGAGACACTCACATGAACCTAGTAAGCTATTCCAATGCCGACTTTGCTGGGTGCAAAGTCGAGAGAAAAAGTACTAGTGGTACTTGTCATTTCCTAGGATCATCTTTAGTTTCTTGGAGTAGCAAGAAACAAAACTCGGTTGCTTTATCAACAACCGAAGCGGAATACATAGCGGCCGTAGTTGTTGTGCTCAAGTGTTGTGGATGAAACAAACTCTCAAAGATTTTGGACTGGAGTTTGATAGTATACCCATCAAATGTGATAACACTAGTGCTATCAACTTGTCCAAGAATCCCATCCAACACTCAAGGACTAAACACATTGAAGTGAGACATCATTTTCTAAGAGATCATATTCAAAAAGGTGACATCTCACTTGATTTCATTAGTACTGAGCATCAACTAGCTGATATTTTCACAAAACCCTTGAGTAATGACAGATTTCGTGATCTTAGACGAGATATTGGGTTTTTAGATGCAAATGCTCTTTGATATGCTATTTTATTGATTTCCATGGATTTTCATTGTTTTGATGTTTTAAACATGTTTAGAATGTCCTTATATATTGTTACATGTTTGACATTCATCAAATGCATCATTCCATTTCATTTTGGGCATTAAAACCTCATTTTTCAAAGGCTGTTCTCTGTAGCGGTCGACCGTGTGGAACCGCTACACGAAACGGTCAACCAATTAGTAGAACATGTTCTACCAAGCGGTCGATGGTCATGAACTGCTATACCAAGCGGTCGACCGCCTCGTCGAGCCTATATATACTGCAATTCACATTTTTGTCGACCCCTCCCTTTCTCTCGTGAACTGCTTCTCCTCTCTCGACCCAAACCCTCTCAAATCCTTCCCAAAACACCATAAGCTATCCTATAATCCATCCCAATCATTTCAGACCATCAAATTCGGCCTAAAACCTCTCTTTTTGTGTGGATTTACATCAAAATCCATCCAGCATTTACTTTTTAGGGATTTCGGCCCCTTTGAAACCCTAACCCTAGATTTCCACATTTCAGCCCTTTTCCTCTCAAATTTTTACTCTCAATCATCATGCCAAGGACAAAGCATGTTGCCATGGTTGGAAATGAGTGAGCTGGATCATCTCGTTCTTCAGCGGATCTTTCGGGTGAGCCTGATTATTTTTTCCGTAATCTGAATGTGCTGAGAAGTTTTACAATGACTTTTCAAAGAGAAAAGTCATGTTGGGAAGGAAAGTGAATGTAGAATCACTTTCGGATTTTAAGATTGAGCGTCCATTTGTGAAGCAGGGTTGGAGGAATTTGTTGGATATGGGTACCAAAGTGTTTCCCAAATATGTTAGGCTTTTCTTTTCTAATATGACTGTTGGGTGGGAAGCTGGAGGTTTGTTACTGTGAAGAGTATGGTTGGGGACGGGATATTATTTTGAATGAAGTTATTCTTAGGTGATATTTTGGGTATCCCACATGTCGGGATTCGGGCTTATGAGTTTAAAACTTGGCCGTGTGTAAGGGCTTTGATTATGGAGAAGCCCTAGTTTACCTCCTAGGTAATGGTGTGGCAGAAGATGCACCTAGGAAAATCCATGCCAACCAATTACCAATTTGTTCGAGGTTACTTCATTTGATTTGCACCCATAACCTGATTCCTCGGGGTGGACACCGAGAGGAGGTGACTTTTATGGATGTCTTCGTGATTGAGCACTTCTGAAAGAGAAAAAGTTCAACCTCCCTTATATTATGCTCAAACATATGGAAGCAGCATGTGAGTCTAAAAAGAATCTACCATATGGCTTGCTGTTTACCCAGATATTTCGATATTTTGGGGTTGCACTCAGTTCTCGAGAGCGAGACACTTTGACCAAGTGTGAACAATTTGACACTGCGGTCCTAACCCGGATGGGTTATAGAAGGACTTCTAGAAATACTTGGGTGCCGAAGCGTCAGGGTAGTGATGAGGATGAGGATGTTGATGTGGTTGAGGCTGAGGATGAGCTGAGGGTGAGGAGGTAGATGCTGAGGCCATGGAGTTTGATTGATGCTGATCTGGCTGATGATCCTCCCATTATTCCTTCACCTACCAGAGTTCCCGACCCTACCTCTTCCTTTGATACTCGATTCACTACTTTGAGGAGAGATGACTGCTATGCATGAGGCACAGAAGAAGTTCCTTCAGGAGAGTGTCACTTCTATGCAAGAGGAGTAGAGGCAATTCTTTGCAGAGATGAGGACTTTTATGGCCCGCTTTCCTCCTCCATGATTTTCATAGCATATGCATTTCATTTGTATTTTGTATTTTTCCTTTCTTATGTATTTTTCTTTTTTTATATAATTCCTTTTTACAATGACAAAGGGGGAGAGAATAGTCTCTTTTTGTATCTCTGCACCCTTTGAAACTTTGATGTACTGCTTCAATGATATGAAAGCTCTTTATTATTCATATGCAATCCTTTCATATTATATGCTAACATTTTGTCATTGAGTATTAAAATGTCTAAAACCCCACATCAAAGTACAAAAGTTAGGGGGAGACAAGATCAACAAAAGGAAGATCAATTAATTTATTGTCATCATCAAAAGGGGGAGATTGTTGGCTTTTAGTCACAATCAATGTTTTGATGATAACAATAGAAGTAATTGAGATGTGAAGCAAAGTGGATCCAAAATGAGCACGAAGCGATCAAGCAACATCCCCTTCAATGGAAGTGCTCTTAAAGTGAAGACTCAAGATGCTAGGGTAATCTTTGTAACTCTAAGACTTCATCTTTAACAAGGATTTGAACCACACACTTGCATATTTCTTCAAAACTTGCATGAACTATTTTACCTCTTATTTTGAAGATTTGAAAATGTTTTAAATGACTTTAAAATATCCCAATTGAACTCCCAAACCTTTTATATACTTTTGGAAAGTTAGTCTTTAAAATTGGGTATTTTAAGTTGGTCAAAATCGTGTTTTTAAAACAATGGATCATGTGCTTAAGTTGAGGAGGTTGACCGGCTGGTGAAGCGGTCAACCGGGCTTCGATTGCTTGGTATAGAGGTCTACCGGTTAGTTTGAAAAATAAAGAAAAGAGCCGTTCTGACCTTTGACATTATGACGTTGGGTAACGTAAACCCAGAGCGGTCAACCGGTTTGTCGTGAGTTTTTTAACAGCTCAACTCCCAACGGCTATTAATGGCTATTTTTTTTATGAGGCCTATATAAAGCCATTTCTACGCCTTTTAAAAGTTGCTGAATGACCAAAATCATTTTGCTAAGGCTAAGAGTGATCTAAAACTTTTCAATCTTTTTCAAACATCATTCACACATAATCAATACTTTCACAGCCTTGTTATTGTGTGAAGCCTAAGACATAGAAATTTCTCATTCTAACATCTGTTAGATGTATGCCCTCAAAACCAATCATTTTGCATAAATATGAGATAATTATTATTGTTGCTTAATCACTTGTATATTATTTTGGGTACATGCAATGACATAAGAGGTCATATATATAATGACATAAGAGGTCATATATATAATGACATTAGATGTCATATTGTTGAGCAATATTGTAGAAAAGTTAGGCCAATGATTAATGAATTGGAGGCAGGGAGTATGACTTTTTGGATCCTTGTTGACTCACTGTATTCTAGACTGAGATACATGATAATGCACAGATAGGTCTACACTCGTTGTGCCTCTATAAGATAGAATGATGGACTCCGTCATTGAGGTGGTGACCTTAAGCAGACGAGTGGGTGCAATGTAAGAGTACATGCACTGAACGGATCAAATATGAATACCTTCTGGAAACGATCACTGATGTAGAGAATGGTATTCAACACAATTAGCTTATGTTGTCCTTAGACCTGAGAGAGTTATGCAGGTTTGCTTGTTGTGTGCTTGTGCTTTGACTGAATCATTTGGTGATGATCTTCGTAGATCAAATATTCAGATAAGGTTGGGCCTTGTGCATAGTAAGTAAATTTGTATAAATGCTCAATATGGAATCCACCAATCTCTTGATGAGGCAGTATATTCATTATGTCTGTATATTGTTGGACTCACATAAAACGCTGCGCAGGGAGATTTTGTGAAAAGTGTTTTCATGGTTTTTACTTATTAATATATAAAGTAAATATTTGCGAAAATGATTTTGGAAAGTTTTGGAAGTCTAACTAGGTACAGACTGAGAATTAAGAATTATATGAGCTAGGGCCGTAATCGGTGATATTATTCCAGTCCTATTAGCTCATGTGGAATATAGTATGGTAGAAGGATAAATAAGCCTATAATTGTTAGAAAAAGGGATTTCACAAAACAATCTCATTATCTCGGGGGTCAATTGTGATATGTTAATGGACAAGATCACAATTTGTAGAAGCCTATAAATTCGGAATTACAGAATATAAGGGAGTTTAATGAAAAAGAGTTTCATGATGATCCTATGGCCGAGATATGAGATCCCTAAAGATCCCACGCTATAGCACAGTTGAGTTCTGAGCTAGCCATTATAAATAGCTCAGAAACTCATTTGAGAAAGAGAATTCATTTTTCATGTGAGAATTTCTCTCTCTAAAATTTCTCTCAAAGCTGTGTGTGTGGATTTGAGGGAGGTAGAACACTTGGGCTGCTTTGATTCAACGATCCTTTTCACTACGACCTCGCAATCCAACCAGTGGTATCAAAGCGAGATATGTGAAATCTCACAATTCCAAGTCAGTTTCTCTCTCTAACTTCGCACACATGTTCTTCTTTATTTAACTGATTTGTTGAATGTTTGTTGCGAATCTGTTAGTTGGAACGTGTTTCCGTATGATTTGCTTTGCATGTGGGGTCCACGCGAAAGAGACAATCGAGCAATCTTACTTTGTCTCTTTGCCCGTGGGGTTTTTGCTCTTTTGAAGAGAGGAAAACATTTTTGCGAGAAAGAACCCGTGGGTAGCTCTTGATTTTCTTGATGAAAGCGTTTGATGTTTTCTTTACGATTTGATGAGATCTGTTAGATTAGAATGACTATTTTGAGCTTTCTTTGAGAAAGATTGCATTCGGATTGATTTATTGTTGAAATTTTGTGCCTGATGAAAAGAAAAATTGGAAGGAGAGAGAGAGTTTTCTCTCAAATCTGGCCACCACCAGTCGCCGGTGGTGGCTCAGAAGGCCAAGGACCACAACTGTTGGTCCCAGGCGGCCCTAGCAGCGGCATCACGTGGCTTAGTGGCCGCTGCTGCCATGTATTTGGGGTACATAGATGCACGCGTGTGGAGGCCTTTTTAGGCCTCCTTGCAGCCTCCCACGGCCACCTCCCCGGCCTGAGGGTGGCAAGGCGCGGTCAGCCACGGCTGGCTGCGCCGCTAGGCACAACCCTTGCCCTTGGGGCCCAAACGGCACCTAGGGTGTAAGATTCCCTGGGTCGCGCATTTAGGCCTGGGGTAGGGCAACAGTAGCCCTACTCGGTCGAAGGCCCAACAGACCTAGCCCAAATGTTGGGTTGGGTCCTATTAAAAAAAAAAGAAAGAAAAAAGGAAGGCAAGAAGGGGAGCGCACTGGCTGGGCCCTATTGGGCCAGCCCGTGAAGGGCTTGGGCCACGGGTTGGACCCGGGTCCGTAGCCCAGCCCAGGTCCGGGTTAGACACGGATCACAGCCTGGCTCCGATCCGAGTTACAACCTGGCTTCGGTCAGGGTTGGACCCGGACCGCTACCCATACCGACCAAGTTGGACCTAGACCGATGGGTCAACGGGTCAACCCGGTTTGATCGGTTGACTGTTGAACAACCTGGTTTGACCGGATTAAAAAAAATTAATTAATTAATTTTTTTTAACAGATTTAATATAAGTGTTAAATGAGATTATTTTACAAGAAAATTAAATCCCATGGCCTTCCATTGTTGGTATTTGGAAATTTTATTTGATTGATGATTGGTTAAAACTAAAATAGTCACGGCAATTATTGATTTTATAATTTGTCTCGTATACTTCTTTTGAAGATAAGTGAGCGTGTATGAGTGGTGGGGGTGTTGACTAAAATAGCAATGCCGACCCATTACAAAATTACATGTCATTTAGACGATGGTTGCACTTAACTAAATAAACACGTCCACTAAAATAGTGAAGATTGTGTTTATGTTAGTGGCCAAAAGAAATATCAAGAATCATGAAATTTGTATATGCATGATATACAACATGTGATGTGATCATGATAAGTAGATGCTACTTGCTTTTATAAGTTGTGTCATGATTACTAAAATAGGATTATGTGCACATAAGTTGAAAGTTCTTGATACCCACTGCAAACACTGAATATAAATGTTATATTCTGCTTTTTTGTTTGGTTGTTGTGATTCAGTGGGAGGTACCATTAGCTATTAAAATCCCTATGCTAATGGATTGTTAATATACTTGTGAATTTTCTTTCTTATATTTGCATATTCATAATGCCTAACCCATTATCTAGAATCCTAGATGATAACAAACTGACTGGGCCAAACTTCCTTGACTGGAAGAGAAATCTTATGATAGTACTCACTGTGGATAAAATAGCTCATGTCCTCAGAGAGGAGACTCCTTAGCTTGCCTTAGCCGTTGCTACTCAAGAACAAAGAGTTGTTTTTGAAAAATGGCATGAGGAAGATGAATTAGCTCGTTGTTATATGTTGGCATCTATGTCCAACTTATTGCAAAAGTAATGTGAGGGCATAGCAATAGCTAAAGAGATACTTGTATATCTCCAAGAGCTATTCGGAGAGCAAAGTCGTTCTGCACGCCAGCAAGTTATGAAACTGTGATGACCACCAAAATGGTGGAAGGTGTACCAGTTTAGGAACATGTCCTGAAGATGATATCTTTCATCACAGAACTGGAGACACTAGGCGCAGAAATTGACGGCGAGACCAAGGTTGGAGCGATATTGGCATCTCTGCCTGAATCGTTCAACCAGTTCATATTAAATTATAATATGAACAAGATGCTAGTGACTTTGTCAGAACTGCTCAATATGTTGCAAGCAGCTGAAGAACTTATCAAAAAGGAGAAAGGTTCTCTGATGATAATGGACAAGTCAAAAGGCATCTCTGCCTCTGGAATCAAACCCAAAGGCAAGAAATTTAAGAAAAAGAAAAGGTCTCAGCCTAGCTGAAAGGCAAAGGAGGACAAGAGTGAGCCAGATAAAAAGGCTAAGGGAAATTGTTTCCACTGTGGCAAACCAGGTCATTGGAAGGACAATATAAGCTAATTGTGCAGAATACCATTCTTTACATTAGTGATCGTTTCCAGAAGGTATTCATATTTGATCCAGTTCAGTCCATGTACTCTTACATTGCACCCAAAGGTCACCACCTTAATGACGGAGTCCATCATTCTATTTTATAGAGGCACAACGAGTGTAGGTACATTATCATGTACATTATCAAGTGATTAATCAATTATCTCATAATTATGCAAAATGATTGGTTTTGAGGGCATACATCTAACAATCTCTCACTTGCACTCAGAACCAATTAGACATGTACTTGACACCCATAGATTCTAAATGCTTCTCAAACACTTTCTGAGTCAACGGTTTAGTGAACGGGTCTGCGATGTTCTCAGTTGATGCTATTTTAGCCATCACTACATCACCTCGAAAGAAACCTGCTAAAGGTATGCTTGTCATTGAAATGAATTTAATAGATGGTCCATTAAATTCATGGTGTGTCGATTCAGGCACAACGTCTCATATCTGCAATATGTTGCAGGGGTTTAAAGAAACTCGGAGACTAGATGAAGGGGAAATTATCCTAAAGATGGGGACGACTGCAAGTGTTGCAGCGACCGCCATAGGATTTTTCACCTAAGTCTACAACGAAACAAAGTTTTATTTTGAAGATTGTCTATACGTACCAGAATATTGTAGAAACTTAATTTTTGTTTCAAAACTTGGATATCTGGATATTCACTTGTCTTTAATCTAAACTTGTTATTAAGTTTCAAAATCAGTTTCTTGCATCTGGTACTCTGATAGATGGTCTTTATATTTTGGACAATGTTGTGGACTCTGTGAATAATATGAGAATGATGCTGATACTAGTGTGAAAACTCTCAAGAGGAAGAGGGATGTCAATCCCACTTACTTGTGGCATCTAAGACTTGGTCATGCTAATCTGATAGGATCAACAGATTAGTAAGGGATGGGCCGTTAGACCTTTTGAAGATTGAGCCTACCCATTTGCAAGTCTTGCTTGCAAGGAAAGATGACCAAGAATCCTTTTAAAGGAAAAGGAACTAGAGCCACAGAGTTGTTAGAGTTGGTTCACACTGACGTATGTGGTCCTTTTAACCACATAGCCAAGAGGAGGGTTCTCATATTTCATCACTTTCATTGATGATTATTCCAGGTATGGTTATATATACCTGATGAAACACAAGTCTGAATCCTTTGAAAAGTTCAAAGAATTTCAGAGTGAAGTTGAAAATCAACTGGAAAGGAGTATTAAGATACTCCGATCTGATAGAGGAGGTGAATATCTCTCAGGAGATTTTCAAACTCATCTTAGAGAGAAAGGCATCATATCTCAGTTGACTCCCCCTGCTACGCCACAACATAATGGTGTTGCAGAAAGAAGAAACCGAACACTATTAGATATGGTTCGGTCAATGATGAGCATGTCACAATTACCTGTTTATTTTTTGGGGTTATGCCTTAGAGACAACTGTTTATATTCTAAACAGGATACCCACTAAGTCCGTTCCTAATACTCCATATGAGTTATGGACTGGCAAAAGCCAAGTCTAAAACACTTGAGAGTATGGGGATGCCCAGCTCACGTTAAAAAGTTTGATGTGGGGAAGCTAGAGTCAAGGACTGAAAAATGTTTGTTTGTGGGTTACCCCAAAAGAGCAACTGGTTATTACTTTTATAACCAAAAGGATCAAAAGGTAATTGTTAGTAGGAATGCGATATTCCTGGAAGATGAGTACAGCCTAAGTGATGGGAAAAGCGAGATTGTTCTTGATGAACAATCAGCTAAACCAGAAACTATGGCAGATAAGATTAAGGAAAGGGATATAACTGAACCCACTGATGAGTCTGAAAAATTCAGAACTCAAGAGCCTCGACGCAGTAAAAGAATTCGTGAACCTCCAGTCAGATATGGCATGATAAATGAGATTTATCAAATGCAATCGGAGGGTTGGATGATGATCCATATACTTACCAAGAGGCTATCAGTGACAAAGATGCAGCACACTGGAAGATAGCAATGGAATCAGAAATGGACTCCATGTACTCCAATGAGGTCTGGACCCTTGTTGATCAACCAGAAGGCATTAAGCCTATAGGTTGTAAATGGGTGTTCAAAAGAAAACGAGGACCTACTGGAGAGGTAGAGACCTTCAAAGCTAGACTGGTTGCGAAAGGTTATACTCAAAAACATGGTATTGACTATGAGGAAACCTTTTCACCAGTAGCTATGATGAAGTCCATTAGAATCCTATTGTCAGTCGCTGCTCATTATGATTATGAGATTTGGCAGATGGATGTGAAAACCGCATTTTTGAATGGGTACATCCAAGAGGAGATTTATATAGAACAACTGAAGGTTTCTTTTCTCCTGGACAAGAATCTAAAGTGTGCAAACTGAACAAATCCATTTATGGACTAAAACAGGCATCACGTTGCTGGAACATCCGTTTTGATGAGATGATCAAATCGTTTGGTTTCTCACAAAACATAGATGAATTTTGTGTTTACAAGAGGATTAGTGGGAGTTCAGTAATGTTCCTTATTCTTTATGTTGACGATATTCTACTCATAGGGAATGACATCGGTGCATCAGTGAAAGTATGGTTAGCGAACCATTTTTCAATAAAAGACCTCGGGGAAGCATCCTACATTCTCGGGATCAAAGTGTTTAGAAACCGAGAAAAGAGGCTTTTAGGGCTTTCACAAGCCCACTACATTGACAAGATATTGGCACGATATAGCATGCAGGATGCCAAGAAAGGTTTTTTACCCTTTAGGCATAATATTCATCTCTCCAAGAAGATGTCTCCTAAGACAGAGGAAGAGAGAGATAAGATGAGGAAGTTTCCTTATGCTCTGCTGTAGGAAGCCTCATGTATGCAATGCTCTGTACAAGGCTAGATATAGTCATGTAGTTAGTGTTGTGAGTAGATATCAATCAGACCCAGGCCTGAGCACTGGACAGCAGTCAAGCATGTTCTCAAATACTTGAGAAGAACCAAACACTATTGTCTAGTGTGTGGTGGAGAGGATATGCTAACTGTCCAGGGATACACAGATTCAGATTTTCAATCAGATATTGATGATAGAAGATCTACATCTGGATTTGTGTTTACATTGGGTAAAGGAGCAGTGAGTTGGAGAAGTTTTAAGCAGAATACAACTGCTGACTCCACCACTAAGGCAGAATATGTTGCTGCAAGCAAAGCTGCAAAGGAAGCTGTGTGGATACGAAAATTCATACAAGAGCTTGAGGTTGTCCCTTCGATTGAGTCCCGATCACCATTTATTGTGATAACAATGGTGCTATAGCACAGGCAGTGGAACCTAGGGCTCATCAAAGGACAAAACACATAGAAAGAAGATTTCATCTTATTCGTGACATTGTGAGTTGGGGTGATGTAGTGATGGCTAAAATAGCATCAGCTGAGAACATCGAGACCCGTTCACTAAACCATTGACTCAAAAGTGTTTGAGAAGCATTTAGAGTCTATGGGTGTCAAGTACATGTCTGATTGGTTCTGAGTGCAAGTGGGAGATTGTTAGATGTATGCCCTCAAAACCAATCATTTTGCATAATTATGAGATAATTATTATTGTTGATTAATCACTTGTATATTATTTTGGGTACATGCAATGACATAAGAGGTCATATATATAATGACATTAGATGTCATATTGTTGAGCAATATTGTAGAAAAGTCAGGCAATGATTAATGAATCGGAGGCGGGGAGTATGACTTTTCGGATCCTTGTTAACTCACTTTGTTCTAGACCGAGATACATGATAATGTATAAATAGGTCTACACTCGTTGTGCCTCTATAAGATAGAATGATGGACTCCATCATTGAGTGGTGACCTTAAGCAGACTAGTGGGTGCAATGTAAGAGTACATGCACTGAACCGGATCAAATATGAATACCTTCTGGAAACGATCACTGATGTAGAGAATGGTATTCAACACAATTAGCTTATGTTGTCCTTAGACCTGAGAGAGTTATGCAGGTTTGCTTGTTGTGTGCTTGTGCTTTGACTGAGTCATTTGGTGATGATCTTCGTAGATCAAATATTCAGATAAGGTTAGGCCTTGTGCATAGTAAGTGAATTTGTATAATTACTCAATATGGAATCCACCAATCTATGGTATATTTATTATGTCTGTATATTATTGGACTCACATAAAATGCTGCACAGCGAGATTTTGTGAAAAGTGTTTTCACGGTTTTTACTTATTAATATATGAAGTAAATATTTGAGAAAATGATTTTGGAAAGTTTTGGAAGTCCAACTAGATACAGACTGAGAATTAAGAATTATATAAGCTAAGGACTTAATCGGTGATATTATTCCAGTCCTATTAGCTCATGTGGAATATAGTCTGGTGGAAGGATAAATAAGCCTATAATTGTTAGAAAAAGGGATTTCACAAAAACAATCTCATTATCTCGGGGGTCAATTGTGATATGTTAATGGACATGATCACAATTTGTAGAAGCCTATAAATTCGGGTTATAGAATATAAGGGAGTTTAATGAAAAAGAGTTTTTCATGATGATCCTACGGCTGAGATATGAGATCCCTAAAGATCCCACGCTATAGCACAGTTAAGTTCTGAGCCAGCCATTATAAATAGCTCAGAAACTCATTTGAGAAAGATAATTCATTTTTCACGTGAGAATTTCTCTCTCTAAAATCTCTCTCAAAGCTGTGTGTGTGGATATGAAGGAGGCAGAACACTTGGGCTGCTTTGATTCAACATCTACTCCGTTAAGGGAGTTTTAGTAGGCATTTTCGTTCATCCCTCTATACTTTTAAGAGAGTGATTCTCTTGTTTCTTTTTGGTGAGGGTTGATCATCAAAAGAAGGAGTTTGTAGAGGTTTGTTCTCAAACTCGTTCTTGAGGCTTGAAGTGATGTTTCTCAAGCTCAAGTGTTAAGGAAAGCTCTCCCTTGGTTGAAGGGAGCATAGTGAAAAAACTTCAAGGCTTGGTAAAGGAGCTTGAGGGGTGGATGTAGGCGGGTTTGCCGAACCACCTAAAAATACTGTGTTTGCTTCTCTTCCCTTATCTCTTTACATTGTGCTACTAGTTTCTTGTTATAAGTTTTATTTCTCTATTTGAGTTGCAATATATATTCCTGTATTTAATCTTTTATTGCAATCGCTTCTCTTTGAGAGACTTGTAGCTAGCAAACACTTTCTAAAGGGTGAGTTTCGAAAAAGCTTTGAAACTCAATTCACCCCGCCCCCATGGGTTGCCTTAATCCTAGGATTTACAACACGTAAGCGTCCGAACCCCATTTTACTTGTCTGGATGGTATTCACTCAAATGAATGTGGCAGAATCACAGACAGAGGAGGAAAAATAGGAAATACTTAGAAAACGAGAGATTCGAGCAAGAGGAGAAGAGGAGAGCTGATTTTAAGTGTCCAACTTCATTGAATCATGTGTGGAAGGAGCAACTCATTTAGACTTTGATATTGGATTGCATTTGTGGTTAGTGGGTTCTAAATTGAATTTTTTTAGGATGAAAAGCATGGATTTTAGGATATGAAAGCTTGTGTTTTTCAAAATTTTAGGGTCTAAATTGAGAGCAATGGAATTTAGGGTTGGTCGTGATGTGTTTATATTGAAGTGTTTGTAATTTGGGTTGATTTTGGCAAGAATTTGTGGTAAAAATGGAGTCTGTACGTCGAAGAACTGTTTTGTTCGATAATCGCAGTCCAGACGCTATTTTTTTGTTTGAACGATTTGAAAACACGTCCAAACGCTTATTTGTATGTTTCGGACGGTTTTGAGTTTGTCCGAAAGGTTTTTGCTATTATCTTCTTGCATTCATTTAGTAGCCTTTGCCCCAATTTAAGAATTACACGGAGTTTAGATAACGAACTCGATGCAATTCTTGAATTCTCCACGTTATGGACAGTTTGAGTTTACAATATGCGTAATGTGCGTAATTGTATCTACTATTGTGACAGTTTTATTTAGAAATTTCGACGCAAATCTCCTTTTGTCCTTCGGTTACACATTCAGCATTGAGCTTACGCACTTGTCTTAAATGGTGGGCGTTTATGTTCAATGTTGTAGGCATGTATTTGGGGATGGAGGGGAAATGGTACCGAAATTTCTAGAGCATCGGTCACAATGGTCGGGTCAATTACGTGGAGTACGTGATATTGTAAACTTGAATAGGGTAGGACCTATCACCCGAAGAAATTGGAGTTGAATATGAATGTCATCATTGTTTGCATTGTTGTTTGTATTTTCATTTTTGAAGGAACAATATGGATAAGAGCTAGATTTATGAGGCTGATAGATTGAAAAGTGCGAAGTATAGTAATGGTGTTTGGGATTTTATAAGTATTGCCCATAGTTATGCAGATAGTCGAATACTGTTAAGATGTCCATGTAAAAGATGTAAGAATGTGTTATTCCAACGTGTGGACGAGATGAAGGATCATTTATTCATAATTGGGTTTGACCAGAGTTACACTCACTGGGTATTTCACGGAGAGTCAATTTCAGAAGTTTCTAGTCGGGTAGTGACTTTAGAACCTGAACCTCGTAGTGAGGACTTTAGGGGAAACATAAATGATGATATGAGAGACATACCCAGTGAGGGGTTGATGAGAATGCTGGTGAAAATATGCTAGGTCTTGAAATAGTCGAATTGGAGTTTTCCGAGTATACCAAGTTATGGGCGGATGCTGAGTGAGAGTTGTATCTTGGGTGTAAGAAACACTCGAAGTTGTTTTTCATTGTTTGGTTAGTTCATGTGAAGTCGGAGAATAATTTGACTGTAAAGGCGTTTGAAGATGTGTTGGGCTTAATAAAAGATGCACTGCCGGAGGGGGAGACACTTCCTAAATCTTATTATGAGAAAAAGTTAAGAAAGAATTTAGGATTTAGCTACGATAACATACATGCATGCATAAATGACTGTATCTAAATGGTAGCCAAAATCTGAGCCGTCAAACTTCTCAATTCCTATCTTTTCTTCTTTTGCCATTGATTCCTTCTTTGCGGAATAACGTGAAAAATGAAAAATAAGAAGAACAAGAAATAAAAAATGGCACAGAGATTTACGTGGTTCTCTTAAAGTGAGGTACGTCCATAGAGTTGCAGAGATTTCACTATTGTTGATCAAAGTACAAGAAGGCAGCCATCATGCATGAAACGGAGCAAAAAAACAAACTTTTCTAACATTATAAAATCCTAAACGCTCTTCGTCGAATCGGGTTGGGTACTATCCGGGTTGGATATAACAAACCAGGCTCCACATAGCCTAACATTTCCTTGAGAGGATTGTCATTGAGAATGGGTTTGCAGAAGAAAACAAGTTCTAAGTTTGTTACTTGTTCGAGTGCTCAGGAGACTGGAGTACTGTTCAGAGAGAGAACACTTATTGGGATGCAATCAGCCCGACTACCCATATATATATATATATATATATATATATATATATATATATATATATATATATATATATTGGGGAGAGGAGAAGAAGATCGAAACAGCTGCCTGGGGATAGAAATAACTTCTTTCCGTCAAACCCACCACTAGAAAAAACCTGAATTTTTTTTATGCAATTTTTTTTTTTGGGAAAGTGGTAAGTGTATTAGAGAACCCAAAAAACAAACAATCAAGCCTTCGAAGAGGCACAAGTCAAACGTCATATATTGCAGCCAAGTCTCACTAAAGATAAAAGGGATCACACTACAATATCTATGAATCCAAAAGTACATGCATCAGCTCCAAATCTAGATGAGCACCCAGCTCCGTGGTGTAAGCTTAGTTCTAACATTCAGAACAATCTCCTCAAAATTGATCTAGCAGAATTGTACAAAAAAAAAAACATTATAAGAATAGCAAAGGTGAGACGTGGGTGTTCCATGCTGCAAGAGAGAATCTTGCAAATATATATAAAAATTAGTATTAAATTAAAATTCATTCATGTTACTAATACTTAAAAATGTGTTAGTTTTTTGGTTGGACTTGCATGTATAGGAAAAGCTGGAAGCTTTTGAGTTAGAGTGTGAAATCGAGGGTAACTCATATATCGAGCTAGCTAGAGGTATAAATGACTGAGGTCCTTGGAAAGAAGGTTGGGTATACTCGTGGGTTGGGTCGTATGGTGAGACTCGTTGATTCGTTGTCCTCTCATCAGTATCAGCTAATCTCGAATATAAACTCTTCGTAAATCATTCCAAACATTAATTTCAATCACGACTTCTGGTGGTAACCATACCTGTGTCATTGACAATGACAAATTAAAAAGTTGTCCTTTTCAATTGAATATAAGAAAGCTGCTCACGAATCCTTACCACATTATATTTAGTGTTCCCTCCACCTACTGCGAGACAATAATACGAGTCTAGCAATGCAAAGAAATACGTGTTTTGCGCGCACACGCAAATTATTAGGACTACAGTTTTTTAGATATAATATGCACTCCCGACTATTAAATTTTTCATATTACATGCTAGACTATCAATAAGATTACTCTTTACTGCTAAGTCATGATCTCATCTTTAAGAATATTAATACAAAAAAAAGTCAAATGTTACAATCCTAACCGCCAATCGATGTACACATAGTGGTTAACGTTGTCCAACAACATTATTAATTTACGTAACATGATTGTGTAAATTAATAATATTGTTAGACAATGTTAACCACTGTGTGTATATTATTTTATCTTATTGACAAAAAATAAAGAAGGGGCATACGTTCAACTACTACAATTAACTACATAAAAACAAAATAAATAAATTGTAAATAACCGAAGAGGTGTGGATTACTATTCGTAGAATTCAAAGAATTTATGCAGAGCATTCAAAGGCGTGGATCACTACTAGGCCACCCAAGCCTACCCAATGGGTTCCGCCTAGAGAATCATTTGCAAAATTAATTTTGATGCTGCCATCCCGAATGAGTTTCTGTTCTTGCGGCGGTTTGCAGAAACAATGCCGGTCAAATACTCTTTGCTTGGTCAAAGAGAGCCTCGCCTGGTACTCCTTTAGTGGGAGAGGCCAAAGCAGCTTTATTTGCTGTTCAGGAGGCTAGTTTTCTTGACTATCCACTCATTGAGTTTGAAGGGGATAATCTGCAAGTGTGTAATGCTCTCAGTTTGGATGATTTTCAACCGGACTGGTCTATCTCTTCTTATATTCTGGATGCTAAAGCTCTCTCGTGTAATCAGTCTAGCAGGAAGGTGCATCATGTTGGTCGGGATGCCAATCGTGTGGCCCATAATTTGGCTAAGTGGGCAGCTAGGGAGAATGTAGTAGGAAACATTCCTGTTCATTGTATTCCCCTTGATGTACTTAACGCTGACAATCCTCCTCATCCTCCCTGAGCTTGTTCCCTTTGTTGTTGTTTGAATGAATCTTTGCATAGAAAAAAAATAAAAAAAAATAGTAAATAACCATGTGATCCTCGCTCGAAAACGAAAAGAGGTTGAATTACGTGCGCTATGCGATGACAACATTAATTACTCCACTAATTTTAAGATTATGTCTATTTTTTTCTGTTCACAATAAAGAAGGGGCTCTTCCAAGTTTTGGTGTGTACGTATTAGTAAGAGTTTGGACTTCACCCAAGTTCCAAGCATAAGCAATAGTCCTCACTATTCGTCCGTAAAACAATATAATATGGTAGCTAGTTTTGAAGGTGTCTGCAGATGTATTTTTTTCTACTTACTATATATATCATTCCGGGTATTTGAAAAAAAGATAGAAGTATTAAAACGGATGTATAAATACAACAACGTCCAATCATATATGAGATAGATCGACCTGGCATATATTTTTGTTTATATTATTTCCATGGACCTGCAGTCTTGGAAAAGACAAAATAGTCACTTAACTAATTGGCCATTTGACCTTTCATACAATTAATCAAGATCATGACAAGCCAATTTATAAAATGAAAGAGCAACATGATCATGTGACTGGGCTCATTATTGCACTTTAAAAATAAAACTAGTACACATCGTTCTAATATTAATAGGGCCAACTTCAACTACAAAAATGAAACCATGTGATGCGTACGCACTGGATAAAATAGGTGATAGACCGCAATATTAATTGTGGTTGTCTAACACTACAGTACTACACATGATAAAATATTGTCTCGGGCGCACGAGTCCGAAGATTTCTGAAGATTTTTCGAAAATTTTGAAGATCCTGAAATTCGTATCACTTGTCTCATCTGTTTTGCTTAACATAATTAATCTATGCAGTGGAGTAAAACAATCAAGCTAAGCTACAATTTATCTGCAAGTCGGTGGAATAATATAAATGGTCAAAATACACTTTAGACGATCTAATAATTATGAGAATCTTGAGACTTTACACCCCCAACTATTACTTGCATCACATTACACCCACCGTGTATTAAAATATTCATCCATGTGAGGCTTGCTTCATATTTTTTAAAGTTTGTGTACCTTTCATAGTTATATTAATTGTTATCATTTTTGGGAATAAAGTATGAAGCTTCCTTGATTTTGGTTATAAATATTATCCCATGTAAGGGTTACTTTATTTTGTTTAGTGTTTCACTAACTGTCATGGGTATTCTCCAATTAAAGTTATGTTTTTGAACAATATTTAGGAAACTAAGGCTAATCGAATGTGGAGAAAGATGAAAAAGTTAGGGTTAAAACTTAAAACTGAAGAATAAGATGAAAAGGAAATAGCATATATACATATATATGAAATATTAAATTAAAATGAAATACATATTGATATGACTTAATTAGAAGGAGAAGAAAGAAATTAGAAGTTCTCGATCGATCTGTTTCCAGATGTTCGACGTCAGTGCGCATGCATTCTCTTGGAGCAATATTGTGTTCTTGATCCTGAGGTCAAAGAACTTATGGTTCGATGGTAGTTTCTATTTCAAAGAAATCATGCCTTTGGACTCACTACAACAAATTCGATCTCTCTCGGGCAGCGACATTATTAACGAAAAAGATAACATCTTTGCTAAAAATACCTCTTCTTCTTTCGTCGCTAAACGCTTAATTAATATAAATGTTTTGTGGCAACAAATTTAAAATTCCGTCTCTGAAAGACAGTTTTAGCGACGAAAATATCTGTTAGCAAAGATTTGAAGAGAAAAATAAAGTGGAAAGGTGACGCAAAATGGCGGCAAGTAATTATATGTTGGCCCAAATTGTCACTGAATATATCTTCAGCAACATACGTGCTTCGTTGCCAAGCGAAAACTAGTTCGAACAAATTAACGACATTGTTTGACCCTACATACATTTTAGGATGACATGAAGATATCATCGCAGACTAGAACATTAGAGATGACATGTGGCTTCTAGTTCGACTAAAAATAATATTGTTCGAACATGCCCTAAGCAAATTTTCTCTTGACCAAATTTTGTAGTTAAAAATAGTCTTCTGCCACGAAAACCGCATGATTTTTAGCGAGGAAGGGGAAATATCGTCCCTAAAAGTATCAATTGAGAATGTCGTCGCTAAAAGACGCTTTCTCATAAATGCAATTAATTAACATCATAAGCATGTAATATATTATAGGACATTATGAGATTAAAAGAGTATACAAGTAGAACATAATTAAATAAATTAATCATCCACATTGGTCAAGATAATCTAATAACGAACCTTATAATTAATACAAATTTAGGGACCGAGTAGATACTTAATGTTATAACTTTGTTATTTATTAACTTGACAAGGAATAATGTAGACTTAAAATGAGAATTTTAAGGCCTTTATTTTGTAAAAAAGAAAAAAAAAACAGAGAGAATTAAGCATTTAGACCTAGGCTTGACCGGTTATGGGGCTAAAAGAAAGGGCTGGAATCCTATATCTTTGGGCTTTAATGTCTAATTAATTGAGGTTCATTGGACTCTTGGAGATTAGGCTTTATTAATGGGTCGAAATTGGGCTTGAAAAGATCAAGCTCAATGCTTAGAGAGAGTTATAGCCACATTCAAAGGAGACCTAATTGGTGAAGTAATGTGATGTGATTCAGGCAATACACAAGTGACAATTGTGTTTGGATTATATTTGCAGATTCGGGTTTAATTATTTTTCTGATTATATTTGCATATCAGGTGGTTAATTAGGACTTTGAATATTGAGAGAATTGTGTTTGGATTGATATTATTGTGAATAGGTTTGAAGTTTTAAAAGAAATAGTTAATTGATAATTTTTTCAAAAGATACCTATTCTTGGGTCTAAATTAGGTTTTTCAATTGGTATCGGAGCCTAAAATTTTTCCTTGACCCAATTTGAGTGAAATATGGATAGAAGTCAATCCCTTAACGTTCCCCCATACTTTGATGGTTCTAATTACGCTTATTGGAAAGTTAGATTGAGGGCCTTTCTAAAATCTATAGATGAGAGAGGGTGGACAACTGTTGACAAAGGTTGGACCAAGTCGGAGGGTACTGTAGATGGAGTAGTTTGCATTAAGAAACCAAGTAAATGGACTGGTGAGGAAAAAGAATCCTCAAGTTGGAATAGTAAAGGCATTAATGCTATATTCATGAGTGTATCACCAGATGAATTTATAAGGATATCTAATTGTGAATCCACTAAGGAAGCTTGGGATATTTTGGCTCTTACACATGAAGGTACTAAGGCTGTAAGAGATTCTAAATTACAATTGAACGTCTCTAAGTTTGAAGAACTTCGAATGAGAGACGATGAGAGTTTTGACGATTTTTATGGAAAATTTACAGCCATAGTAAATTGTAGTTTTAGCCTTGGAGAGAAAATTCTAGAATCTAAGGTAGTTCGAAAGGTTTTAAGATCCTTCCCTGGAAGGTTTAGACCAAAAGTCACTGCCATAGATGAAAGTAAGGTGTTAGATGATGTGAGACCCCAACCTTATTTCTATCATTTTGAAGAATTATGACTCCCTAAGTTTGTATTGCTCTAATTATTATTATTACTCTAATTTTGAGAGAGGCATGTATGGGGAGATTAATCTAAAGTTATGTCTAGGTGGAATTTTCCCCTAGCGTTTTTATGAGTTTTAAGCTAGGATTTAAATGTTATATTATTTGCAATTGTTAAAGTTTGAGTAATTGAGATTAATTAGGCTAATTATTTTAATTAATGGAATATGTCCCTAAGTTACAATATTTGGAAGAATTTAATTAGGGCTTTAACCTTGAAAATGTGTGAGACTTAGAATTTAAAATGGGAAGGCATGATTGGGGTAATTTATATGGTAGCTGGAAATAAAAGGTAATAAAAAAAAGAAAGAAAGAAAAGTGAAAGAGGAGGGAAATCACGTGAAGGAGGGAAAGAAAGGGGGGCAGCCTTGTCTTCCCCCCCCCCAAAGCAAATTCATGTCTCCCCCCCCCCCCCTAAAAGCTTTCTCTTGCCGCATTTTTCATTTCTCCTTGCCCTAAAAACCGCACCTTTCACTTGCCCTAAAACACCCAACCGAGAAGAAGAAAGGAGAAGAAGAAGAAGAAGAAGAAGAAGAAGAAAAGGAAGAGGAAGAAGAAGAAGGAGAAAGAGGAGAAAAACAAAGGTAAAAATCCGGCCCTTTCTGCTGGCCGAAAATAACACTACCCCATCTCTCCCATTTTCTTCTTGTTTTCTTTTGATGGTTGGTTGTTGTTTTGATGGTAGTTGTCTAGGTTGTTTTCTCCTTGTGTTCATTGGGTGTTTAGTGTAGATCTTGCAAGTATTTAAGGGTAGTATAGATCTTACATGAAAACATGGGGAAATATGGCTAGATCTGAAATGAGGGTTCAAGAGAAATCGTTTATGTGCTCTAAGTGTTTGATAAAAGGCCTAAGAGAGGATTGAAATCTATTTTGAGCATGTATGGCCGAATTTATTGGTTTGATGTATTAGGTTTATGCATGTTAGTCTTGTTGAGAACCACCAAGCCGTAAGTGTTAGATATATGTTCAGATCTGAAAAAATATGCAAGAGGATCAATAATGCACCCTAGGTGTTTGATATAAAGCCCAAAAGATATGGGTAAATGCAATAGTTTTAGCTTGATGAAGATGGAATCATGATTTTTTGTTGTAAACTTTGAATTAGAGTTGGAAAAGTGGGAAGAATGTGAGAGAATGGTTGCTGTTATGAAATGTTAAATTAGCCTTGGATGTTGGTTGTGACATGAAGAGATTAGGGTTTTGGTTGTTGGAGGTTTGGAAGGTTGAGAAGATCATTGTTGTTGCTGAAATTTAATCTCTGCAGATTTCAAGGCTCGAATTTGGAGTGTGTTCTGATGCACTTGTGCTTATCCCTTGATCTTAAGAGGATCCTAGATTGTAGGCCTAGGAAATAGGAAGATTTTAAGCCATACCTTGGATAATTACGATAACTATCGAGTGAGATATACGTTGTTCAAGGCCCAGACGTCAAGCTGCCAGCAGCATTGCACGTCCAGAATTCTTAGCTCATTCAAGATACCTTTGAGGGATAATTTTAAGTCCAAATTTTATGGGTTGGTCTTGAATTTTAAGTTTAAGGAAGAGGAACATTTTAAGATAAATTTTGTGTGAATTAGAGGTGTAATGAATGAGTTGTTGTATTTTGAAAATGGAAGGCCGAGTTGGAAACAGCAACAGTGTTGTTGTAGGATTTTCGCCTAATATGAAGTGTTTGTGAAAATGTATAGTAAATCCTGCTGTTGTGAATTTTACCCCCAATCTTGACCTATGAGAGCTGAATCTTTCAGAATAAATTTCATGTAATTTGGAGCCATGATTTTGAAGTTATGAATTTTTAAGTTGGAGACGTCGGGGCTGCCCGCTTGGACGTCCTCAGCAGCTTGTATTTTCGGGTGAAGGTTTTGAGTAGCAAATGAGCTTCAAATTACTTAGAATTTTGATATGTTATGAAAATTTGTGTAAGGATCAGTTTAGAATCCAATTCTTATGGCTTCGGCATCCTTAGAAGAACATTTGCATTATAGGGTCACCATTGATAAGTCAAACAATATGGGTGGTGATTTTGTATGATGAGTTGTGAATAATTGAGTGACTACTCTATACATTTAGTAAGCCTATGAATAACTTTAGTATGAATCAATTGTAGGCAAGGTGCTGCCATTCGCTCAAGTGGACGGAGTAAGTGGAATTTGTAAGTAGAAACTTACGTTTTTCCGAAAAACTGGAATGATACACAGCATGAAAAGTATTTATGAATAAGCATATCAAGCATGGCATGACACGAGCATTTGCATGATTTTCTTGAATGAAAAAGAAAGTTTTGTGCAAATGAAAGCATGAGGAGTATTATGATTTCTCATTATCAAGTATGACATGACATGAGCATTTGCATAAGTTTCTTTGTGCAAATGAAAAATGATAAGTATGTTATCACAAGTCAAGTTAAAGGGCTAAATAAGACGGTCGGTACCGTACCAATAAGATAGGACATCCACTCCGAAGACGAATGCGAGAAGGATGGATGATTCCTAAGGGCACCCACTCTGAAGGATGAATGAGAGAAGGATGGGTAGGTCCCGAGGTATGTGCAATCACACAGAAGGATGCTGCAAGAAGGTGTGAACCTCCAAGGGTTGAGTCTAGCCATCAGGCCTGGGGCCACAACAAGGGTTAGCTCAACCAAATGATGTGTTCCCAAGGGAAAAAGGAATAGTTCCGAAAGGAACGCACAACCCTGACTTCAGGGGTAAATGGAGCGTGATAAGTAGCCAAATCAAGAAAAAAAGGTTTTCAAGAAAGAAATATTTTCAAGCAAGAAATGTTTTTCAAGATCAAGTACATTGTCTCATGCATATGCAAGCATCAATGTACATTCATGATTTATGCAAGACATGCATTATTTATTGCATATAAACCTTACTGAGTCTTTCGACTCACATTTTTAAATTGTACCATTCCAGACAACATTTCAGGTGGGGAAATCTAGAAGAGGGACCGACGAGGATGTCCTCTTCCCTTTTTGTTGTTGTTTCATTAAAGGATTAGATATAATTTTTGAAGAGCCGACATGAGCCTCCGTTGTGTGGTGGTCATGGGTTATTCGGCCCAGTAAAGTTTAGGGTTTTTAACCAATTGATATTTTGAGACTGTGTTGTAATTACTTCAAGTTATTATCGAGATGCAAATGTTAGAAATAAGTTCTAATGTTTTGTATGCACGTTAATCGCTAGCGATATAAAGTTTTTTTTTTAAAAAAAAAAAAAATAAAAAAATTAAATATTTATGATATTTCGCTGCAAGAATGCTCTGAATGAGAAATATTCCGCTACAAGAATTTAGTAAGTACGCTGGAGTGTTCCTTGTTGGGAATGCTCGCGGCTGTCATTAGCCTCGATGAGCTAGTGTTCGGGGCGTGACAGATGATATTAAGATTGATGAGCTTGTAGGTTCTTTACAAACCTACGAGCTGACTTTTCCTTCATCCAGAAAGAATAAGTCTATTGCTCTTAAAACTGTGAAAGAGGAAGAGAATTCCTCTTCTGATGATGATTCTTAGAAGATGAAGACATGACTCTTTTTGTTAAGAAGTTTCGTAAGGCTTTTCGATTTAAAAAGGGTGGTAATTGGAAAGATAAGAAGGGAAACACGAAATCCTTAACAAAACAAATCGGAAGAATTTTGATAAAAAGGATAAAGGAGATCAAATGAAGAAAGAAGAGAGTAGTGTTCAATGTCATGGTTGTAAAGGTTTCGGACATATGAAATTTGAATGTCCTACACATTTAAAAGCACAAAGAAAACCAGCTATGAATGCATCTCTCTCTGATTCTGATTCAGATATTTCTTCTTCCAGTAAAGAAACTTCTTCACATGAAAAAGTTAATTATCTTGCTTTTTCTTCTTCTATTGTTAGTAATAAGATTCGGATCTTGAAGGGAATGACACCCTAGAGTCAGATTCAGATGATCTAGATTCTCTACGTATAGCCTACGACGAGTTATATGAAGAGAGTATTAAGTTGAAGAAAAACCATGGATTAATTTCTAAAGAGGTTAATGTCATTAAATTAGAAAATGATCAACTAACATTGAAATTACTGTGCTAAGTCTAAAAAATGCAGATGGAAGCTAAAGTAATAGAGTTAGAGCTTGAGTTAGAACAAGCCAATGTTCAGCTAAATAAGTTCTCTTGTGGAACAAGAAAGCTAGACAACATGCTGAACATTGGACTCTCAACTGGTGATAAGAGAGGACTAGGATATTCAGCTACAAATGATGTTAAAAATGCTAACAAGACAGTATTTGTTCCAGCCATCATTAAGGAAAAACAATCTGAAATTTCAGCTTCTCAAAAGAAGTCAAAACAGGTTGTATCTTCTAAACCCATAACTTCGTTCAATTATAAGAAAACTAAATTCATTCCTACATGTCATTTTTGTGGTAAAATTGGACATATTAAACCTAAGTGTTATATTTTCACAAATAAGAATGTTAGGAACGTTGGAGCCACTTCTAGTACTATATCTATATCTGACTTTAACATGTTAACGTCTCAAGTCAATAAACTTGCTATGCAAGTTGACACTATAGCTAAAAGATTGCTTTCCTCTTCTCAAACAAAACAAGTTTGGAAAAAGAAGGACATGACCTCTTGTAATGTAGCTCAACTAGCGTTTAAGGCTAGAAATGATTTTGTTTGGTATTTGGACAGTGGATGTTCAAAACACATGTGTGGTGACAAAAACTTGTTCACCTCCCTTAGAGACTACAAAGCTGGTGCCGTCACCTTTGGTGATGGTAGCAAGGCAATAATAGCTGGAAAAGGATCCATTATATTGCCTGGTTGTCCTACATTCAATGATGTATTGTTTGTTGAAGGCTTAAAAGCTAATCTTTTAAGCATTAGTCAAATATGTGACTCCAACTTGAGTGTTAAGTTTACTAAAGATAATTGTGCTGTTGTAAATGATAGTGGTAAAATAGTGTTTAAAGGTATTAGAACATCTGACAACTGTTATGGTATAGTTCTTAACAATGACACTATATGTAATAATGTTCGTCTTGACAAAACTCATTTATGGCATCAACGCTTGGGTCACATAAATTATCGTGATCTGTCTAATATGACTAAGGTTGTAGAAGGCATACCTAAGCTAGAAAGAATTGATAATCAAATATGTGGTCCGTGTCAATTAGGTAAGCAAATTAGATCAAGTCATAAAAGAACCTTCGGGTTATTAACTTCAGCTTGCTTAGAATTACTTCACATGGATTTGATGGGTCCCTCTAGAACTGAGTCTCTAGGTGGGAAGCGTTATATTCTTGTAATCGTTGATGACTTTTCTAGATACTCTTGGATCTTATTACTTAGGGAAAAATCCGAGGCTTTTGATAAAGCCAAAGGATTATGCAAGGTTATTCAAAATCAAAAGAATTGTAAGATCAAGAGAATATGTAGTGATCACGGTAAAGAATTTGAGAATACTAGCTTCGAACTTTTTGTCTTGAAGAAGGTATTCATCAAGAATTCTCCGCTCCAATCACTCCACAACAAAATGGAGTAGTTGAACGGAAGAATAGAGTACTTCAAGAAATGGCAAGGGTAATGATTCATGCCAAAGATGTTGCTAAATATTTTTGGGGTGAAGCTATTAATACGGCTTGTCATATTATTAATAGAGTATATCTTCGACCGGGCACTACTAAAAGTCCATATGAGTTGTGGAATGGAAAACGTCCTACTGTCAAATATTTTAAAATATTCGGTAGTAAATGCTTTATTTTACGAGATAGGAAAATTTGGCTAAATTTGACTCTCGTAGTGATGAAGGCATTTTCCTAGGATATTCTTCAAATAGTAGAGCGTATCGTGTTTTAATTTGAGGACTCAGTGTGTTATGGAATCCATAAATGTTGTTATTGATGATGATATTCATGATGTCGTTAATCCTGAAAATATTCCTACTATTGAATCACGTATTCATGAGGAACTGCCCAGTACAGTGAGTTCGGAGTCTGATACTCATAAGGAACCAGACTCGAATGAAGTTGCTGAACCTAGATCTCAATTGGAAGCACCCAGTGGAGTCTCTTCAGAGTCAGATGGTTATGATGAACCAGACTCAGCTATTGATAAAGAACCTTCTTCTAGAGTCAAGTTAAATCATCCTAAGGATAACATTATAGGTGATATTAATGAAGGTATGAGACTAAGAAAAAGGATTTTGAATCAAATTGCTTTATCTTGCTATGTCTCTTTAATTGAACCTAAAAAAGTTGAGGAAGCATTGAAAGATGAATTTTGGATAAGTGCAATGCATGATGAGTTGAACCAATTCATACGTAATGACGTGTGGTACTTAGTTCCTAGACCTACTAAGTGCAATGTAATAGGGACTAAGTGGATCTTCAAAAATAAGTCTGATGAGAATGGTGTGATAATTAGAAATAAAGCTAGACTTGTAGCTCAAGGCTACACTCAAGTCGAAGGAATAGACTTCGATGAAACATTCGCACCCGTAGCCAGATTAGAATCTATACGAATGCTTTTA
The DNA here is from genome assembly GCA_003952965.2 of Morella rubra. Taxonomy (NCBI): domain Eukaryota; kingdom Viridiplantae; phylum Streptophyta; class Magnoliopsida; order Fagales; family Myricaceae; genus Morella; species Morella rubra. The sequence goes on along the minus strand of CM025853.1, from coordinate 6,067,468 downwards.
GCTTATGCATGCTCTATGGGATTTAAATTACATCAAATGGATGTAAAGAGTGCTTTCTTAAATGGAATTTTGCTTGAAGAAGCTTACGTAGAACAACCGAAAGGCTTCGTCAATCCAAAACATCCTGATCATGTTTATCGTCTTAAGAAAGCCCTTTATGGATTAAAACAAGCTCCTAGAGCTTGGTATGATAGACTAACCTCATATCTTATAAACAAAGGTTTCTCGAGAGGTGGTGTTGATCGTACCATGTTCATTAAGAAGCCTAAGAATTCCTTTATCATTGCTCAGATTTATGTAGACGATATTATATTTGGTTCTCCTACTAAAACCCTTGCTATTGAATTTGCTGATCTTATGAAAAACGAATTCGAAATGAGTATGGTAGGAGAATTGAATTATTTTTTAGGTTTACAAATTAAAAAATGTAGCGATGGTTTATTTATTTCTCAATCCAAGTATGCTAAAGAATTAGTTAAGAAATTTGATCTTGATAATAAAAAGCATACTAAAATCCCTATGAGTACATCTGTTAAACTGAATATGGATTCAAATGGTAAAAGTGTTGACCACACTTTATATCGGAGTATGATTGGAAGTCTCTTGTACTTGACAGCAAGTAGACCCGACCTTTCATTTAGTGTTGGAATCTGTGCAAGATTTCAATCTGATCCAAAAGAGTCTCATTTAGAAGCTGTTAAGAAAATTATTAGATATGTCAATGGAACTGTTAATTTTGGCATTCTTTATTCGTACAAGTCTAATACTCATCTTGCAGGTTTTTTCGATGCTGATTGGGCCGGTAACTGTGATGATCGTAAAAGCACCTCGGGTGGATGCTTTTACATGGGTTCAAATCTAGTTGCTTGGCTCAGCAAAAAGCAGAGTTCAATTTCATTATCTACCGCTGAAGCTGAGTACATGGCAATGGGAAGTTGTTGTACACAGCTAATTTGGATGAAACAAATGCTTATTAGACTATGGTTTAGTTCAAGATATAATGACTGTCTATTGTGATAATACAAGTGCTATTAATATCTCTAAAAATCCAGTTCAACATTCTCGAACAAAACACATAGATATTAGACACCATTTTATTAGAGATTTAGTAGAAAATAAAATAATTAAAATTGAACATGTCTCGTCTGAAAATCAACTAGCTGACTTATTTACTAAGCCACTAGATATTTCCTAGGTTTGAATCTCTAAGACAAGCCGTTGGGGTTTGCTTAATTGAATAATAGTGTGTTTGTTTCTCATGATTTTTAGAATAAAATTTTCTAAATTTATTTTTTTTAATATACTCACGGATTTATTACATCTTATACTTGATTAAATTTTTTTTTCTTTGTCAACAGCATGCTATTTTTTCTAACTTTGGAGTCAGTTCATTTTACTTAAGACTTGTGATAAGTTGCAGAGTCAGTTATGGTGATTGTTAATGATAAGGATATAAGTGTCACATGAAAAGTTTTTTTTTAAAGCTTTCCTTTAAAATATGGCCATGTGGTCTGCGACTACTGAGAAAAAAAAAAAGATTTTTCGGCTAAGTGATAGAGAGTTTCACCGAGGTGTGTAGCATAAGGGACAAACTTGTCCTTTTCTTTTTTTTACTTTACCCTTTTTCACCTAGGGTTTCAAGACATTTTTTTCTCAAACTCTCTCTCCTCTCACCCGACTCCTCCTTGCCGTCGAACCCCCTTGTGTTGGCTTTCTCCTTGTTTTTTGCTGTTTTTCTCATCACTCACGCTTACTTTTCAGGACCCACAGGTTAGTAGTTTAATGATTATTGTCTCTTATTGCGTTTTTTTTCGAAATGGTGCGTGTGGTCCCTCGGTTGGACCCAGTTGTATTGTCTTCCAATTTTCTATGTTCTTGTCGGCTTAAAGGTGATATTTCTTATGGATGTTCCTACCCATTGTCCTATATTCTATTCTAGTTCATTCCTCATAGTTTTAACTTCAAATAATCGAAGATTCATGAAGATTTTTTTCAAAATTCTGTTTTTTTTGAAAATTCCCCTTTTCGTTTTTGCCTTGATCTTGAAATACTTATGTTAATCTTAGTTGTTAGTGTTATATTGTGTGTTTACAACTCATTCACATATAGATCTATAGAGTTTATGTTGGTTGTGTTAAACAATATGGATGGGTATGTTCTTTGGTTGCCGCGGGTTACATGCTATAGTTTTGGTGTAATTGTTTGTTTCTCTCATATATATACTGCTTGCTTAGTTACTCTTCGTTGAAATGGGAAACTTGTTGGACATTGAATAACTTGCAGCTTGTTTTTTTTAATAACATGTTTTTTTTTTGTTAAATTCATTCTTGTTGGTGGCCGAATGTTACATTGTTTGATGCTTCAGTTTTTATATTGATGGTGAGCTGCCTTTAATGGGATGTCATTAAAAATTTGTGTGTTATGTTATTAGAATCTAATTCTTTCAATGTTTTTAGGATGGTACGTGTGAAACTACCAGCTCAAAGAGTTCCATCACCTCCTCCTCGTATGACAAGGAAAAGAAAGGCTGCTAGTGCATCCACATCTAAGCCTTCAAAAAGTCGAGCTTCTCAGGAAGACAGAGAGCCTGAAATTCTAGAAGACTTCAATGATGCCTTATTTTACAACCTTGAAGCTGAAGACTCTTTTTCACACAAAGTTCAGCTTGAAGAGGATTGAATTGGAAAAGGAAGTTCTTATTGAAGAACTCTCCCACCTTCCTGTGATTGGGCAATTAACTTCAAGAGGATGGAGTCCTCTTCTCATCATTTGAGTCCGCCTCCTGCTTCGGTGGTAAAGGAATTCTATACCAACTTCTTTAATATTCATGACTCTTGTTTTTCTACATATATACGTGGGCAAGTCATTGAGATTTCCCCTCCTTTCTTGGCTGAAAAATTAGGGATACCATTTGTTAAAAATCCTCAGTATCCTTATCCTTCCTCTACTCGTCCTCCTTTATCTACTATAGTTAGTTTTTTAATGAAGAGGACCATACGAGGTTTCTCTAGAAAGGAGTTTCCAGGAAAGTTCCTAGCCACAGATCATGTTATCCCTGCTAGGATAATCTTCACAAACATTTTCCCTAATATTCATATGTCTTCCTTTTCATTTGAAAGGATCCGGTTTCTGTATGCTGTTTTAAACAATGACTCAATCGATTTAGCAACCAACATTTGTGATCATATGATTGACATCTTTCGAAGCAATTCCGGAAACCTTAAGCTTCGCTATGGTTGTTTGATCATGCTTCTTTTGTCTCGTCTTGGCATTACCTTTCCATTATCTGAGACCCGATTGGGTCCTCTCAAGACCATAGGAAAGGATACTATAAAACAATCCGAGTCTCACAAGCGTCAAAATCCTCAACGTCATCCTTCTGACGTGCCTGATCTCACTGATGCTATAAAACTTCTTCTAGACCGTTCCTCAGCTATCCAATCTGCCCTTATTACTCTTCAGTCTGATATGGCTGTTACTCGACTTGAATTGTCTCAAGTCAGGGCTGATATTAAACTTCTTCAGCCCCTTTTCTGATGTTGATTTCAATGGTACTGATGGAGCTGCTGAAGATGCTGAAGGCACTGAGGAGTCTGCTGATGCAGAGGATGTCTCTTCTGACTCTGAGTTTAGATTTTGGCTTCCTCCGTGTCAAAAAGGGGGAGTAAAATGGCTACTGTGTTTCTTTTCAAGTTTATATGTGTTTGCTTCTGTTTATTTGTTATGTATTATGTTTTATGGAGACATTTTGTGATTTGGCTTTGTATTAACGTTCTGTGTTAAACACTTGGTTATGAACTTGAACTTGACTTGATTAGCTTGTGGTATATGAGATGTATTGCCTTTATCTAGTTATGTTCTTTGTGATTGTTTACTTTGTTTTGGTTGAGATAATATGCTTAATTTGGCTAATGTCAGGGGGAGTTCCCTCCTCTTTAGTTGCTTATTGTTATGTGTCTCAGGGGGAGACATATCTCAATTTTTGTTAGATACTACCTGCTGTGCTTATATGTTTATCTTTAACTAACACTAATTCTAATGGGTTGTTTAGAATGGTGTTGTGATAAGCTTTGTTTGCAGGTACTTATATCTCAGTTTGTAGTCCTTTAGCCTTAGTTTTTATTTGAGTCTCTATGTAAAATGCCTCCTGTGGTGGTGTTCAACTTCATTATGTTTTTGTTTATAGGCTTCATGGTCTCAGGGGGAGACATATCTCAATTTTTTATTAGATACTACTGCTGTGCTTATATGCTTATCTTTAACTAACACTAATTCTAATGGGTTGTTTAGAATGGTGTGTGTGATAAGCTTTGTTTGTAGGTACTTATATCTCAGTTTGTAGTCCTTTAGCCTTAGGTTTTTAGAGGATTTGAGTCTCTAAGTAAAATGTCTCCTGTGGTAGTGTTCAACAGGTTTCATTATGTTTTTGTTTATAAGCTATAGTAGGTTTTGTCACAAAGGATGCCAAGGGGAGATTGTGAAAACCGTGTGGCATGTCTCGTGAAAAACAAAAGGGGCCTTTTTATCATTTGTGTTGTTTCTAGAAGGGAATTAGAAAGTGCTTGCTGATCTGGTCTCTTGAGGTTAACATGTGGCTGCCTTAAGGGTATTCTTGCCTTTTTCCCGTGTATCTAGAAGAAAGAGAAGGGGCTGGAGTCTGTTGAGGGCTGAATGCGTGAAATAAAAGAACGAAAAAACAGAATGGGTCTGGGATATACACGCAGATCTGACCGTTTTCCAAATACTTCGTCTTTCTCCCTCTAAAAGAAAAATTGCTCCAAGATTGAGTTGCTCCAAGATTTCATTCGACTGCTTTATCTACTTCTTGATGTCTAGTTGCTGATTTTCGTGAAGGCCCCCTTTGATGAAGATGGAGTACCTTACAAGAGTATAGATTCGATCACCGTGTTCCCATATTGCTTCTATGAAAATGAAGATTCAAAGGTTCTGATATTGTTGGCTGAAGGTTTCAGCCATGACATTGATTGCACAAGGTTTGTGCGGAAGATTAAGAGTTTCAAGATCGAGGTTTCCGTTTGGACTTAGAGGTTCTACGTCCATTTGAGATTTGATTTACGGTAAATGGGTTTGATTCAAAGTGTTTTTGATAGGCTAGGTTAGTCGCTTCAATAGATCACCTTGTAATCAATTGGAAACTAGTGGATTCGAACGGCCTACGGGCCCGAAGAGTTTTTTACCATAAGGACGTTCCTTAGGGAGTTCCTCTTCATGCCTCCACCCATGCATTGCGGGCAAATACTGGCGATGTCCCAAAAAACAATGTTTGCCCTAATGTTTCAACCAAAACGACATTGTGTTCGCATTGCAATTAGGGCATGCTAACCGTCCTTTCGTACTCCAACCCGAGAGATTACTATAAGCCGAAAAATCATTTATTGTCCAAAGCAAAGCAACATGTAACTTGAATGGACTAGACACGGCTGCGTCGTACATCTGCACTCCATTTTTTCACAACTCTTTCAACTCATCTATCAATGGCTGCAAGTAGACGTTGATATCATTCCCGGGACTTCTTGGACCCAGAATAAGCAAAGACAACATGAAACTTGAATCTTCATACATTTCCATGGTGCAAATTGTATGGAATTAGTACCACTAGCCATATACTATACGATAAGCTCATGTTGCCAAACGGATTGAACCCATTAGATACCAAACCCAGCCGAATGTTCCTAGATTCCCGACCAAACCATTCATATTTCTGTGAGTCTAAATAACAACCCAAGAGGGGGTGAATTGGGTTTATCAAAAAGTTAGTCCTTTTTTGATAAAAACCCAAGTCTAAAAATACCCATTTTAACAATTAAAAATGCAGATCTGAATGTGTATAATGCTAAGCAAAATATAAGCAATAAATGATAAAGCTTAAAACAAAAAAAACAAATATGGATATGAAACAAATAATAAGAGAGAGAGTTAGAGAGACGACACCGCAATTTTAGGTGGTTCGGCCAACACTTGCCTACGTCCACCCCAAGGCTATTGACTTCCTTGGGCTTCCTTCACTATTCTCCAATAGTAATACACCTTAGCTTCCGGGGTGCTAAGGAACCTTTACAAAGCATTTTGCGAGTTGACGCTTCAACTCTCTCACAAATCCCAAAACCCAAGGGATTTCTTCTACTCTCACAAGTAGGACAAGTATTCACCCAACACTCAATGTTTTACAAAATAATGGGTACAACAAGGAATGGCTTCTCTAAGCCGAATATGCAAGTGGAAAGCTCAATAAAGTGCAAGAGGACAAGATACTTGAATGAAACCTAAAGTTTGGCAAGTAGGAGCACAAGCTTTCTTGGTAGATGCGGTTTTCCCTCTTCTTCAAAGCACTTTCTCTCTCTAGAAGTTAGGGCACGATTGATTGCAAAGTGTGTTGTCTCTTCTTCAAGAAATCTCTCTCTTTGGATGCTAGGTTGTCAATGATGAGCAAGAGAAGAAGATTTGACAATGAAAGCTTTGGACTTGAAGGAATCAGCAAAAGGATTTCTTTGGATCTTGGCTTTTTCTCTCTCTAGATGTTGCAATAATGATCGAGCTTATTCTTCTCTCTCCATCTTGTTCTTCTTATAGCCCCTAGGTCTTCAACGGATCATCAAGTGGCTTCATTTTACCGTTAGAGGGTACCCAAGTCACTTTAGAACAATTTTGGACGATCTGGCGTCATTCTAGGATTTCTACAAAATAACACAATGTGTCGACACATTGTGGTATGTGCTGACACATTAAACTTTGGCCAAGAAAAGAACTCTCGGTGTTAGTTCAATGTGTCGACACTTAGGTTCAATGTGTTGACACTTCCAACAATTAGTCATAAAAATTGATTTGAAGGCCAGAAAACCAAAACTCTCGGGTAGTAGTTCAATGTGTCGACACTTAGGTCCAATGTGTCGACACTTCCCATACTTAGTAAAAAAAAATCATTTTGAATGGCCTAGAAAGCAAACTCTCGGGAGTTAGTTCAATGTGTCGACACTTAGGTCAATGTGTCGACACTTCCAACACTTAGTAAAAAAAAATGTTTTTCAATCAACTAAAACCAAACCTTTTACATAAAAAAGATGATCATTTAACAAGAGCAATGAAGATCAAGTAGCTTAGAGAGATTTTATAAAGAGAGAAACTTTGATACTTGACATAAATCCTTTTAAAAGAAAGGATTGACAATGTAAAATCTAAAGTCCTTAAAAACTTAGAGACTTTGTTATCATCAAAATCAATTGAAGATTGTTTGCAAAAACAACCTTGGGCTAACAATTTCTTGCCAAGGTCTTTCCATACCCCAGAGTCTACAGGATGCCTCATCACCCCATCTATAATCACACGCTTCTCTTGGTGCCACGCATATCTGTTGTCGTTTGCCTTGATAGAAACAATCTCTGCAACCTCGGTTTCCAAGGGCAAATGCCGCAGCACTTTTTAAGGAACTTTTGATTGGGTATTCTGACTGTAGTTCCACCTTGATGCCCTACATACCGAACACTCTTGTAACTCACTGTACTCCTTCCAAAACAATACACAGTCATTTAAGCACACATGTATGTTATCGTAGCTAAAGCCTAAATTCTTTCTTAACTTTTTCACCTTATAATAAGATTTAGGAAATGTCTCCCCCTTCCAGCAGCGCATCTTTTATTAAGCCCAACACATCTTTAAACGCCTCTACAATCAAATTATTCTTTGACTTCACATGAAGTAACCTGACAACGAAAGATAACTTTGAGTACTTCTTACACCCGGGATACAACTCTCGCTCAGCATCTGCCCATAACTTGGTATACTCGAAAAATCCCGACTCGACTGTTTCAAGACCTAGTAAATTTTCACCAGCGTTCTCATCAACCCCTCCTCCTGCCTCAAAATCTTCTAACATGTCTTCTCATATCATCATTTATGTTTCCCCCATAGTCTTCACTTACAAGGTTCAAGTTCTAAATTAGTACCTGGTTAGAACAACACATTTTTACATTTCTTACATGGACATCTTATCAATCCCCGGCTATCAGCATAACTACGGGCAACACTCATAAAATCCCGAACACCATTACTATACTTCGCACTTTTCAGCCTATCAGCCTCATAAATCCAGTTCTTATCCAAACAATAATGCAAACAATGATGATAACATTCATACTCAACTCCCAATTTCTTTAGGTGATAGTCTATCCCATTCAAGTTTACAATATCACGTACTACACGTAATTGACCTGACCATTATGACCGATGCTCTAGAAATTTCAATAGCATTTCCTCTCAGTCCCCAGATACACACTTACAATATTGAGCATAAACACCCATCATTTAAGGCAAGTGTATAAGCTTAATGCTGAATGTGTATCCAAAGGATAAAAGGAGATTTCCATCGAAATTTCTAAATACAATAGTCACAATAGCAGATACAACTACACACATTACACATATGAAAACTCAAATTGTCCATAACGTGGACAATTCAAGAATTAAACCGAGTTCGTTATCCGAAGTCCGTGTAATTCTTAAACCAGGGGCTAAGGCTACTAAATGAATGCAAGAACATAGCAGCTAAAAACCATTCGGACGTAATCTAAGCCGTCCGCACAATCAATAAGCGTTCAGACGCTTTTTACAAAAGCGTTCGAACAAAAAAAAGAGTCCAGAAGGGCATAATCTGTCCGGACTGTGATTGTTGAATAAGACAGTTCTTTGACACACAAACTCCATTTTCACTACAAATTCTTCTCAAATCACAATTTAGAACCACTAACCTCAAATGCAATCCACTATCAAATTCTGAATGAGTTGCTTTCACACCCGATTCATGTGGTTGGATTCTCAAAATCAGCTCTCCTCTTCTCCTCTTGCTCAAATCTCCATTTTCTAAGTGTTTCCCTTTTTCCTCCCCTGTCTGCGATTCTACAACTTTGAAAGAATGAATTACCATTGGACGATTAAAATGAAGTTCGAACGCTTACGTGTATTAGTTTTCGAGGGAATTTTTGCCGCCTAAAATTTTCAAACTATCCAAACCACTGCAAATAGTCCGAACGCTATCTTTGGTCTCAGTTTTAGTAATCCTCAAACAGCGTCTCAAAACACAAACGTTTGGACTCAAATAATACGTCCAAATGGAAATCCCCAAATGATAGTGTCTAAATGAAAGGATCGTAAATGAAATCTTCTCGACCGTATAAGAAACAGTTCGGACGGTTTTAAAGTTGTTCAAACGGTTTTTGACGAACTTTTATTATTTGCTCTAATAACAATTCATATTGTATTAAGTTCTAATAATAATAACATAACTTAACATAAATATATCAAATATCGTCAAAACATAATATAAAAAATAACATCAAATAAATAAAGATGTCCACAAAACATAATAAGTAAATGTCCTTCAAAACAGAATAAAAAAAATAACATATAATAAACTATAGGTCATCTGTCATTCCGTGATTTTAGAACGTCACGGATTTGACTAAGGTGCTCCTCTAATGCACGACCCGCTGAGTCAATGCAAATAACTCACACTGGTTGCTGCTTTCCTCATGGCCTCCTGAACCGAGCGATCTCCTTCTTCCACCCAAAGTCCATGTCCATGACCTTTTGCTCCAAAGTTGTCAGCCGACAACTGATATCACTGACCATCTCATGGGTGGGCCGCAAGACCGATTGCATCCATTGCGTCATCATGTCGTCCATCCAACCCGTCGTTGTGCCCCAAATCCCTGGGTCGAGCTCTGCCCAGGATCCTGCTGCCCACTCCTCAGGCTGCTCCTGTCGTCTAACTCTAGCAGCCCGAATTCAGTGCTCGACGTGGCAATCGATTTGGAGAATTGTCTTGTTGATAACCCAAGTGGAACGGCCCTCGGCTGTCACCACCCTCGGGTACCAGCAAGGAGTAGGAACTGGGTCAGTAGAATCCCGTGCGGTAATGAAGTTATAGCATCCGTCTTCAGGGCCTCCGCACGAACGGACTAATAGATGTAGGACGCCATATCAACAGGTAGCCCCCGAAAACTACCAGGCACAAGAACTTCTATAAGATAGCTTTGTAGTGTGCTTCCTCGGGTCGATGGTGGAGTATGATCAGGTGCATGATGCAACTGGTGTACCATATAGCTGTCCAAAATCAATCATCAAATACGTAGTACCTCAAAATAATATAAACATTCCTCCATACTAATCCCACAATGAATGACTATGTGTTCTGTCTGAAAGATCGAAAATCTAGAACCAACAACATCGGAACAACAAACATTACGGGGTGAATACAAGGAACTCGGGTGTTGAACTACACATAGCTCTCCATCCTTCCGAAATTGTATGCGTCCACTAGAAAAGTAAATGTCTCAAAATAGAATAAAAAAAATAAACATCAAATAAAGCTACAGGTCATCATCATCATCATCCGTGATTTTAGAACCACCTAAGGTGCTCCTCTATATGCACGTGCTGAGTCAATGCAAATAATCAGCACTCAGCCTCCTGAACCGCCGATCTCCTTCTTCCACCCAAAGTCCATGTCCATGACCTTTTGCTCCAAAGTTGTCAGCCGACAACTGATATCACTGACCATCTCATGGGTGGGCCGCAAGACGATTGAGTCATCATGTCGTCCATCCAACCGCCCCAAAGGTCGAGCTCTGCCCAGATCCTGCTGCTCCCCAAAGGCTGCTCCTGTCGTCTAACTCTAGCAGCCCGAGCGGCATTTAGTGCTCGACGTGTCTGGGACAATCGATTTGGAGAGCATTGTCTTGTTGATAGACCCAACTGGAACGGCCCTCGGCTGTCACCACCCTCGGGTACCAGCAAGGAGTCAGGAACTGGTCAGTAGAATTCGGTACCGCAATGAAGTTATAGCATCGTCTTCAGGGCCTTTGCACGAACGGATAATAGATGTCGCCATATCAACAGGTAGCCCCCGAACAACTACCAGGTACAAGAACTTCACCCGGCTATAAGATAGCTTTGTAGTGTGCTTCCTCGGGTCGATGGCGGAGTATCGGATCAGGTGCATGATCCGCCAAAAAGGGCGCAACTGTCAGTGTACCATATAGGCTCCGTCCAAAATCACTGTATCATCGCCCAACATGGCTCGGAATACCTCAGCCTTAGTAGGCTGGCCCTCCTCGCTCATTGGCAGGTTTGGGAACGTTGTTAAATCCCACTCGTACCCCAAGAATCTCACCAACTTGTCCGGCAAGAAAACGATTGGAACATTACGGACTTTGAGCTCCATACTAGGCTCCTCGATGTCGTCGCCGTAAAATGGCACAATAGAACTCCCACACTAGGTTTCTCGATGCATACCCGGTCCTATGAATCAACGGAAGCCAACCTATCTCCTTCACCACCTCCAGAAGCGTCCGCCCTCAAAAGTCAGGTCGTAGAAATCCGCCAACTTTATGTCCGCTCGACAACAATCGAGCGGGACATAACAATTGCTGTATGCTGCTCCAATGTCAAAGTAGAACCGGAAGGTTGCTCGATATCAGCCTGGCCGCTCGTACGTGCACGCTTGCTCATTTTTTTCAATCTGCATAACAAGCGTTCGCACGATTAGAAAATACGTCCGAACACGAAAATAGTCACAAAGGCGTCCGGACCAGACAAATAATATCCGTCCGAACGTTAAAAAAATAAAAAACTATTTAATTTCAACATTAAAACATCCGGACTAAATTAAAAAGCGTCTGGACAAAATCAAAACGACAATGTATCCCTTTAGGGATGCTATATACGTCCGAACATGAATTAAAATACGCCGAACGCACAAAAGATAATCAAACTTTTTAAATTTAATGAAAACACGTCCGGACGACTATTACATAGCGTCCGGACAAATCCAAAACGACAATGTATGCCTCCGAATGATAATGACAACCGTTCAGATGTTTAATTTATTCGTCCGAACGTCAAAAAAAGCATTCGGACGCTGAGGGGAGGACTGCCGAGTTAACTCAGCCATGGCAACGTCCCTCCACCTCCACACACTCCCAAAAACACAGCCAAAACATAAACTAACATACTTAAAACAATGCTAACACTTAACATAATCAATTTCAACGTAAAAATCAATAAAAAAAACAATGTACTATGCAAAAAATGGAATTGAAATTCTATACGTAAAACTATAAAAAAAATAAAATTTTTACTGTTAAAATGTGTTAAAAGTAAGCAAAACATGCCTAAACGTGATTAGATCTTCGAAAGAGTGATATTACGCCAAGATTTTAGAAGAAAAGAACTGAGATTTTAGAGAGTTTTGATGAGAAATGACGTGGTAGTTTTGAAAATGTCGAACTGTTCGACTTTTCAGAACTCGTCGATAGCGTCCAGACTTTTAGCAAAGCGTCCGGATGGAATTTTGCACACGTGGCCCAATCAACACAGTTAGTATTAAATGCCAAAATTTAAACCATTTAAAACGGTTCGGCGCAATAAATCCTTCCAGACGTGTTTTTAGATGTGCAAACGACTTGCCACCGATATCGCGCAACGTGGCAGCGTACGATTGGCTGAGATGACTCCAAACAGTATGATACCATTCGGATTGCAACAATTTTTTCAACCGGCGGGTAACGTAAACACGTGTAAACCATGCATCGGTTACAATAGCGTCCGGACTGTGTATTACGGTCAGACGGGTACAACTGTTTTCGATATCGTATAACGTAAACACGTGTAAGCCATGCGACTGTTACAATAGCGTCCGGACGTATTACTCAACCATTCCAACCGCATCATTTCATCATTCAAGTCCGGACTCTACCCCTCTATGTTCGAACGCCTACCTCTGTAGTGGAGTCCGGACGTTATGTTTGTCGTCCAAACCCCTAGTAGATTTATTTAAAATTTCTTTTGTTTTGTTGTTAAATTCACTAAATTTAACTTCCTTCACTTAAATTAATTTACTAATCACCTATTTAATTGTAATTACAAGCTAATTACACTAATGTTCCGTTAACATAGCACTCGTACAAATCACCCGTTTGATCGTACTAATTATCCGTTTAAATTGTAATAAATTTAATCAAGCGAAAGAACATAATAGTGATAAAGCATAAACAGGAAACTAGTCCAAATCACGAGCTGGCTCATCCAGATCTTGTCCGAGGGCATCACGAACATGCGCCAAATGCTCCTCCATATTATCCACCTGTCTGATGAGTGTTTGCAGCTGTATCGGAATGGTATGGACAGACTGGGACAACTCAGATAATTGTTGTCTCACAGAGAACAGTTCCATCCACATAATATTCAACTCTTCCGTATTTGTTAGAGCAAGTTTGGTCTCTAGACCGGTCAAGCGGCATTGGAGCTCCATGCACAACGAATGCGTCGGCCTCACTATCGCCCAAATACTCTCTTTCAACTCCACTAAAAAAGGCGTCCGCCCAAGCTAGTGCTCTGTCTGTCCCCTGACATTGGTGATACTTCTCCCCAAGTGTTCCATGGTCAACCTAGCAAAAACTGTTTGAACATTAGGAAAAACCGTTTGCACGAAAATCAAACTGCGTCGTTTAAAATGTATGCGTCCGCACGTCTAATAACTGTCTGGACGTTAGATATCGAGTCCGGACGTTGTAAAATATGTCCAAACGGTGTTTCAATGAACCAAACCAAAGCAACATAATTTGATCAACCAAAACAACCCAACAAACTAAATAACAGACGGAATTGAATTGAAATGCATGAAATTAAGAAGCAAACTCATGAAAAAAGTTTTACCTTGAAGTTATTTGAGAGATCTCGAATGGGGAGTGAAACCGTTTAGGAGAAAAGTTTGAGAGAGGAGAGGGAGTTTGTGATTTTCACAAAGTCTGGCAGGTTTAACGTCTCCTAAAATCGTCCGAACGTATTTCATATGCATTCGGACGGTTCTCTGCATCATTTTCACACGTGGCCCAATCAAATTTATCGTCATTAAATATGCCGATTGATTCGAAATGGATCTAGAACTTTAACCGTTGGACTGTATTTATTGGTCCGGACGGTTTCGATTCTTAACGTGTCTAAAGTTTTGCAACGTGGAACCACACGATTCGCGGAAGAAGCATCATACCTATGCGGACTTTTTTTAACAGTCCGGACGGATTTTTTTCCTGTTGGAACGCATTTGTGTAGTCCGAACGGTATTGAGTGTTCATGACGATTTTAAATTTGTCACTATATATGCTGACGATTATTATTCGTTATGTAATTCCATTTGGATGGTTTTATAAAAATTGTTCGGACGGGTTTGAAAAAATTGTGACGATTCTAATTGTCACTCAGTTACGACGATTTGCAATTTGTCACCCAGCATAGAGTCCGAACGGTTTTGTTGAGAGTCCGGACAGTTTTTATATTTTGTGACTATTTTTACCGTCACTCATTGGCGACGCGTGTATGTCGTCACTCCAGAAATACGTTTGAACGTGTTTTTGATCGGATCTGAACGGTTTTTTTGTTCCTGGATGATTTTGGGTGACAAAATTAATATTTTGTCAGGGAAAGGCCACTTTAGGTGACAAAATTTGGTTTGACACCCAGATTTTTGTCACCTAAAGCTATATTTCTTGCAGTGCTAGTTACCTTTTGTAGGTAGCTGCTGAAGAAGCAAGTTTCATCTTACTCACAAAATAGCGCACTGAAGCTCAACTGGGTCAAGGACTATAGCTATAAAGGCCTGGACTTCGTACTAATTGGTGTTTCCCAGATCTGGTGCTCAGGCTATATATAGCAAACTATATACGAAGAATCATACAGCCAAGTGGGGCTATGGACAATTTAAAATTTTTCTTTAATTTTGTGGGAGTTCCGATGCATAATTATCAATAAGATGACGTCGAGATAATATAATAAAACGGGCATGTGATCCATGGCTTCTATATAATAATTAGATCAATTAATCCTCTGAACCAACAATAAAAAAAAGGACACCTATTATGATCTTGACAGTTAAATTGTAATATTGTGGTGTAAAGTATAAACCAATTGACAATTTAAACTACAATGTGTCAAATTTAATAGTTTAAGTGTAAATTGAAAATTGAATGGAAAGTAGAATTTCCTCATAAAAGTATAAATAAATAAAAACGTCAATTATTTCTTGTCGTATTGACATATCAAACACATGTTCCAATAAGAAAGTGTTGTGCATTGATTCTAGTTCACAATCAAAATTTTGATAATTGCAATAAATTCATTAAGATTACAAAATGGACATCTTCGAGACGAAAGAGACAAATGATCAAGAGTCAAGTCACAAAGATTGAAGAGCAAAGAGTTCAAGGCATGACAACCTCAGGGTAAAAATTTGTTGTCTATCGCTCACTACTTTAAAACATGTGATCACGCGCTCACAAAGAAAAATTACTTTCGAAACTCTCTTCTAAAGCCAAAATATTTTTGATAAACTTTATGCACTTTAAAAATATTTTCCTCGAGTTTTTCTCAAAAATAGTAGTCCAAAATTTTATAATTTTGGCCTATCGATTGGACTTCTAGTTGCACACTAGACACAACCATAAGGGGACAAATTTTTATATCGTCTCTATTTTAACCGTAACGTAGACCGATTGTGTCCATTCATCTTGCCAAATGCAATCATGAAGACTCTATTTTAAGCAAATTCATTATTGGATTCACGTTTGGTCCATCAGTACAACTTTCAAAAAAATTCGGGTATCTAATTTAAAATATGTTACACTGACAACGATCACAAGTACCGGATCCACTGGCATAGGTGTTTCGATCAACTGGTAGTTCGTTGTTAGGAGTATTTTTGAATTTTTAATTTCGAAAATCCCTTTACAGAGTCAACGGTAACTAGTACCGGATCTACCAACATAAATTTCCCGATCGACTGGTAGTTACACTTTTTGCCAATGATAAGAAACAACTCGACTTCAATTTGGGTCTTTAAAAGAAAAATTTTAGACATGTTTCTAAGCCTATCGAACTTTACAATTTTCGTGCATATCATTTCTAAGACTTCACAATTTACAAAGCATCCACACTAATCAATCACCTTCAGGCCTTATTTTTATGTGAGCTTGTGAGATTGAATTTTCATTGTATCATCTACTCTTTGAGAGACTCAAGTATAATTATAACTTTATTTGTTTTTAAGACAGTGGCATGCCACATGACCATATTTTGACATGTGACTTGTCACATCATCAAATTCGTTGGAAATTTTGACCGAAATATGGCGGAGTGAGTAATTTTGCAAGTATGGCCTAAACTCAAACAATGATTGGTCAGTACTAGAAACGTAGACAGTTTTTCAAAATCTCATAAAAATTCAGACAATAAGTTTTAAATTTCCCTAATAAAATGGACATGTGATCCAGGCGTCTGCCAAGGTTAGTTGCTCTATCTACGCCCTTGAGTGTAGCTCTCCCAATCGTGGGCACTAACGAGGACTCCTTGGATGGTTGAGACTCTTTGGCACCGGGACCCATCGTTTAGCAGCAACAGCCTGCCCTGTTGCTGCCTAAGCTGAGCCATAGAAGGGCTCAAAGTCACACAGCAGATCGAACTGAGAGGGATCCCTTTGTCTCATGATCTATTCCCTCCAGGACCATAATCAAATGGAGGAACTGCGTCGGGAGAAGATCGTACGGCAGCCCTGGTGTCGAAGGTGTCACCGCTTCAGGTGTGAAAAATGTAGACAGCGGATCCCTAGTCACTCCTTGGGTCACCATCAACATCAGCTCGCCCTTCCAATCAGACAGTGTCATGTGCCAGCTCGGGTCGATGCAGTAGGCGAACGACCAGGGTACCGATCTGAAAGGTACGGAAGACCTCCTCCACATGTCTTCGAGATAATATAATACAGCCAAGCGGTACTAAATTAATGACCATTATGCATAATTATCAATAGGATGTCGAGATAATATAATAAAATGGGCATGTGATCCATGGCTTCTATATAATAATTATGTCGATTCCTCTTAACCACCAAATTTTATTCCACCGTCCACATTTTGCTTGCAGAACGAAGCTTGCGGATATGCCAAATCATCATTTGGCCATATCTGATTCTGCCAGCCTAATATTGACAAAGTCCGTGCTTGACGTGCCGTGCACGAATCCATTTAGTTGACTTTATACAACCAGAATTTTCTAGGTAGAAGCGTTGGCTGAGTTAATCCAGGATGGATTGTAAGCTACTAAGCTCCAACGCGCGCAGTCCCGAAATTGGGTGTATAAATCCGACCCCGTCCCCGAATATGAACCGCGATGTTTGGTCCAATCTCAAAGTGGTGTGTGCCGAACTTGCCTCCCATTTAAATACGCTAAAAGACCCAAGCCGGATAAACTAGAAGTATATAATTGCCTAAAGAGGCTCTGCACTAAACTAGCGATGAAAGTTAGAAAAGCAAAACAAAAAATACTGTATAAAAAGAAAAATATCAGCACCATGAGAAAAATCCTCAGAATATCCGATTTTTATGGAACAAGTTCAAGAGCTTTATGTAACAAGTTTATAAGAGCTTTCGGGAGTATAAGAATCCAACATATGCACCAGTAATAATTGTCACTTTGCCCTTTAGCCTGAATATGGTGCCGATCGAGTACAACAATTAACAACTAATTAGAACGAGAGTCACATAATTTTCACTTCTTGCAATAAATATCAATTGGCTCAAAGTTTTCGTGGAGATCTCTTTCACGAGCGGGAGGAGAGTAAACATTTGGCCCACTACGACGACAACACACTACAGGAATAAAGGCCTATAGCGGCGGCCGTACACCGCCGCTATAGGCTCCAAAACCGCTGTTATATCCTATAGCAGGGGTTTTTTAGCGGTGGTCGTGACCGCCCGCTATATCTCCGTCGGCACAGCCCTATAGCGGCGGTTGTGGAGACCGCTGGTGTATACGTTGGCTATATAGCGGCGGTCACACAGCGGCGGTCTGACCGCCGCTATAGAGCCAACTTTTTGCCGGCGGACATCTGTAGCGGCGGTCTGACATGTGGTTATAGCGGCGGTAGCCTGACCGCCGCTATAACCCTTTACGTTGGTTTCACCTATAGCGGCGGTCAGTGACCGCTGCTATAGGTTTTTTTTTTTTTTAAAATTTTTTTTTTTGGGTTATATTTTCCTACCATACAAATTTGTTCTTATATAGATTGTAATTGATTAATGGAAACAAAGAAAAGTGTAATAAAACAAAATATATTTCATTATAAGGAGGTCTTACAAGTTTTACATCAAACAAAAATAAGTTAATGATATTTTCTCAGTAGACTAAAAGCTAACAAGTCATGACATTGAAGTACAAATAACTCTAAATTTAATCCTGTCCACCTTCAGCACCATCTGCTCCTCCACTTTCTGCGTCATCGGCATTGTCTGCTATTACAATAATGTAAAATTAACAAACAGTAATGACATGAACAAAGATAAAAGAGCTTAGTACATACTTAAAATTAAATTAATAACAGTATTCATTTATGTTTGTATCTTACCAACACTTGTTTTCCGACTTGCATGAGATGATCTATGAATGCTGGTGAAACCTGATTGTTGTTGGGAACATCTTGGTATTGACGTTGCTCCTACAACAGTTATACAACCATTAATTAACTACGAAATATACATAAATAGAGTCAATAGTAATACTTGAGGATAAGTAAATAAAACTTTTACCCAAGCTTGTGCCATCATTTGTATTGTAGATTTTAGCGATGCTACTTCAGACTCCAACATCTGAACTCTATTTTCCATAAATACGGCTCTCTCGTTACTAGAGGATGTCGGCTGACTGTATCTTACGTTGGTGTTGGTAGGATGAGATGAAGGAGTTGGTCCTAATCCAACGCCGCGAATGCG
>CM025853.1:4678915-4731044 GCA_003952965.2 Morella rubra | reverse complement strand
ATTTTCGGAGGGGGCCGGGGAGAGGCTGAAATTACGAGAGGGGGGGGGGGGGGGAGGTGAAATCGCGTGAGGGGGCTGTTGAAATTGAGAGAGGGGGCGCGGGGGGAGGGCATGCAGCGACGGTGGTGATTTGGGGGGGCGGGCCGCTGTTGAAATGCCGAACGGGGAGGGAAATTCTGAAATCGCGCAGGGGGGAAGAAGAAAGGGGGGGGCGCGGGATGGGGGAAAAATTGTGCTCTAAACGCGCGTTTCATTAAGTCTATAGCGGCGGTCAGTGACCGCCGCTATAGACTTAAGTAGCTGCGGTTTCTAGCTGCGGTTTTAAGGAAACCGCAACTACATGTCATCTATACCGGCGGTCAGTGACCGCCGCTATATCAACCGCTGCTACTTTGGTCTATAGTGGCGGTTTTTGACCGCCGCTATAGAGACCGCCGCTAGATGTTTATTTTTTGGTTGCGTTTGAGATAAACCGCCGGTATATAGGGTATATAGCGGCGGTTTTGGTGACCGCCGCTAAAAGGACCGGCGCTGTAGACCTGTTTTTTTGTAGTGTTCGTAGATTCTTCCTGAGAAGAATCTAACGGTTCAAGATCTTTGGGTGTGTAAGGTCCACTTCTAAAATGAATTTTGAACCGTTAGATTTTTTCTAGGAGAATCTGAAAAAAAACCAAGAAAAAAACACCAAGCATTTCTCTTGATGAGGCCTGTCGAGAGACAAAAGTGTCAGGTAGAGACAGAAATCCCAAAATACCCTTGCTAATTTGATTTTGTTGAAATTGTAACGATGGCTTATCTCCAAACGAAAGGCCACAATCAAAAGTAGTAAAAAGAGACTGCAGGTGCAACTCTGAACTAACAGAGGACCCTGTACGAAATCCAAAACGCTGAGAGGTTTGATCGGATCCGGCTGTCCAAGAATTATCAGAGGAAGATGCCGAGAAAAAACCCAGATACCGGTGCTGGGGGAAAATTAGAATTATCCCAAGAGTTGGCTTGCAACCAGGAACCATAACTCTTAATCGAGCCCAACGCTTTCAAGTTAGGGCACTAGTACATAGGGGTGTGCACCAAAATTTTTGGATTCGAAAAGCCCATATCCGATTTCAAATCCGAATCCGAAT
This sequence comes from Morella rubra, assembly GCA_003952965.2. Lineage (NCBI taxonomy): Eukaryota > Viridiplantae > Streptophyta > Magnoliopsida > Fagales > Myricaceae > Morella > Morella rubra. The sequence continues at coordinate 4,729,920 of CM025853.1, read as the reverse complement.
GCCTGTTATCCGGCAGGGTCGGATGTTTTGGATATCGGATCGGATCGGATTCAGATTCGAAACGGGTTCGGTTTTGGGCCAATTTTTAGCTGTTTAATGGGCTTTTTTAGTTTCTTTTTACAGATATTAGATTTGGCCTTTGGACCAAGCCGAATTTAGCCTAAATGTGCCTATGGACGGTTGGACCCATTTGATATCTAATATGTGATATCCGGTAAAAATTGACATAAAATATAAATTTGCAGGAATTTGCAGTGATTTAGTAAACATAATGTTTTCTTTGCAAAAATTGTTATGTAAGAATCATTTTCACAACAAACCCAACAAAAACAAACATTCAAAAATAAGTTCTAATTATCACGTAATAGAACTTTGGACTCGAATGTTTGATCACATGCAAATCCAACAAAAACAAACATTCAAGTCTTACACACTTATAAATTCTAATTACCAAAAATAACATAATATAAACAAAAATAAAAACTTCCCCACTTTTAAATTCTAATTAACAGAAATAAGAAAATATAAACACTTCCACACTTCTAAATTCTAATTAACAGAAATAACAAAATATAAACAAAAATAAACACTTCCACACTCCTAAATTATAATTAATAGAAATAACAAAATACAAACAAAAATAAACACTACTAAGTCAATAACAAATGAACCAAAATGACAACAGTAAGTTACATTAAACAAAATGTCATTCCAAGTTTCATACGACTAAAAAAAATCAGTGCTTTCAAGTTTCCATCCTGTAGACAACGAATTACTGTTAGAACCTATAGAGAGTAGAAGTAAGATAGAAAGAGAAACAAATAAATACAATATTAGAAGTAAGATATTACTCACATGATGTTAGTACCACACAATGTGATAATGTCCAAAATCCAACTCATTCAAGATTCATCCAATAAGATCGCAAAGGATCAGCTTCCAATTCTATATATAAAAAAAAAATGAAAACAACATTAAATACACAAAAAGAAGAAACAAAGCAATAAATTAATTGAATTTTAGAGAACATTATTACATGAGTCCAGTCTAAAGCTCTCAAAGTCCTCAACCACTTCTAAGACACGTTGAGCAGGGCTAATGGGTGTTGACCTTAGCCAATTTTGAGCACATATGAGAGCCTCAACTGTTTTTGGAGCCAATGAGCTCCGATAGGGATCCAGAACGCGCCCTCCAGTGCAATCAGAAACTAAATCCCTTGAAAAATCAGAAACAAGTTTGGAGAAAGAAAGAGACTAACACTTGTCTTCAAGATTTGAATTTTTGATACATGTCGTAGGTATCTATCAATTATTGTAAAAATTTGATTAGAAATTTTTGTTTGGTTATGCATGTGTAATAATATTTTTTGTCAATCTAACATGTTTTTAAATAATTTATTGATAGTTTTGAGAAATTTTGATGAATTTGTAAAATTTCAACAAAATATAATTTTCTGTGACTAAACTATGATACTTAGTTCGTATGGAATTTACTTGTAGTTTTCAATTCAAGGTGTTAATGGTGGAAGGGGTTCATGTTAAGGTAGAAGACTCGATGACTTAGTGTTTTTATTCAAACCAATGGTTTGGATATGGTGTTTGGTAAGTTTGGGCTCTTTTTAACGTAAATAGGCCCATGTTGCATTTAGCTTATTTTAAAGCCTAAAGCCCATGTACCATATTACCCCCACTTATTCACTTTTAACCCTAGCCACTTATCATTTTCTACCCGACACACTTCTTTCCCCTTTCTACTCTCTCTTGCCGCCACACTCATTCCCACTACTCTTGGATTCTAGTTGAAGCTTACATTGTTTAATCACCCACTAAGGATTGAAAAGGTGAGCTTCTTAACTTTTCTTGCTTTGTCTTTACTTTCTATATGTAGTCTTGATTGGTTGGTGGCCATTTGGTCGTGTAGTCCCACGTGGTGGGTTCGGTATCTAATTTTTTTTATTTGTGTGTTTTTACTTATAATATGCTTAAAGTTTCAAATGGGTTTTGATGTAAAAGTGTTTTTAAAGATAAATTTTAATACCCACTGTGATTGGCACATTGATTTCAACAAATCTACCATTTGTTCCAAATCTAGGGTTTATCATGTTTTAGCCCTTTTCAAAAATCTGCCCCCAAACTATTGATCGTTGAGAGAGAACTTCTATTAGCAAAGCTCATCGAGTTACACGTTGATGAACAATTCACAACAAGAGGTTGGGAATTGATGATAACTCATATCATGCCTCCATCAGCTTCTGTGGTACACGAATTCTACTCTAATATGCATAATGTCTGTGATTCTACATCCTTCACTGTGTAATTCCATGGTCAATCCATAGAGGTTGATTGTTCTATTCTAGCTAATTGCTTAGGAATTCCCAGGGTGCATAAACCCACTTACCCTTATTCAGCTAGAAATAGACCAACGAACAATGTTATTGCAAACTTCCTTGCTCAAAAACAACTAAACTTTAAAGCTAAAGAGTTTAGTTCTAAACTTTTTACATCTGAGCACTTGATTCTAAGTCGGATTGTCTCAACCAATATCTTTCCCAGTAGGCATCTTTCAGCTCTCTCTCTTGAACGAATGAGATTTCTTTATGCCTTTTTGATAAATGACCGTATTGATTTACCATCCCATATATGTACTCATATGGTCTAGGTGTTTCACTCTAAGTCTACTACAAATCGTCTTCCCTATTGTAGTTTGATCATGAATTTTTTGGCTGCATACTTCATCTTTATTCCTTGAAATGAAATTCGTGAGAAAGTTCAAAATGTCGAAAAACACACTTTAAGTCAGAGTAAGTCTCACAAGGGTCACTTTAAATCACTTCCCTCCTCTGATCCGAGTCGTGGACCTTTGCAATCTGATATTGCACATCTAGTTGAGGCCACCAAACTCTTGACCGAGCGTTCTACTTCCTCTGCCTTTGCCCAGTCCACTCTTCTTGCTAATCAAGAAGTTTTTGAACTTGATTTAACCAAGGCAGTGGCTGATGTTGCCCTGATTCAAAAGAATTTAAAATTGGATGAAGCTTCAAGCAGTGCTAATCCTCCTAAGGAAGGGAAAGAGGATGTAGAGGAAGACGAAGGCGAAGAAGAAGAAGACATTGAAGAGGGTGATGATGAGGAGGAAGGCGAAGCAGATGCCAATGATGACGCTGTTGAAGAGGGTGATGCATCAGCCACGTCTGATGATGAGTAGTCCCTTTGGCTCCTTCTCGACAAAGGAGGAGTAGTAGTTGCTAGTAATGGTAGTTGCTAGTTGGCTGATGTTGAATGAGATGATGTCTTTTGAACACTTATGAACTTAGTTGCTATTTTTATGATTGCTTTAGGCTGCTGATGATGTACTTAGTTGTTATTATTATTTCCGTGTTTGTTTTGAATATCTGTTGCTATTTATTGTCTTTTCAAAACTTTTGTTGACTTAGTTGATGCTTTGGATATCTATTGTACTTCATTTCGCTTATGTTTTTATGTTTCTGTGATGAGCTATATGGTGTTTAGTTTGTCTATGTATAAAATCTTTAGCTAAATACGTTTGTCTTTATGCTTAAAAGTTTACTTGATCTTAACTGTGCTATGTTCTACAATCAATATGAAATATCTATAAGCTGTGTTGTTAGTCAGGGGGAGATTAACTACCATGGAAATGCTTATTTCAGGGGAAGATTGATATTAACTCTGATGCTTTTGATATGTCATTTATCGATTTGATTTTTTTTACTCACTAACAATGGACTAATGGTTCCGTGAGTTATTTGGTGTTTGTTGAGATTGCTATTTGCAGGTTGATAAAATCTCAGGAATTGTGTCTAGCCTGTGTTTAGTATAGGTTGTGTGTCCTTTTGTAAATAAGTTCTGTGGTGGTGATCAGCAGAACTTATGTCTTTAGGATTTGGGGTTGTACTATCATGAAATTCGCCAAGGGGGGGAGATTGTTAATGTATTTTAGTTGGCGTAAAGACTTCATGACGTGTCTGTGTTAATTCCTGAGATTTGTGTATTTGTCAAGTCTTGCTCAAGACCAGTGCCTCAACATATTTGGTGATCATCTGAATTGTCAAGGTTTGATTGAAGTATGCTTACAGTTCACAAACAAAGTCGGAGGCTGATATTTGTGAAGCACTCGAAGTTTGATCAGAGTTCACTTATAGTTTGATCAGAACTTGCGAAAGATTGTTACAACGGTTTTAACAGAAGCACGCAAGAAACAAGAAGTCTAGAACTTTCGTGAGAACCTTCTTCCCGACCCTCCAGAAAATAAAAACTATTTTCTTCTCACATTTTCTCTTTAACTTTCCAAAAGATACACCTTGAGAGACCTTGCTTCCTAGAACTTTCTTCTCATATACTCTCTGTTAATGTTTCTGTAGTTTGCTGCATGTGAACTGAGATTGAACCCAGTGAGATTATTCTTTCCCTCATTATCTCAGATCCGTTTTTGATCACCAATATAAACCTTGATTAAGAAGGTAAACTCCAGAGGTTGCTGGAGATCTACCAAGAGAAGCTGATTGCACGTGGAGTGTGGAAAGATCGGCTTGGCTGTGAGATCAATTTTTGGTATCAAGAACTTCAAACGGAAGAGGAGTTCCTCGTTCCCTGCAAGAGGCAGATCTGGATGTTGTATTCCAGGTAAGGTAACAGTAGATAGACTAGCAACGGGGTGTTGGGTAGTTTATAGATCACTGTGTACCGAGTTTGAAGATTTTAGTGGATTCATTAACTGGCCTTCTCTGGCCCGGAGAGTTTTTACCTCTTGAAAGATTTTTTCAAGTGGGTTTTCTCTTCGTAACCAATCTTGGTGTCTTTGTGTGATTGTGATTACGTAGATAACTTGCTGTTGTTGCGATTGCCTTTCGTTTGTTTCTTTGATTAAGAAAGTCTAGCGTTATTTTGTACATTGTCAAACTGCTGTAAAGTGTCCATATTGGGTTATTATTTTTGCACGCATATTGTTGCTAGAATACTCTTGAAATTTGCTGATTGTGTTGAAGAGTGTGCAGTTGTAAGTGTTTAAAAGTAGCAAGAAGTTTCAGAACCTATTCAACCCCCCTTCTAGGTTCGACAACACTATATTGAGTCTTGAACCGTCCACTTCAGAATCCTAATAGATATTATTGGCAATAATGTGTTTCTTTTCCTTTTGGATGGCTGTTACTTAGTTCATTAATTAGCAGAACCATAACAACAATTCCGCTGTAGCACAATGGCAATTCCAATGATAAGAGATTCTAAGTTCAAATCCCGGCAGCATATTATTATTATGTTTTTTCTTTATTAATCTTCTATTTTCTCATCGAGCCATTGAAATGTGTAACGATCCAATGTATAGTGGGCCTTTTGTTGGTTTTTGAGATGTGAATATGGACTCTAGATCTATCAATGAGAATGCATTAAAGGAACTAGCTCAAGATGATCGTCAGTAGCCTAAAAAAAAAAAAAAAAAAAAAAAAAAAAGAACAAATCGGAAAGAATGAGGAAGGAAGGAAGCATATGCTAGATGATAATGATATAATTTTAGCATGTTGTGAAATGATGGTGTCCCATTAAAAGTTAAGAAGCCCTAATTTATGGATTGGATCCATACAAATGCTATCATTCTACCGATATAAGCGAGAAAATAAAATAGAATTTACTTCTATAACAAATAATAAACAACAACGTGCAAATACCTACAGAATCAATATAGAGAACAATATATCATCTATTTTCAAGCAAATTTCATGAGCATGAGGCTCAATTAGGACGAACATTCAAGCAACAATAGTCATATCTATTCAAAAGCATCCCAGAATTAAGAAAATTGGTTCTTCACATATACGTATACAAGCAATGGGACTGTAACTACAAGCTACAGCCTACCGCAATACCACAAACAATTGCCACGCATGGACTGTTGAGACATTCATATTTCAATGTTGCTTTCCCCATGGTGTTATGGAGATAACTGAACTCACCGTCTGTGTTAGAGTGAGTAAAAGGAGAACAACAGCTGCAATAAAAGAAATGATCGCCCATGGTGTGTTGAAGTAATTTTGTTTCAAGTTTGCCTTCCACTCATGCCAGGATGCTCTGCAGTAAGTGTTCAGGTCTTCACAAAGGCTAGCGAAGTACGAGTTCTCACGGCTAAAAAAAGCCCTCGAGAAAGGTTTTGAATACGATTTGCCCCTTCGTTGATGTTGCTTCGTTTCTCAATAACTCCATATTTGACAGTAAGTCCACATCCTTAGGAGTGATAACAAGCTGACTCAAGAGGACAATATAATCATTCATGTAACAATCTGCAGAGGAGTATTGCTCAAAGGCCGATGTTTCGGATTATGATTTCTGAAAAAGGACCAACATTAAATCTTGGGATTTCGAGAATCCCTTTCTCGAAATGTATATCAAATAAGTTCCTACTTGACCCGACCTTAAACTTGACTCCAGCTTGGTGTAGTTCTGTCACTGAGGGGTCGCCATTGTTTTAAGTGCCTTTTATCACCTTCTTACAAGGTATATATAGTTGTCTTAGAAGATCAACAAAATGTTCAATTTGGCAGGAGAAATTACCTCCAATTTTTGATCTTCTATTGCTCTTAAGCCACCGACATGTTTCAAGAAGCAATATGAAAGCTTGAGGAAGGAAGGTCTCGTCATGCTGGGAGGATTTGACTATTATTTTGTCTGGGTCATAAAGATCTTCAAGGATGAAGAATGGAAGCTGATTTTCAAGCAATATCATGTTGCTCCCTATATCCCATAAAAACTGTGGTTTATGAAATATGCAGTCATTTTCATCATCCAATTTCTCGAAATAGACCCTTAAAAAGAGTTCAATAATGTAGGCAGCATCCACCAGAATGATTTTGACAAATTCATCGCTATTAAACTTAATGGTTTCTGAGTAACAACCACGCACTCTTGGTTCCTTCTCCTTTATAAGTTGAATATAGAACTCCATACTTTTTTTTGTCCGTTCAATAAAAGCTTTCATGTACCTCATTTTATGCTCTTCCATAGCCTTTAAGCGTTCTTACCGTGGTGAAGTGGGCCAATGGAGACTATGTGAGGCGTATAGTACTTTTCATTGCCATGACATAGCCGCTCAGGAGCTCTATAGATGCTACATGCTTTTGGATAGCTGAGGCAAGCTTTCCAACTCCTCTTCGATTGAATTCGCCAATGGAGAAAAAGGGTTCTCTATGTCCACTGAAGTGTGAGAACTTCTCTTGGTTTGCTTTTGTTCTTGCCAACGGATTCCATTGGTGCAATCAAATAAGATTGAGATTCCAAAGAAATGATCCCTGACAACACAAGTGACAAGCCGTCCACAATTAAAAATAACCCCTGAAATTAAAAAGTTTTGCTCATTGCCTTGCATGAGTGCATGGTTTAATTACTTTTGGACAGTCTACTGTTATTCGGCTTTCATTCAAGTTCATGTGTAAAACACAGAATGCAGAAAATAACAGTAGGTACTTCTTAGAGGAAAAACAATCTATATATGGATTGTTCTCGATATTTTTGTCCTGCTTTTAGAGGTGAAGTCAAATATGGTAAGCAAAAGGGCGAAAGAGTAATTCATTTTGAACTCATGAGTGCAAAGAGAAATGAGGAAAACTCCATGGACACAAACATCGATTTGATGATAAAACATTTACGGTGCTAAAACGTATGGATTTTTTAGTTTTGGGGAGCTCTCATATCATCCTGTATTTTTCTCTGTTCTTTTTTTTTTTTCTTCTCACCTATTGGTGCTTTCCTAATGCTCCTTCTCGGTTTCTATACATATCGCAATCCTGGAACTTAAATTCTACTATCTCAGGAAAAAGTTTCAATTAGTAGTAGCACAAGTACAACGAGAACTCTCAAAGAGACAGAACTAGGCAGAGACTAGATCAGTATAATACATAAAAGAGACATGATCGTTTACAAAAAGGGCTCAAGTTATGTTAACGCATATAAACCCAAGCAATGATTATGTCAAATCATAGAAAGGCATAACCAACGATAAATGGTATAGGAAAGTAAGTTTGTTTTACTTCTTGTTGTCTGCCGGGAAATGTTGCACAGGTCTTTGCTCCGGTGGAACAAGTTGCAGTTTTGCTGAGCGACAGGAGTCCCTCTCCTTATTTGGAGGAAACAAGCTCCTCTTAAAAGCCAAAGCAAAGTAATGCGACAAGTCAAATACAGGTCCATTTTATAATGCTTAAAACAAGAAAATGAAAGAATTCCATTTTATAAAGCCAGGAAAAAGAAATAAACAAACAAACCAAAGAACAACTCCATTACCGTGTAGTGCGCTACACAGATTAAAGAAGAGTTCTCGGTCCCACATTCATTTAAGCAGTGCGGGCAGGGCGGCGCATCAATTGAGAGTTTTCCTACTGAAGTGTGCTTCAACAGTGATAAACTCTACCAGAAATGAAGTAAAATGGTATTCTTTGCGCGGTTCATCAGTAATATTCGGGAAGTGTTTTTTGAAATTGACAATAGTTGAACACTGTCAATTCTATCAGACATTGGAATCCCGGTTCAAATCCTGGCAGCGGAAATATTTTTCGGTTCCTGGACTGGGCTTTTCTTATTGTGCCCCTGGAATTGTATAAGTAGCCCAGAGTTGGGGATCTAAACTTTCTTATGTATAGGTCGAAAACAAAAAACATGGGTCATAACCAGACATCTAATTGGTCGATGTTCCTGATGATTTTGATAATATTTCCAAAATGCCATTCAAATCGTCATCTTTTGAATCCGGGTTTCAAACCCCGGCAGCGGAAAAGAACTTTTTTGGTCCTAGATATTTCAAAAGACTACTTCCAGATTTGGAAGCGAGAAATTCTTTACTATATTTTTTAATGAAAAATTATGAGGGATATTTTGTTTTGTTATCATGCTTTTACATTTTTTTTGTAAAAAAAAAAATGGCGAAGCCGAAACGTTTACCCGCTGTAGCCCAATGGCAATTCTTCCTCGAATTTCCGCCAGTAGCGGAAACAAATAAACAAACGAACAAAGGACAATTCCATTACTGTGCAGTGCGCACCACAGATTAAAGAAGAGTTCTCGGTCCCATGTTCAATTATGCAGTGTGGGCACGGCAGCGCACAGGTAACAAAATTGGTATGTATGACAAATGTTTTTGACATCTAAAATGATTTTTCTTGTAATGATGGCTGGTTTTATTTACTGGGTCTTATAATTTTTTTTTCTTTTTGTATATAAGTTAAAAATAAATTCTCATAATAAAGATGTAGTTTTTTATAATTGGACTCTTTAGAATATGAACATAATCTTCTAGAGTTTAAGCACTTTAATTAACTCTCTATTTTTCTTTTTCGCTGTTTGCTTCAAGATATATTATATATGTTATCTCATATTTAACAACCAAATCGAATAAACATATGACTTGCGTTTTACTGTATGTATCGACCACTACAAGAAATATGGCCTTTAGCGATGAATTCATCAGCGATGCACCCAATTTCGTAGCTAAAAATCTACTTTTTGCGACAAAAATTATTTCGTCGCTAAAATACCACTTTCTGCAACGAATATAAAATTTCGTCGCTAGAAGATGGTTTTAGCGACGACTTTATCAGCAACAATCGAATGTTGTCGCTAAAAATATCTCTTTTGGAACGAAAATATTATTTTGTCACTAAATACTTAAAACACATGCTTTTAGCGACCAAATTTTACATTCATCGCTTGAAACGTTACCAGCGACGAACTCAATTTTGTCACTAAAAGTACATTTTGTGCGACGAAAATATTGTTTGTCACTAAAGATATAAAATAAATGTCTTTAGTGATAAAATTCTAAATCGTCCCAAAAAACGTTATTAGCGACAAACCTAATTGCGTCGCTAAAAGTATCTCTTTTGCGACGAAAATATTATTTTGTAGCTAAAGACTTTGGATGGATGTTTTTAGCTATAAATGTAGAATTTGTTGCTAAAATACACTTTTTAGTGACAAAAATACTTTGTCATTAAAATATAAAATAAAAAGCATAAAGTATAAAGTTACAAAACAAAGATAAAACTTAGAATAAAATATATAAAATGAGAACATTTTAAAAAATAAAAGATCCCAAAAAAAAAGGGCAACTAAGAGTCTACGCGCATTGTGCGGTGTTGTATTGTTTATTCCGTCTGGGTCATTTGTTTTCACCTCTTATTCTCAAGTGTAGATTCCCAATCCCCTTTGCCATCTCTCTCGATTTCACTTTCCCTCCCCTTCAAACCCTAACTTGTTAACTCCCATTCCATCCTACGTCTCTATCGATTTCACTCTGCCTCTCCCTCAAACCCTAAATTGCTAACTCCCACTTTCGATTTCTCCCTCTCCTTCCTCTCTCTCTCTCTGGATTTCACTTCACTCTCATTCTCCTTTAAACCCTAACTAGCTAACTCTCTCTTTCTCTCTCCGTCTGTGACTATGGATTTGGTTGTTCTTAGGAGTGATTGAACTCTAATTTCCCAAAACGGCACCCTATTTTCGTTACTCCGAATCGTTCAAGGTTCGGTCTTTCTCTGTGACTTGTTTTAGCTAGTTTATTATCCTGTACAATTTTAATGGCTAGCATTGGTTTTGTTTTCACTCTTGGTGATCTGGTGGTTTGTTTGTAAAAGTTCAAGGTTTTGGTTTTTGTTATTCAGTTTTGGATTTTGATTTCTGGGGAAAATGCTGGAGGTGATTGAGCTAGCTTGGGAGACCAACCGGAGATTTCTTGGGCACAGAAAGCCCTTCCATTGGCGCCTTGATGTTTTATTTTTCAGCATTTTTTTTTCCGCATGCACTTAAAGCATTTATATCATTTGAAATGGCATGTAGCAAAATGGACTTTGTTTTTTTTTTTTTTTTTTATTCTTGAACATATTTGGAAATTGACAATTCCATTTTGTTTATTTCTTTCACAGATGGGGATCAACTCAATAGATTCATCATACAAGTCTTTAGGGCTGCCCATATGCCAAGTTTGCATCTTCAGTTTTGATTTCTTTCACAGATGTTGATTTTGATATCTGTTTTGGTAGCCGTAGCATACCAATTGCTTATGATTTGGTTTCTGTTTTTCAATTTTGAGTTTTGATGTTGCATTTGGAGGTTCTCATTTTGTACAGATCAAAGTATTGAGAAGCATTAGTAGAGAAAAGGTCAAAGTATGTATTTTGCTTTGCAGAGAGCTTTCACTCAGCATGCATTAGTATAACTAGCGCTTGAAAATAATTTGATTTAAGGTGCTCAAGTTGATGGTTGTAGCAGGGATTAAAATTGATGAAGTTGCAAACTTTTGAAGTTGGTAGAATCTTGTATTTTGTTGAATGAAGATATTAGGTGTTTGATGTTGGCACAATTAGTATTTCAAAATTTGAAGTTGGCACAATTGTGTTCTCTTTTGTTGATGGCGTGCTGTCTAAATTAATATACTCTTCATTTGGTGCAGGAATTTTGAGACAGGAATAATGGTAGTCTCGGGTCATAGAGTTGAGAGCAACGAGATGGGGCTTATTTTTTGTACTTTCTAGTATTTTTTAGTTAATTGTTCAGCTTCCATGTACCTAGATTTGTTTGGCTTCTATTGTATTTTAATTTCCTTGGTTTGGTAATGTGCAGATAGTTTTAGGATTACTGATTTGTATATGTTTGAAAAGGGTATATCCCTTGAATTTGTGTTTGGATATTCCAAATATTGTATTTATATTTGTATTTGTATTTGTTTGAAAAGGGTATATCCCTTGAATTTGTATTTATAAAGATGGGGCAATTCATTTTGTCAATATTTGTGCATTTTTGCAACTGTCAAATGGTTCATTACCGAAAACAAGAAAATAATTTTATAAAAATGAATATTTAAATGAGCAGAAAATTGTGAATTTGTGACCACCAGTGCTTTTAGAGACAATGAGCAGATGTTTTACCGGCAGCAAAATTGAATTCCAACGGCAGCATTTATAGTAGCAAAAAAATTGAATTACAACGACAAAAGCACAAATTGTCACTATATATCTATAGTGACGCCTGCAATTTCGATGAGCACTGCGACGATGTATTTTTGTAGCTACAATACTTTACCAACAAAATCTATGTTTTTACCGACAAATGCTCTCTGTTGCTAAAAGCAACATTTCTTGTAGTGACATGTCTCTAATGACTAAATGATCGGTCAACATAATTGGCAATAATGACGAAACTGATTTTGGTGGAAATAAATCTTAAATCACCAATTTTGGTGGATAAAAATCTTAAATCACCAGGTTTGGGTGACCATCGTCTAACCACTACAAGTCATCTTCGGACATTCAAAGCTGACCAAAATTAGACTTTATCCGACCATTCCACCCGTCATCTAACAGGAATTTTATTGTAGTGGACGTTGTTTAAGTCGTCTTAAACTACTAGCATATATATATATATATATATATATATATATGAAACAACTCATAGGAAGAATAGATCAGCCCTGTCAAAATTGGTGGGTATTAAATATATATTAAACATGCATGGCCGGCTTTGGTAGGGGTCCGTATTTCTTCTGGCTTTTCCCGCGTTCCCTTTCTTTACGGGCAGCAAGTTCAAAGAAGGAGCCCAAACGTGTTACAAAAGTTGGGAAAGATCCAAAAAATTTCAAAGACATTTCCTTCCAAGTTGAGGAGCGTTAGTTGTGTTTAGCTGCCATGTGATCATGACAGCCAACAAATTAAATACAAATTAATCAAACACAACGGAAGTGAGAAATGGATGTCCTACCTAATGCGCCAATTTTCTTATTTGACCTTATCAATCTACTTGCCACGGAATTCAGAGCAAGATCTAAATAAATTAACTTTCTTTATGTATAGGTAGAAATAAAAAACCATGGGTCCATAACTCGACATCTTTTTTTTTTTGGCCCATAACCAGACATCTAGTTGCCAGTTGGTCGAATTTATGATGCAATTGATAATTATAAGCAGGATATCTTCCTAGAACGCCATTCAAGTTGATCCTTTGATTTTAAATGAGATAAAAGAACAGCTCAATGTACATTTCAATTACCCAACTTTATGGAACCTTATATAGTCTGCACTATTATTAATAATAGTGGCCCCAGAAATCAACAAAACAATATATATACCCCGCTTAGAAAAAAGAAAAGAAAAGTTTGTACGACGTGTGTGAGGTGAGCTGCGAATAGGGTGGACAACATAAGTTACCTAAGTTGTCCAGGAAAGAGAGTATCTGTGGGCTAAAACATTGAGATCCAAATATCTTGCCTCCAGTCTAAAGCCCATATAGTATTGGGCTGCGATGGTTCCATGGCTGGTCAACTGGGGCCCAGTTAGGGACGTCCAAATAGTAACGAGTTGGGCTCGACTTCGACTGTGTCGCAAAACTGTACCGTTGATTTTCTTTAGAAATTCCAGGGGATCAAAGTAGCATTCTCACCAACTTTCTTTTTATGTTTCCAATTTATTTATTTTTTTTCCTATTCAAATTCTAACCTTTTTTTTTTCTAAGCTATTCAAATTCTAACTAGTTTGATGTTTCTGAATTTTTTGTTCGTTTATATTGAAAGTCCAAAAATTGACCCGCGTGACGTGTGCAAAATACATTGGCGGGAGATGAAAGTAGTATCTTGTTTCTTTTAGGATTTCTAAACTTATAAAACCCAATGTGCACACTCGGTTTTGTGTTCTGTCGTGAGCTATGGCTTTGATAATGTGGAGAGTTCTTGGAAAAGGGACGTACGGCACGGTGTTTTTGGTGGCATCCACTGACCTCGATGCCCCACCGATCGCCGTTAAATCGTGTCTTCTTCATCGATCGTCCTCGCTGCGGGGCCTTCCAAGGATTGTTCAGTGGTTTGGGAGCACCACCAGCATAAAGAACGGTGTCCAGTACTACGATCTGCTTCTTAAATATGCCGCTGGTGGAACCTTGGCGGACGTGATCCAGAAAGGGAAAGGCTTGCAGGAGGAGGACGTGCGCTGTTACACGCGTATGATCCTTCGAGGTCTCTGTTCTATGCATTCCTTCGGCATGGTTGATTGTGATTTGAAAACGAGTAATACCCACATCACCCAGAGAAGGTAACGAACCACTTGGCGGTCCATTCGTCCGAGCCGAAACAAGAACAGCTTGGAAGAGCTTTGCAGTGTTAGTCTGTAGGCCGGGGCTAATTGGAAAAGCAAAGTAAGATATGAAGGCACAGTGACCCATCGCAGCCCACAATGCAAAAGTTAAGAGGTGTAGTCCTGGGTTCTGGTGTTCTCTAGTTTTTTTCTTTGTTTGTTTGCTGTTTAGAAGAATTGGTCCATCCCTTTAAATTCTTTGATTGAAAATCCAAGCCAATACATTGAATACCGCCAAAGTAGGTTCTATGGTAGACTTTGGTGGAAGGAATCTGTGTTCATGTTGCAAATCCACCAGACTGATGGAGTACTTACACCGTTCATTAGTGTCTACCCCATTTATAAGCAACTTCCATGCGTGAACCAACTCAATTGGACGTTTGCTTCTTACCACTAAATTCTAATCTGGATGTCGTGGTCTTTCGTGCCGTCTGTTGCTATATATTCTTGATTTTCACTTTACCATATTGATGACATTACAAAGCCAATTACCCGACTTCATTGAAGCTTATAATCTGCACATTTTAGATATAAGAGGGCATCTATTTTATATAACATTAATTTTTTTTCAGGCAATTATATATTTGATAATCCTTTAAACCATTCAATAGCAAAAATATAGGTTTTCCCGAACTAATTTTAGTAAGAGATTGGATCCTAATGGATATTATTTGCAATAATATGTATTTCTTTTCCTTTTGGATGGCTTTTAATTACTTCATTAATTAGCAGAATCAGAGCAACAATTCCGCTGTTGCACAATGGCAATTCTAATGATAAGAGAATTCGGGTTCGAATCCCGACAGCGGATTATTATTATTTACTTCTTTTTTAATCTTTTATTTTCTCATCGGGCCATCGAAATGTGTAACGGGCCCAATGTATAGTGGGCCTTTTGTTAGTTTTTGATAGGGGTGAACGTATTTGGGCCGGGACAGACCGGGCCGACCAAAACCGGCCTGGAACAGACTGGGCCGGCCGGTTTAGGTCCGGCCCGGTTCGGCTGTCGGTCTCCCAAAACCAGAAGGACTGGTTCGTTTGTCCACGGTTTTGGGTACCCAAAACCGTGGACCGAACCGAACGAGGGTATTTTGGGTATTTTACCCCTTTTTTTTTTAAACAATGTCGTCTCCCTACCCCCCCCCCCCAACAAAACGTTGTCCACCCCCCCCAACTAAAAAAAAACCCCAGCCCCAAAACGTCGTCGATGCCCTAGCCGCCCCCCTCCCCTCCGCCGCCCCGCACCCCTCCGGCGTCTCTCAGCTCTCTCTCTCTCTCTCCGCGTCTCACGAGGCCACGCCGCCTCTCCACCTCACAAGCTTCCAGGTCCAGATCTCTCTCACTCGACGATTTCCTTTGTTTGCTGTGACTTGTTTAGTTTATTTAAGATTTGCCATTGATTTTTTGTTTCTCTGATTTATGAATTGTAGTTTAGTGTGGATTGTAGTTTAGTGTTTATTATTCAAGAATATTAATAGATTTGAATATTTGCATTTTACAAGGTGATTTACAAAGTTGCTAATAATTTCGTGTACTGCTATTGACGAGAATTAAATCAGGTTTGTATTTCCATTTTACTATTTTAAATCAGGTTTATGATAGAGATTGGAAGTTAGGATTATGTTGGTTCTGTGGAGATCGGAGGTCAGGGCTGATTTGTTGTTGGATTTGGATGAATTTTTAGTTTTGTTTTGTTGGATATTTTTTCTGATTTTACTTATCTAGGTCACTGTAATTCTGTAAATTGGACCGGATAAAATGAGCTACAAATTAAAGAAAATAGCTTGATACAAATTGAAATGAATTCATCCTTAGAAGAACTTCATTTTTAGGATATTTATGACAACAAAGTTCTAAATTCTTGAGCTTGTATGCTGTCAAGTTCATGCTACATTCTATATGTTTTCGAAAAAAATAATATAAAGGGAGCTAACAGGAAAATTTGAGTAAGAAATAAGTAATATTTAGAAAGAATAAATATCCATATTGTTTTTTAAAGGAAAAATTGTAAATCACATACTTGTGCTTTGGTTCCTCAGTTTAGGGGTGATCGTAACTGTTCAGCCTAATGATTTAATGCTGATTTGTTGTTGTTGGATTGTTTGTTAATTTGTGTTTTATTTTTAATGTGGTCTAGATGGAAGATACTCCAACAAGTATCCCTAATAATGAGACTTCCAATAATGTGATTGATATTAAAGATGAGATGGATGGGGTGCATATTGATCTTGATGATGATAACCCTAGTATTAATACTACCCCTAGTCGACCTTTTGCTAAAAGGAAAGAGTCTAGAGATTCTTCATTAGTATGGGAACATTTTACAAAGGTTGAGGGTTTGCCTGCTCATTTTACAAAGGCAAGAACTGAGGAATTCAATATTTTACAGTGGTGGAAGTCCAATGCATCTAAGTATCCTATTCTTGCTCACATGGCTCGGGATGTTATGGCTATCCCAATTTCTACAGTATCTTCTGAGTCAGCTTTTAGCACCGGAGGATGTGTTCTAGACCCTTATCGGAGTTCATTGGCTCCTCGAACAGTGGAGGCTCTCATATGTGCACAAAATTGGATAGGGGAAGACTCTATTGCTGAGTCAGTTGTTGATTATGAGTTAGTGGAAAATGTAGAGAAATATGAAGAAGAAGCAGGTATTTTAATTTATATAGTCAATTATAATTTATTTTAATCACAATTTATATTTATGTATACTTAACTTGCTTTGATTTGCTATTTGTTTTCAACAGTGGAGACCCTTGGCCCATCCGAGAAGCGCCCAGTTGATGATTAAATGTTCTAATTTTAAAACTTGCTCTAATTTTAATTTTTTTGGTTTTGTAATTTTAATTTATTTGTTGTTGTTAATTGTTAACTTGTAGCTTATTTTTTATTTTTATTTTTTTTGGATAGTTGATACTTGTTAGTTGTTAGGGTTGGATGTTAAATACCCCATTTTGGTTTTCTTATTTTTTTTTTTTAAGTATGTTGTTAATTGTTATTTATTAGGAGTTAGAACCATGAAGCATGCATAGTTACAAGTTAAATCGTGTGAAATATTTCAAAAAGTGGGTAATTTTGGGCCACCGAATGGGCTGAATAAAGAGAGATTTGAGCTTCAAAAAAATAAAATGAATTGGGCCATTATATTAACGTTTTAAAAAAAAAGAGTAAATTTTGGCCCATTATTGGGCCCAACCGACCGAACTGGGCCGACCAGGTTCGGTGGTCGGCCCGGCAGGTTCTCCCAACCGGCGGTTCGGCCGTCGGTTGGGAGAATGAGAAAACCGAACCAGTCGGTTCGGCTCACGGTTTGGGCCCAAAACGAACCGACTTGTCGGTTTTCACCCCTAGTTTTTGAGATGTGAATATGGACCCTGGATCCATCAATGAAAATGCATTAAAGGAACTAGCTCAAGATGATCCTAAGTAGAAAGAAAAAGAAACAAATTGGAAAGAATGAGGAAGGAAGGACATATGCTAGATGATAATGATATAATTTTAGCATGTTGTGAAATGATGGTATCCCATTAAAAGTTAAGAAGTCCTAATTTATGGATTGGATCCGTACAAATGCTATAATTCTAATGATATAAACGAGAAAATAAAATAGAATTTACTTCTATAACAAATAATAAATGACAACGTACATACCTGTAGGATCAATATAGGGAACAATATATCATCTATATTCAAGCAGATTACATGAGCATGGGGCTCAATTAGGACAAACATTCAAGCAACAACAATCCTATCTAATCAAAAGCATCCCATAATTAAGAAAATTGGTTCTTCACATATACGTATACAAGCAATTGGACTGTAACTACAAGCTACAGCCTACCGCAATACCACAAACAACTGCCACTCATGGATTGTTGAAACATTCACATTTCAGTGTTGCTTTCCCCTAGGTGTTATGGAGATAACTAAACTCACCATTTGTATTAGAGTGAGCAAAAGGAGAACAATAGCTGCAATAAAAGAAATGATCGCCCATGGTGTGTTGAAGTAATTTTGTTTCAAGTTCGCCTTCCACTAGTGCCAGGATGCTCTACAGTAAGTGTTTAGGTCTTCACAAAGGCTAGTGAAGTGGAAGTTCTCATACTCAATAACAGGTCCTCGAGAGAGGTCCTGAATAGGATTTGCCCCTTGGTTGATGTGGCTTCGTTTCTCAATAACTTCATATTTGACCAGCAAGTCCACATCCTTAGGAGTGAAAACAAGGCCACTTAAGAGGATAATATAATCATTTATGTGACACTCTACGGACGAGTATTGCTCAAAGGTCATGATGTTTCGAATTATGAAGTTTGAAGAACATCTAGATAAAATCTTGGGATTTCGAGAATCCCTTTCTCAAAATGTATATCAATTAAGCTTCTCTTTGACACGGCTTTAAACTTGACTCTAGCTTGATGTAGTTCTGCTACAGAGGGGATCGATAGTCTTTTAAGTTTCCTTTTACCCACCTCCTTACAAGGTCTATGTAATTGTCTTTGAAGACCAAGCAAATGTTCAATTTTGACATGACGAATTACCTCCAAGTGTTGATCTTCTATTGCTCTTAAGGCACATACATTTATCAAGAAGTAATGTGATAGATGGAGGATGGAAGGTCTCCCATCATGCTGGGAGGACCAGACCATTATTTTGTTTGGGTCATAAAGATCTTCAAGGATGAAGAATGGAAGCTGATTTTCAAGCAATATCATGTTGCTCCCTATATCCCATAAAAACCGTGGTCTACGGAACATGGAGTCATTTTCGTCATCCAAATCATTGAAATAGACCCTTAAAAAGAGTTCAATAATGTAGGCAGCATCCACCAGAATGATTTTGACAAATTCATCGCTATTAAACTGAATGGTTTCTGAGTAACAACCACGCACTCTTGCTTCCTTCTCCTTTATAAGTTGAATATAGAACTCCATACTTTTCTTGGTCCGTTCAATAAAAGCTTTCATGTACCTCATTTTATGCTCTTCCATAGCCTTTAAGCGTTCGTTACTGTGGTGAAGCAGGCCAATGGAGAATATGTGAGGTGTATAGTACTCTTCATTGCCATGACGTAGCCGCTCAGGAGCTCTATAGATGCTGCATGTTTTGGATAACGAAGGCAACCTTTCCAACTCCTCTTCGATTGAATTTGCCAATGGAGAAAAAGGGTTCTCTATGTGTACTGAAGTGTGATAACTTCTGTTGGTAATTTGGTTTGTTCTGTGCCAATGGATTCCATCGGTGCAATCAAACAAGATTGGGATTCCAGGAAAACGATCGCTGAGAACACAAGTAATTAAAAAGCACTCCACAATTAACAATAACCCTTTCATGAAAAGCCTTGGAATTTAACAGTTTTACTCATTGTCTTGCATGAACGATTTAACCACTTTGGACAGTCTACCAATTCTTCGGCTTTTATTCAAATTCATGTGAAAAGCATGGAATGAAGAGTGTGGCACGCAGTGGAAATTCAATCGACATATGGATTGTTCTCGATATTTATGTCCTGTTTTTAGTAGTACTGAAGTCAAATATTATGAGCAAAATAGGAAGATTGAGCTTCAGAGGAAAACTCATGAACACAAACATGGAATTGATCATATTGAAACATTTACGGTGGTAAAAGGTATGGATTTTTTAGTTTTGGGGAGCTCTCATATCATCCTGTATTTTTCTCAGTACATTTTTTTCTCTCACCGCTTGGTGTTTTCCTAATGCTCCTTTTCGGTTGCTATACAAATCTTAATGCTGGAATTGAAAATCCTACCATCTCAAGAAAAAGTTTTCTAAGTAGTAGCTAGAGCAAGTACTATATTGAGAACTCTCGAAGTAAAAAATGTCATATGGATAAGATATAGGCAGCATGTTAAACAAAAAACTCGATCTTTTACAGAGAGAGCTCAGTATACGTTAACACACATAAAAGCTCCTAAGGAATGTCAGATGAAAAAGAGAGTATTGCACCTGGTATAGGAAAGGAAGTTTGTTTTGCGTCCTGAAGTTGGGCGGGAAGTGTTGCTTAGACCTTAACTCCAGCAGATAACATGCAGTTTTACGGTGCCACAATTTATAGATGTTGGATTGTACAAACTTGTTACCTTTAAATCTTGAAGTATAGACTAGGAAGAACAATTTTGTGCTTTTATCATCTAACTTGGATCTCTTTTTATCTGGCATATGTACAAATGTATTATTGCAAAAAACACGTAAATGATAAATACTTTACTTTTATTCTACTCTATTCTTCTTTAGGTGTTTTGTCTTACACGTTTTTTTTGGGACATCGATTTACTAAGTACACCCCATAAGACACAGATTCCCCCCATAAGTTCGTTTCGCACCAAACTTATGCTTTTCAACATACTACAAGCGACGTTAAGAATGATTCGATTTTTCCTCTCGATAATGCCGTTTTGTTGTGGGGATCTTGGAGTCGTCAAAGGATGGTGAATTCCATTTTCTTTCCAAACATGTAGTGAACAAGTTGTAGTGGCTATGGTATTCTTGTGATAGTTTCAGAAAAATTGGTTTCTAAAGTGATATCCTTCATAAAAGATATTCAAAGAGAGATTGCGTGGGAGGGGAAAAAGCTGGTACAATGTGCAACACAAGTGCATTCAAATTTTTTATGCCTTGTGATGGCTGAATGGTATAATCATAATTCCCCTTTGATTTCTGGGTTAAAATCCATGTTCCAGTATATCATATAAATTTATTAATAATTATGGTGCAATGTGTGTGGAGAGTGAAGTGGAGTTAAATACTAAAAACTTATTTCTACTATGACATAATATGGTTTTCTAAATTTTGTTTCTTTCTTGAATGAAATGGTACTATCGCTCTCTATTTTTAGGCCACGATATATTTGGCAAAAATTTAAAAACATCAATTTTTTTTTTCAGGCAATGATAAATTTGATAATGATTTAAAACATTCAGTGGTTTAAGATGTGCTTATATATAATATAAGATTATAAAAGTCTAATTATATATGATCAGAAGTTTCTTCCTAATATAAAAAGGACATCTCTATTTAGTTCCTGCATAAATTACTATCTCTAGCTAGATTGGTTTTCCTAAACTAATGTTAGTAAAGATATGGATTATAATGGATATTATTGATGATAATATGTATTTCCTTCCATCTTGGATAACTATTAAGGAGATTATTAATTAGCAAGCAAAATAACAAATCCATTGTAGCGCAATGGCAATTCTAATGATCATAGACTCCGGGTTCAAATCCCGGCAGCGGAATAATTTTTTTTTCCAAACTTTTATTTTCTCATGGGGCCATTGATCGAAATGTATTAGTGACGCTTTTGGTACTTTTTGAGATGTGAATATGGACTCTGGATCCATCATCCGTCTAAGTGTAGATATATGAAACTGAAATTGGTTCTATAACATCTATTATGAATAAGTAACTTATTTATTGCATATGTAAAAATTTGGTCGATGCCCCTTTTATTTGATAGGATTGTATCTTGAAATGCTTCCTCTATCTTTTTATAACACAGACAGGTGAAAAAAATAGAACATAATGAAAAAGAAAGGGAGATGAATTTATCCCAACAAATTCATGATTCCGAATTTTATTGGAAATTCTTCACTCATTTGGAGTGGTTGCAACAATAATACTCTTATGTAATTAAAAGCATAGATCACAGAAGATTAAAAATACAATAACACTCCTGTGTAATCATAAACATCATAGAAGAAAACTGATTCTTCACTCACAGAACTAGCTAGCGGAGCATGACATATTAGAATCTACACCGACTAATACAAATACAAGCATAGGTGTAACTACAACAATACCACAAACAACTGTCACACATGAAGTGTTGAAACCATCATATCTGAGTGTTGCTTTTGCCTAGCTTATTGAGATAACTGAACTCACCATTTGTATAAGAGTAAGTAAAAGGTGAAGAACAGCTGCAATAAAAAAATGCTCGCCTATGACGTGTTGAAGTAATTTTGTTTCAAGTTTGCCATCCACACATGCCAGGATGATGCAGTAAGTATTCAGGTCTTCACAAAGATTAACAAAGTAGAAGTCATTACGGTAGTTAAAAGCTAATCGAGATAGGTTGTGAATATGATTTGTCCCTTCATTAAAGTCGCTTCGCTTCTCAATATTTCCACATTTGACTAGTAAGTCCACATCCTTAGGATTGCTAACAAGGTGATGCAAGAGCACAACATAATCCAACATGTAATGCTCTGAATCAGAGCATTGCTCAAGGTTGACGCTATTTCAGATTGGAAGTCTTAAAAGGGGGCATACATTAAATCTTGGGATCTCGAGAATTATGTCACTGAATTGCATGTCCAATAAATTATTGCTTGACCCAACCTTAAAGTACTTGATTCCAACTTGTTGTAACTCTGTCACATACGGTGTTATTACTGTTTCAATTCGCGTTTTGTGCCTTTTTTAGCAGGGATATTTGATAATGCTTTAAACCATTCGTTTTTTTTTTTCTCGATAATTCTTTGAACCATTCACTAGCGAAAAGACATCTCTTTTTTGTTCATGCGGAAATTACTATCTGTAGATAAGTTTTCCCAAACTAATGTTAGAAGAGATTGGATCCTAATGGATATGATTGAGGATAATATGTATTCCTTTTCCTTTTAGATTTCTGTTAATTAGGCTATTAATTAGCAAAATTATAACAACAAATCCGGTGTAGAACAATGGCAATTCTAATGATAATAGAATCTAACAAGGAATAATTTTTTTTTTTTTTCTGAACTTTTATTTCCTCATAGTCATAGGCCCATCGAAATGTCAATAAGCCAAATTTTTGATAAGCATTTAAGGCGTGGCCCTTCAGACCTACCCTGTTCCGTAAACCCCTGGTGCATGCGTGGGATGCCCCCAACCTCACTGTGCTAGATTCAGTCCGAGTTTGATCCCAATTAGGTTACGAATTTGGGATAAGATAATCCTCTCCTAGGCGGTTTACCAGTTGCCAGTTGGGCTACCCCGTTGGGGCTGTATATTTCTACTTGCCACTAAACATGGGTCCATACTCCATAAACAAAAAACACTGATCGATGTTTCTGATTTTGATAAGAAGCTGGATATATTCCAAAATGCCATTCAAATCGTCATCTTTTTTACTTTAAATGAGATAAATTAAACCGCAGTTCAATAGTCCAACAACTGGGTCTCGGTCGGACCATGGTAAAAATTGGGCTTATGCTGTCACTCGGCTCAGTCAAAGGACTGGTTCCACTTTTTGGAAACTAAAAAAAAAAAAAAAAAAATTTATCATATTCTTAGACTTAATTATAACGTTTTGATAAAAAAAGTACTTGTAGTAAACGTTTGTATAAATTTGTCCCTATGATCAGTTTATAGTAACAAAATGATTTTTCTGCTTCAGTTCCGTTATATCCCTTAACGTCAGATACTGAATTTTAGAATAGTAACATATGACTCGCTAATTAGAGATTTAATTCAAATCAGAAACAAGCGTTAAGGTAGATTTTTGTAAACTAATGTTAATAAAGAGATTTGATTATAATGGATATTATTGATTATATGTATTTCTTTCCATCTTGGATAACTATTAAGTAGATTATTAATTTCGAAACTCAATAACAAATTCACTGTAGCACAATGGCAATTCTAACGATCATGGAATCCGGGTTCAAATCTCGGCAGCGGATTACCTTTGTTTGTTTTTTTTTTGTTTTTTTTTCATTTTCTCATTGGGCCATCGAAATGTTTAACGAGTGACGAGTCCAATGTATTAGTGGGCCTTTTGTTGCTTTTTCAGAAGTGAATATGGACTCTGGATCAATCCTACGTTAACCAAAAAGTATTAGGGGCAACTAGCTCAAGATGAACCTATGCTGGATGATATAATTTTAGTATCTTGTGAAATGATGGTGTTCCATTAAAAGTCAAAGAAGTCCTAATTTATGGATTGTCCCGTGCAAATGCTATAATTCAAACGATATAAACGAGAAAATAAAATATAATTTTCTTCTACAAGAAATAATTAACAGCAACTTGTAGATATCTAAATTAATATAGAAAACAATATATGATCTATTTTCAAGCAGATTTTATAAACATAGCTCTCAATTAGAAGAACATTTAAGCAACAATGGTCCTATCTTATCAAAAGCATCACAGAATTAAGAATAAACTATTCCTATATCCATAGCTTCGCTTTTTTATTAAGAGATTATTGCGACCTGTAATTTTTCGGAGCATCAAAATGGCAGCATCACTTGGTTGAAGTAGATTTTCTTAGGATGGAACTGATCAGGTAATATGATTCGAAGTGGTAAATGGTAGAAATGACGCGGAATGAACAGTACATGATGAGCATGATTTATTCTTGCAAAAACAACAGTCCACAAAAGAAATTAACTGCCACGAGACATTATAATCCACACACACGGATACATATGCAAGAAAACTTACAGCTGTAGCAATACCAGAAACAACCTGCCATGCATGGAGTGGTGAAACAGTCACATTTGCAGTGTTGCTTTCACCTACGCTATAGAGATCACAGAACTCGCTGTCTGTATTAGAGTGAGTAAAAGAAGAACAACAGCTGCAACAAAAGAAATGATTGCCCATGGTGTGTTGAAGTAATTTTGTTTCAAGTTCGCCTTCCATTGATGCCAGGATGATCTGTAGTAAACATTCAAGTCTTCACAAAGGTTAGCAAAGTAAAAGTTATTAAGGTTGCTACGAGCATATCGGGAGAGGTTGTGAATATGATTTGTCCCATCAATAAAGTCGCTTCGCTTCTCAATAATTCCATTTTTGACTAGTAAGTCCACATCTTTAGGACTATTAACAAGGCGACGCAAGAGCATGACATAATCATTCATGTAATGTCCCGAATCAGAGTATTGCTCAAAGACGACGATATTTCGTATTGGAAGTTCTGAAAGAGGACCTACAATAAATCTTGGGATCTCGAGAATGTCGTTATTGAATTGTATGTCAAATAAATTCTTGCTTGACCCAACCTTAAACTTGACTCCAAGCTTGATGTAGCTCTGTCACAGACGGTGCTGTTATTGTTTCAAGTCGCCTTATATCCCGTTTCTTAGAAGGTATGTATAAGTATCTTAGGAGATCAACAAAATGTTCAATTCTGGAGGAATGAAGTAACTCCAATTTGTGATCTTTTGTTCCTTGCAAACCAGGCACGACCGCTTTGAAGAAGTTACATGACAACTCGACAATGGAAGGTATCTGGTCATGCCGCATTTTTTCGCTTGCGCCATAAAGATCTTGGAGGATGAAGAATGGAAGCTGATTCTCAAGCAATATCATGTCAGCCCATACATCACGAATCAAACATGGTTTATACAATACGGTGATATTTAAATTTCTGGCTGACTTGAAATAGAACCTTAATAAGACTTCAAGGATGAAGGCAGCATCCACCAAAATGAGTTTGACAAATTGGTCACTTCTAAATGGAATGGTTTCTGAGTAACAACCACGCAGTCTTGCTTCCTCTCCCTTACAACTTGAATATAAAACCCCATGCTTGTCTCGGTCCGTTCAATAAAAGCTTTCAGGTACCTTAGTTTTTGTTCTTCCATAGCTCTTAAGCTTTCTTTACCGTGGTGAAGCGGGCCAATGGAGACTATGTGAGGTGTATAGACTCTTTCATTGTCACGACGCAGCCGCCCATTAATTCTATAGATGCTACATTCTGAGGATATCCGAGACAAGCTTACCAACTCCTCTTCCATTGAACTTACCAATGAAGTACGAGGGTTTTCTATGTCGAATGAAGTGTGGCAGCTTCCGTTTGTTTGCTTTTGCTCTGTACTGCCAACAGATTCCATTGGTGCAGAAACAAGATCTAGATAATCGCTGACAATACAATCAAAATGCATCCAGTGCAATTAACAATAGAGACACATATATTGACAAAAATCAGTCTTCGTGGAAATTGAAGGTTTGTTATAATTATGCTCTTTTCGATTGGTTGCTATACATACCTCAATCCTAGAATTAAAATCCTACCATCTCAAGAAATTTTTTTCTTAGTAGTAGCTAGCGCAAGTACAATGAGAACTCCCAAAGTAAAAGATGCCATATGGATGAGATAAACATCTTGAGTCAAATCCCAACAGGTTATATATGCCATAACTAGAAATAGGCAGCTTGTTAAACAAAAGAGACTCCTGTGATCTTTTACAGAGAGAGCTGAGGTTATTTTAACAAATATAAAACCTAAGCAATGTCAGGCGCAAAATAGAGTATTGAACCTGGTATAGCAGTGTTGGAAAGTTCGTTTGTTTTGCTTCTTGATGTTGGCCAGAAAGCGTTGCTCAGAGTAATGGCTTAGACCTACGCTCCAGAGGACAACTAATCAACGCTCCCTATCCCTATTTGAAGGGAAACAAGCTCCTGTTAAAGTCAAGTCAACTCACTTCCACAAGCCCAACGATAAACATTGAAAAAAAAAGGACGACCACAAAATGTACACTTCCCCCCCTTCCCCCCAAAATTAAAGGTTGTAGCCTAGATGGGCATGTTCGTTTGTAAAAGTATTTTAGAATATAATGTATTAAACAAAATTCGCAAAATGAATATCTAAAATCTTAAAAAATCTTACACAAACACCGATACCTTTTATACAAACTTTAATAACTTTTCACACAAATTTTAATATCCACAAATCTTCTTTCTCTATACTTTTCCACCTAACTCCAATACTTTTTTATTAAACAATTCTATTAAATCATCTCTGTCTACACCTTTTTACAAACTTTAATAAAAATTAAATATCTTTAAAATTTTTCAACAACCTTTATACAAAAACCTAAAAAAATCTAATCCACATAAATATTTACAATTCTATCAAAAATATTAAAAATTTTACAAGTTTTTTATAAAACGAACATCCTGAGTTCTCGTGGCCACATAAAATTATACAGTGCGTGCTCCACAGCTGCAGTTGGTAATAATTGGCACTTGAACATAATATAAATTAAGAAAACCATTGTTTTTCTTTTGGGGCCGTATTGATGTTACAAAAATAATTGACAAAGACTATTCATCAGAAAAGACATCTCTATGATTGATCCTTAACCCATTCAGTTTTTTCGTTCAATTAATTATAAGAAATTGAATTCAGAAGTACCGTTGTCTTGCTGATTGTCTTGCATGAGTGGCTTAACCACTTTGGACAGTCTACGGTAATTATTAGGCTTTTATTCAAATTCATATGAAGAACATGGAGCGAAGAAAATAACAGTAGTTGTTCTCACAGGAAATATAATATATGTATGGATTGTTCTTGATATTTCTATCCAGTTTTTTGAGCGGTGAAGTCAACTATTGTAAGCTAAAGGGCAAAAGAGTAATTCATTTTGAACACATCAAAAAATTCCTTTACCCTAATCATATTAAGATTGAAAGAAAAACTCCATACATACCAGCAGCGAATTGATGATGAGGTTCTAAAAGGTATGCAGTTTTTAGTTTTGGGGAGCTCTCTATAATCCTGTATTTTTCTCTCCGCTTTCTTGTTTTTTATTCTCTCACCAATTGGTGATTTACTAATGCTCCTTTTCGTTTGCCATACGTATCTCAGTGGTGGAACTTAAATCCTACGATCTCATGAAAAGGTTTCAATTAGGCAGTATATTACAACGTACAAGACATAAGTACAACGAGAAAGCAGCATAAGTACAACGAGAGCTCTCAAAGAGAGAGAAATAGAGACATGATCTTCTATAGAGAGGGCTCACCGCTCAGGATATGTTAACGCATATAAACTTAAGCACTGCCAGATTTTAGAAAGGCATAACCAACGAGAAATTGTATAGGAAAGTAAGTTTGTTTTACCTCCTGTAGTCGACCGGGAAATTATGTCGTGGAGACCTTTGCTCCGGTGGAACAAAATGCAACTTTGCTGAGCGACGAGAGATCTGAACTCCTTAATTTGCAGGAATTGAAACAAGCTCCTCTCAAAGCAAAGTCAAGTGACAAGTCAAATCAAGTCTATTTTTTAAAGAACAGGAAAAGGAAACAAAGAAACAAACGGACAAAGGACAATGCTCCATTACTGTGAAATGCGCCCCACAGATTAAAGAAGAGTTCTCGGTCCCACATTCAATTATGCAGTGCGTTGATAGCAAGCGTCGTTCAGTGCGAAATAAAAGGAGGCCTAGCCGTTATGAAGAATAAGGGAGGTTGAGATGGTCAGCAGGTCAAATGGTCAAAAGCCGCAGGGAGAGATGAAGTCGTGGACCAGGATGGAACAGAATTATATTCGTAGTTTGAATAAAGTTGTTGAGAGTGGAAATAGGAACACGAGGTTGTTGCTTTCTTTGTTGCGGTAGTATAGGCGGTCTGCTTTCGTAGTTCTAGGAAGTTGTTAGTTAAGCTACGTTATTTAAACTTAAAATAATGTATGGTGAAAAAAAGAGAATTATCCAACTATTTGCGGTATACTCTCGCCCAAGAAGAGAGATTCTATTCCTTTCTATTTCCACGTGTACCGACTGTGAGTTAACCTATCAATTGGTATCAGAGCAGGTTGTAATGGCCACCAACAAAGAGCGACTCGAATTGCTCGAAACTTCACTCGGAGGGGTCCAAGATGGGCTGGCGCAGATGGCTATTGGATTTGGAGATCGAATGCAACGATTGGAAGACTCTATGAAAACTTTGTCTGAAGCTATGGTGGCAATTAAAGATACATTCGGTCATAATAAACCGAATAAAGATACTGGGTTCAAAAACAAAAGAGAAACTGGAGATGGAAGTGGGCCTACTTTCTTTCCACGGATGGCTAAGCTAGAGTTTCCACGATATTTGGGCGATGATCCAACAGAATGGTTTCATTGGGTTGCACAATTCTTTGATTACCAAGGGACTCCCAATAATCAAAAGGTATCACTTGCTTCTTTTCATTTGGAGGGAGAAGCCAACCAATGGTGGCAATGGATGAATCGCACCTATAAGGAGGAGTCCCGAATTATCACTTGGGACAATTTTGAAGAAGAATTATGGGCTCGTTTCGGGCCAACCGATTGTGAAGATTTTGATGAAGCTCTTTCGAGAGTTAAACAAAGCGGGAGCTTACGTGATTATCAAAAGGAGTTTAAGCGATTGGGGAACCGAGTTCACGGGTGGACGCAGAAGGCCTTGGTGGGTACGTTCATGGGCGGTCTTAAGTCAGAAATTTCAGATGGTATTCGTCTGTTTAAGCCAAAGATGCTGAAGGAGGCTATCAGTTTGGCAAGAATGCGAGATGAGCAGCTACTTCGACAAAGGCGACTCACACGCCCATTGTCCGCAAACCAAGCCCCATTGGCACTTCCATCCACGGCAAGATCACCTTCCGCTTCTCCAGTAAAGAAACTCTCATGGGAAGAAATGCAAAAACGAAGAGCTCAAAGTCTTTGTTTTAATTGCAATAACAAGTTCACTCCCGGTCATAAATGTCTAGGGCCACGGCTGCTCTTACTAGATGGCAATTCAAGTGCAGAAATTATTTCTTGCGAGGACATCACGGAGGATAGCTTGGAGGAACAATTAGCGGACAAACAAGTCGAACCAGAAATTTCCTTGCATACGTTGACTGGTTGGTCGACTTCACGAACTATGCGAATCACAGCTAAAATTGGACAGCATGAGTTCATCGTCCTTATTGATAGCGGCTCAACTCACAATTTTATCAGTGAACGGGTGGCCAACTTACTACATTTACCCGTCATTCCTACTCAATCATTTACAGTATGAGTTGCAAACGGAGATCGATTACAATGCCAAGGAAGATATGACCAAGTCCAGATTTTTCTTCAGGGTATTCCTTTCTCCCTTACTCTTTATTCATTACCATTAACTGGGTTGGATTTGGTATTGGGCATACAGTGGTTAGAAATGCTCGGATCCGTGATATGCAACTGGAAACAAATGACCATGGATTTCCAATGGGACAACCAACACCGACGGCTCCAAGGCATAGATGAGCAGTTGATCAAGTTAGCCTCATTAAAGGCAGTATCCAAAGAATACAGACAAGGTAGTTCAATGTTTGCTGTATGTTTACAAATGGACAACGAAGAAATAAAGGGTGCCGTACCATTAGGGCTACAGAAACTTATTGACGCCTATAGCGATATTTTTCAAGAGCCAACCCAACTGCCACCTAAACAAGAGGTTGATCATTGTATCCGCCTTAAAGAAGGAGTCGAGCCCGTGAATGTGAGACCATACAGGTATGCCTATTTTCAAAAAGCTGAAATTGAAAAACAAGTTCATGACATGCTTCAATTGGGGTTGATCAAACCAAGTACTAGTCCATTTTCTTCTCTTGTTTTGTTAGTAAAAAAAAAGGATGGGACATGGCGATTTTGCACTGATTATCGAGCTCTTAACTCAGTTACCACTAAAGTTAGATTTCCTATTCCTACCATAGATGATATGCTTGATGAACTTTATGGGGCATCATTTTTTACAAAATTAGATCTTAGAGCCGGTTATCATCAAGTGCGCATCCACTCTCCTGATATCCCTAAAACAGCCTTTCGAACACACAATGGTCATTATGAATATTTAGTCATGCCCTTTGGATTATGCAATGCTCCCTCTACATTTCAAGCTATCATGAATTCCATATTTCGGCCTTATTTCGCAAATTTATATTGGTTTTTTTTGATGATATTCTAATCTATAGCCCTAATTGGACCATGCATCTTGAACATGTTCGACAAGCTTTTGAAATTTTAAGGCATCATCAATTTTTTGTCAAGCTTAGCAAGTGTGCTTTTGGCCAACAAGAGCTCGAGTATTTGGGTCATATTGTTACCTCTCATGGGGTAAAGGTGGATCAAAATAAGATCTCAGCCATGGTTAGATGGCCCCGTCCTACTAACATTTCAGAATTGCGTGGTTTTCTAGGCCTCACAGGTTATTACAGGAAATTTGTACGTAACTATGGCAGATAGCTCAGCCTTTAACCAACTTATTGAGGAAGGGGCAATTTGGATGGAGTGAGGAAGCTGAAGCCGCCTTTCAAGCACTAAAGAAGGCCATGACTTCAACACCTACACTTGCTATTCCAAACTTTAATGCTGATTTTGTGATAGAGACAGATGCCTCAGGTGGAGGGATAGGCGCGGTTCTCACTCAGCAAGGCAAACCAGTGGCTTGTATGAGCAAGACGTTGGGTGTTTCCAAGCAATCATGGTCTACTTATGCTAAGGAGATGTTGGCTATTATTGAGGCTATTCGAACATGGAGGCCATATCTATTGGGAAGGAAATTCTTTATTCAAACTGACCAAATAAGTCTCAAATATTTATTGGAGCAGCGCATCATCACACTGGAACAACAAAAATGGGTGGCAAAAATGATGGGGTACGATTATGAAATACTCTACAAACCTGGTCGTGAGAATTCAGCCGTAGATTCCTTATCTAGAGTTACAAGTGGGACAACACTTAATGCTATTTCCATACCCCAAATTGCATTATGGGAAGAGATTAAAAAGGCTGTTGAGGTGGACGACTATATGCTTAAAATCAGAAAAATGGCTTCAGAGAATCCGGGAAGTCCTTATTGGTGGCGTGAAGGACTAATATTTTGCAAAAACAGAGTTGTGGTACCTCCTAACTCACCCATTGTTCAGCAATTTTTACGGGAATTTCACGACTCCCCTATTGGAGGCCACTCAGGTGTCCTACGCACGTATAAGAGGTTGGCTCAGCAATTTTATTGGCCCTCTATGTACAAGGTAGTGCAAGAATATGTGGCTACTTGTGATGTTTGTCAGAGAGCTAAGGCAGAAACCCTCTCACCAGCCGGCTTAATACAACCTCTTCCAATTCCTTGCCAAGTTTGGGATGATATAACGTTAGATTTTGTTGAAGGTCTTCCTTTTTCAAATGGAAAAGACGCTATTCTAGTGGTAGTGGATCGGCTAAGCAAATATGCCCACTTTATTGCTTTAGCTCATCCATTAATGGCCAAAGTAGTGGCAGAAAAATTTGTTGAGGGCGTTGTCAAACTCCATGGCATGCCACGGTCCATAGTCAGAGATCGTGATGCAACTCAATTTCCTGGCGTGGACCTTGAGGACAAGGTCAAACTTCGAGGGGAGGGTATTGATAGCAAGCGTCGTTCAGTGAGAAATAAAAGGAGGCCTAGCCGTTATGAAGAATAAGGGAGGTTGAGATGGTCAGCAGCTCAAATGGTCAAAAGCCGCAGGGAGAGCTGAAGTCGTGGACCAGGATGGAACATAATTATATTCGTAGTTTGAATAAAGTTGTTAGAGTGGAAATAGGAACATGAGGTTGTTGCTTTCTTTGTTGCGGTAGTATAGGCTGTCTACTTTCGTAGTTCTAGGAAGTTGTTAGTTAAGCTACGTTATTTAAACTTAAAATAATGTATGGTGAAAAGAAGAGAATTATCCAACTATTTGCGGTATACTCTCGCCCAAGAAGAGAGATTCTATTCCTTTTTATTTTCACGTGTACCGACTGTGAGTTAACCTATCATGCGTGAACCGCGGCACTGCAATAATTAGCCAAGTAGTTCCGTTTAACAGATTGCAGATGCAGATATATATCTTGCCAGCCAAGTGGAAAAATATTAATTAGCAAAACATTAACAGATTTTGGAACAAAATATGCATTTCTTTCCATCTCAGATAACAATTAGGTAGATTATTAATTTGCAAGCAAAATAACAAATCCGCTGTAGCACAATGGCAATTCTAATGATCATAGAATGCGGGTTCAAACCCCGTCAGCAGAATAATTTTTTTTTTTTCCTAACATTTATTTTCTCATCGGACCATCAAAATGTATAACAGGCCCAATATATTAGTGGGTCTTTCTGTTTTTCTAGAGATGTGAATGTGGACTTTGAAACCATCATCTGTCAAAGTATAGATATATGAAACTGAATTTGGTTCTATGATATTTATTATGTTTAAATAACTTATTTATTGCATGTAAAAATTTGGTCGATGCCCCATTTGTTTCGTAGGATCGTATCTTGAAATGCTTGCTCGATCTTTTTATAACACATACAAGTGAAAAAACAGATTTTATTAATAATTCTTCACTCATTTATACTCTTATCTAATAAATCTTGGGATCTCAAGAATCTCGTTACTGAATTGTGTGTCCAATAAGTTCTTGTTTGACATAACCTTAAATTTGACCCTAGCTTGTTGTAACTTTGTCACAAGCAGTGTTGTTACTGTTTCAAGTGGTCTTTTATCCCTTTTTTTTTAAGGTATATATAAGTGTTTTAGGAGATCAACAAAATGTTCAATTCTAGAAAAATGAAGTAGCTCCAATTTGTGATCTTTTCTTCCTTGAAAACTGTACATGGCAGTTTGAAGTAATACGATAGTGTGCTGGACAATGGAAGGTCTCACTAGAAAAAAAATTGACTTTTAGTGACAAAACATTTTGTCACTAAAAGTCAATATTTCGTCACTAAAAGTATTAGTGACGAAATTTTTTCGTCACGAGCTCCGTCAGCGAATGAGCGTCACGAAATGTATTTCGTGACGAAACCGAATTTCGTCACGAAAAGTTTTTAGTGACGGAAATTTTTCGTCACTAAATTTACTGATCGATCGGTAATTGTGACGATCGGTCGGTGAAAACGAAGTGATGGATCATTGGAAAAGCGATCGATCGGTATACATTTGAGATGATCGAACGGTATGTATTGACGATCGATCGGTTATGTATTGGTGATTGATCGACACATTTAAACGATCGCACGGTAAGAAATAGACGATCGATCTTCAGTAACGACGATCGGACGCTTTATATAAGCGATCGATCACTTAAGTATCACGATCGATCGTTATGCCATGGATCGGTCGTTAATTCAGCGATGGAACGTTGATTTAGTAACTGATCGATCATCGATTGTCTATTTCTACACCGATCGTCGCTTATAGTACCGACTGATCGCTTGCACCGATCGATCATTTATTTTACTGATCGATCAGTAATTTTGTTGTTTTAATATTAGCGATTGAACAGTTGTATTGCACGGTTGAACAACAACGATCGATCGCTGAATATGCCGATCGAATAGTGGTAACAAAATCGTTTTTTTTTTAAAACAATAATAATAGAAAATATTATATAACACGTACATTTTATAATAATAATACAATACTCACATTAATAAACATCAATAATAACATATAGTGATCCATAATTAAATCGAAAATAATATCGTAATAATACATAATTAAAAAGTTATTACAATATACATGCATCTACCTTTTTGAACCCCCAAACTGGCTGAATAGTCGCTTTGACATGTCGCTCATTTTCTTCTCCATTACAGAGGACATTTTCTTCTCCAGTTCCTTCGATATTTCTGCCCGTAAGCGCTCTTGCTCCTTTCGCATGCGCTCTTGTTCCTGTTGCATGCGCTCCTCCTGCTCCAACCGGATGTGCTCCTGCTCCACCCGCTGCTCCACGGTGGTCCCTCAGCGTGGCCTCCATCTCAGCTTGCTTCTTCGCAAATTCTTGCAAGTCTTTTTCTCTAGCAGCTCTCATCCTTCTATCTCATCCCTTGCCTTTGCTAGCTGGTGCTGTAGATCAGAAGACTGTGTAGTTAAAGTTGATGAAGGCGGAGGCTTAACCGCCGTCCTAATCCCCGAACATATCCCGACTTCTTGCCCAATATCTCGGAATATACTTCAATTTCGGTGTAAGTCTTCCCTTCTAAATCACACTGGCGCTGGAAGGCATCCATCCGTTCCTAAAAAATGACAATAATTACAGAAACATTAAAGTAGATAAACTATACATAAATTACATAAAGTAGATTAAAATGAAAGCGACTTACATAAATTTCTCTCGCTCCTTCCGAGGTCCAAACCCATCTTTGTTTGTATAATTCTTCTTATACAGCTCTGCAGGATTGATTTGCCGCTTTCTTGATTTTTCTACATGACAATAGCATAAAGTTATTGACAAACAATATCAATAAAGTCTAAAATTTAGTTTTAACTTACCATGCAAGCTCGTGTGCGCTGGAACGAGCGCGAACCAGCAGCGTGGTTCACAGTCAACTTTGATCTATTCTTCTTATTTTGCTCGCTTCGTTTCTGCGATATTTTAAGTAATTAAATATTAAAAGAATGTAATATTTAAGCAACGGGTTTTTGTAATCACGTACCATAAATGCTTCGCTGGTGAACAGATCGCATAACTCCTTCCACTGTTCTTCCGTGGTATCAGGGTGCGGCTTCAGCAACGCCGCCTCTTTACTCGGGAACTTCTTGAAATACGCATGCATCGGTTGCGGTGCGTTCGACGTGCCGTCATCATAGTCTCGACCACCGTCCTCACGTCCTCCTGACGGGTGTAGTCAAGGTCGAAGTGGTCCTGCATAAGTACCAAAACATACAATATTTACAATGATAAACGAAATGCTTAACCAAAAATTCTATGTTTACGAGTTTAATCATACCAACACCCGATCCATAATGTACTCCTTCACTTCTGCAGGAACATCGACCCACTTGTTAACGGAGATCGGAATCAGCCCTCGGACCAACATTCCAATCTTCGTCGATAAGGTGGCAGCAGTGGAAGACACTCCTCCACACTCTCCCTCCGGGATATGCACCGATAGTTTTCCGGAACCGGACCCAAGACTCTTCTCCAAACCGACCCCACGTGTCCTACCTCGCCCGCGCTTAGAAGCTGATGTCGCTACATAAAATAAAATTAACAAAGTTAGTCGGTCGGTTAACTTAAAAAATTGAAATATAACTTAGAATAATTTCTTACATGCACAACTACTAGGACAAGCTGGCGTGCCTTGACTCATGGCTTCATTCACTCTCGGAGAAGGAGCGCTCGGAGTAGGACTCGGGATCAAACTCATACTAGCGGAGTAACTGCGCTATGCAACTGTCCAGAAGTAACTGAAGGAAATTCTCGTCCACGCTTCATTTCACCGTACAAGCTGTGACATAACAAAATAAACGATAAAGATATGGTAAAAGAGACAATAACAGTAAAAATAGTTCAGCAAACATCAACATTAGAAAAAAATATACATGAAAGAAATTATTAATCAGAATCTGATTCTTGCACGTTATCGCCCGATGCCTCATCCTCAGTAGAGTCGCTATCACTTTCGAACGAATCTTCGTCCCCACTTTCTTTGTATTTTCTTCAATTTCTGCTTCATCCCCCTCTGAAACATCATTACTATCTATACGTCTTTTTTCCGCCGATCAATTGCTCAGAAGCTTGGATAACGTTTGGCGCAACGTCATCCCTCCGTAGTGGATTAAGGTTAAACTGTCGGAAGTCTATAAACAAGTCAATGGCATCGTCCTCCTGATACGCTTCATTCGCGATGGCTGCTCCCGATTCAACGTTTACATCAACTTCACCATCCGGATCCAGGCCGGGAATGTCATATGCATTTCTACACGACAACTTCTGCACGACTCGCCATGTAGGTCCATGCAGATTATCAACTAGATAAAACACTTGACTTGCTTGATTTAGCCAAAACAAATGGATCTTCTAAGTACCACAGTCGGGAAGTGTTTATGCTCTTAAAGTTCTCGTCGATACGAATTCCACGGTGATCTCCGACGTCCCACCAATCACACTTAAACAAATATACTGTATTTCCCGTAAGTATTGCATGGCATAAATGTCTACAAGTCTCCCGTAAAATTCTATTGGATTTCCCTCATGTGATCCCGTACTATAATACCACTGTTCTGAGTTCTCCATCGTTCTTCCCGTTGTACTGTATGATATCTACATCCGTTCATAACACATGCAGAATAACGCATCACTCGTGTATCAGGCCCGTGCCAATGAATACAATTCATCGATCGATGTACATGGATTTTGAGAACGTAATGTTTGAACCTACAACAATATTAGGTCATTAAAACAAAGACAATATAATTTGAATTATTTGTCAATAACACTTACTCGCCCTAAGAACCAATCCGGAAATTGTTCCTCATGCATACGAGAAATGTTACCAACTCCTTGCGCGCGAAGTTCGTCCATGTGTTCACTGTAATGATAAGGTTAATCAACGACTGTATATTATAGAAAACCTATGAAATTTTATTTTACTTACTCTAAGTAGTTGCTGATGCCTTTGCAATTGTTCAGCACAAACCACCGAGCTTTCTTGAACTCTGTTCGGTCTATGTCATGTCCTTTTGCAGCCCCTATCAATCTAATTCTCTGAGTGAACACATCCAATGACCTTTCTGGTACCTCATTTCGCCGTCAGAATCGTAGTTTCGATCTCTGCGATTAAACACTGTTTCGACCCCTCGGAGGTATTGGGAACAAAATGTCGAACACTCATTCTCAATATACGCTTCTGCAATCGACCCTTCGGGACGGACTTATTTTTCACATACCGTTTCGAGACACCCATCAACCGTTCAACTGGATACATCCATCTGTACTGTATGGTCCAGCAAGCATTGCTTCGCGCGGTAAGTGGACCGCCAAATGCATCATCACTGTAAAAAAAGCGGGTGGAAAAATCATTTCCAACTTGCATAAAATTATCCCGATATCTTCTGACATCCTCTGCAATACAGAAATCTTCAACGTACGTGAACACAACTCTCGAAAAAACAAACATAATTCGGTCACTGCGCCACACACGTCTTCCTTCAACAACCCTCGGATCATCACTGGAAGAACCCTCTGCAAGAACACATGACAATCATGACTTTTCATTCCAGACACCTTCAACTCATCTAGATTCACACAACGTGAAATCTCAGCAGCATAACCATCGGGAACCTCACGTCTTTTAACCACTCACAGGCCCTCCTTCGCTCTTCCCGAGTTAAAGTATACACCGCTTGAGGCATCAATTCAACCCGACCGTCATACACCAAGTGCAAGTCTTTTTTGACCCCCATTTCAGCTAAATCTCTACGTGCACCCGCTGAATCTCTGGTCTTGAACTCGATATTCATCACCATCCAATCACGTTGTCACATATGTTCTTCTCGATGTGCATCACGTCCAAGTTATGCCGTAACCCTAATGTACTCCAATACGGCAGTTGGAAAAATATGCTTTTCTTCGTCCAATTCAAACGTTCCGACGATTGTTTCTTCTTTCCCCTATTCTTCCCTGACGCTTTACCAAAGATAGTCTCCCCGACATGCGTCAATTGTTCCAATATGTCCTCACCAGTTAACTCCCGGCGGAAGTCTATGTTCTTCTTTTCCATCGAACGTATCCACATCATATCTCCATGCATGCCCTGGTGTCAAGTATCTCCTATGACCCATATAACACATTCTTCTCCCGTGCTTCAACCACTTATAGTCAGTGTCTAAATTACACGTTGGACATGCCAACTTCCCTTTGGTACTCCATCCAGATAAATTGGCATATGCTGGAAAATCATTTATGGTCCACATCAAAGCTGCATGCATCTTAAATGTCGTCCCATCTGAAGCGTCATGTGTCTCAACTCCATCTTCCCATAGTTGTTTCAACTCGTCCACTAAGGGTCGAAGATATACATCTATATCATTTCCCGGTGACTTCGACCCGGATCAAAAGAGTCATCAGTGAAAATGGACCTTCATACACCTCCATGGGGGTAAATTATATGGAAACACAACGACTGGCCAAATACTGTACGCATTGCTCATGTTTCCGAACGGATTAAACCCGTCAGAAGCAAGACCAAGGCGGACGTTGTGGGCATCTTGAGCAAACCAACATGGTCCTTATCAAAATTCTTCCAAACCAATGAATCTGCAGGATGCCTCAACTCTCCCCATCGTCGACCCGTTTCTCCTTATGCATCTCATGTCATGAGCTACATCTTTTGTGGTAAACAAACGTTTAAGTCTAGGGATAAAGGGAATGACGCAACACTTTCCTGGGAATTCGATTGCAAAGTCATTTTCGAATTTCCACCGAGACACCCCACATACTGGACATCTTCTAACTCACTGTTTTCCTTCCAAAAAACACACAATCATTCTGACATGCATGGATCTTATCATAACTAAACCCAAGACCTTTCGCAATTGTTTTGCCTGTAATACGATTTTGGTAAAGTCTCTCCCTCTGGCAAGCCTCCTTAATTAACTGTAACACCATATCAAATGCCTTAACCGACAACTTATTCTCCGACTTCACATGCAACACCGGACCGTAAATGACAACTTACTAAACTTGGTACATCCAGGATACAAGTTCTGCCTCTTCCCATAACTTATCAAATGGTGTCGAAGCCTTCGGTCCCCAAGTGGGGGTTTCCTAATATTAGGGTTCTCCGTTTCAACCCCTGCCGCCCCACCTTCTAATCCGCACGAACATCGGTTAACATTTCCTCCATTCCATCAGAGCTATCTCCTCTAAATCCTCATCACTATGTGGTAAGCTCGCACGGACTCTTGACTCAATTTGAAGAAGTTGAATACTCCCCGTGAAACACCCATAACTTATAGCTCACATCAAACCCATTAATGTATATATGATCTTCCATTTTATCCAACACTTGAAACACTACATTTCTGCACTTCCGACACAAACATCTGATCTGACCCCGAGAGTCTACACAACAAGCAGCCATACCGACAAACCCAGGACCCCCTCCGCATACTTTTCACCAAACCGATTTTTCTCGTAAACCCAACTCTTATCCATCGCCACCAATCTAAAAAATACACGAATTAAGTAACTCATAAACACCCAATCATTGGAACTTGACTTTTGCCCAGCTGATAGGTCCTATCCCATTCAAGATTGTGCATTCGGAGTTGAACATCAGTTCGACTTGTGTCCATCCATACCTGAAAAAATTCGGCAGCATCTTCCCCAATACACGCACAGCACGTCATCAACGATAGTTGTATGACGTCATACACCAATGCTAGTAGTATACCAGAAGACAAAAGGTAGATGATACCGAATTTCCTCCAAGACTGACACAAGTACGAACTCGTCCAACCACGAATACACAATCTTGTCCATATTTTGGACAATTCAAGGGTTATTAGATAAACATATTTATAACCCTTGAACGGGTCTAAGGGTACACACTCCCAAAAATAAACGGCCAATATTCATCCTCCATGTTCGCGTTTTTTAAATCATCCAAGCAAGGTAAGGACGGCTAGAATCCCACAATTCTGGGATGATCATTTATCAAGGCCTTGCAAATGGTCAGATCCCATCCGTTCCGGTCAAGGGTAATCATTTTGCATGGACAACACAATGACTGTAAATGGGACTTCACATAGATAAATGGGTACATCCAGATCAAAAAAATAATATTAGGGTATATCGGCAGAGAAAGCTAGACCAAGTTGATGTATAGCTCACATCAAACCCATTAATGTATATATGATCTTCCATTTTATCCAACAGAAACACTACATTTCTACACTTCCGACACCATCTGATTGACCCCGAGAGTCTACACAATAAGCAGCCATACCGACAAACCCATGGACCCCCTCCGCATACCTTTCACCAAACCGATTTTTCTCGTAAACCCAACTCTTATCCATCGCCACCAATCTAAAACAATACACGACATTAAGAACTCATAAACACCCAATCATTGGAACGTGACTTTATGCCCAGCTGATAGGTCCTATCCCATTCAAGATTGTGCATGCAGAGTTGAACATCAGTTCGACTTGTCCATCCATACCTGAAAAAAATTCGGCAGCATCTCCCCCCAGTCCCCAAGTACACGCACTAGCGTTGGGGGTAACGTCATCAACGATAGTTGTATGAAGTCATACACCAATGCTAGTAGTATACCCAGAAGACAAAAGATAGATGATACCGAATTTCCTCCAAGATTGGACAGGACACAAGTATCAAACTCGTCCAACCACGAATACACAATCTCAAACTGTCCATATTTTGGACAATTCAAGGGTTATTACGCGATAAACGCATATTTATCGCGTCCTAACCCTTGAACGGGTCTAAGGGTACACACGTTATATCCCAAAAATATAACGAAAAACATAACAAACAAGTCAAAAACACTCCAATATTCATCCTCCATGCTTCTCAAACTACATAATTTATTTCCAGAACTCAAGCACTTCAATAATCAAACATGTAAATAAATATAAATGCTACACATCATTAATAATTTGCAAACTGCGTGAAACACCGATCGATCGATAAACCGGCGATCGATCGGTATAAACAGACGACCGATAGTCAACAATATGATGATCGATCGACTATATACAATCAAACAGACGTTCGATCGTCACATATGGCGATCGATCGTCAATTACCCATATCGATAATACCATGCAAACCCTCCCCACACACTCAAATTCACACCCAAAGTACTCCCAAATTATTCTCATTCAATACTAATTCTAATGTACGTATTAAAAACATCCTAATAAGCTCTAATCATCACAAATCATATCCACAATACCCACAAATACCCAAATCAAAATAATCATCAAATAACCAACCAAATCATCATAAATCGTAATGTAAGTAGAGTATATTACCTCTTGCATGAAATCAACACCAAAACGAACTAAATCTCTTCCAAAACCTCACAAATTCTGCCCAAAATTTTCAATATTCACTCGGTTACAAAACCAATGAATTTGAGCTTGGGCTTTCTCTTAATCTACTTAAACACTCTCTCAACTAAAAGAACGGTATTAGGCAAAATTTAAGAGGGAAATAGCTCCTTGCCGCAAGCCTTCGCTCTCTTTGTTGCCGTGGGTGTGTTTTGTACTTCACCCATGGCGTTAGAGCATTTTGGCATTTCAAGCACGATAAACACCGATCGATCGTCCACATAAGTGATCGATCACCTTGTCAGCTTTAAAATTCCCGCTAAGTTTTTGAGACGATCGATCGCCACAATTATGCCGATCAATTGTTTAACGAATTCAAAACGACGACGGACGATGGCGATTGATCGTTAGTAATGTACGATCGATTGGTCTTAAAACATTAAATGACACCGTCCTTAACCAATTGATTGGTTAAATACTGATCGATCGTTATATCTAATTCTTAAAAACCCATCTTTTAACTCGACAAATGAGTTAATTATTAAAATTATTTTACTTAACATGTCAAATAACTAAATAAACACATATGTCTGACAAAAATAAATAAAAACATAAATCCAACTATATGTCCTACATAGATAGTAAAAATATCATAAAAATATCAAGGCTGAACAGCATTACGGTAAGTCTCCATGTCATCAGGAATATCTCCGGGAATCTTCTGTGGATTTGCCTTTTTATTGAAATCATCTAGAGTCTTCTTGATTTCTTCCAGCTATTTGTTGACCTCTGTCATATGAGCCACAACCGCCTTGTTGGGCAGGTACGCAACTGTGCACTCCCCTTCAAAAGTGGTTTGGAGCTTCTCTTGATCATCTCGGAGCTCCTGCACGTCTTTACTCAATTTATCCACCTACTCCTGAAGAGGTTGTAGAGCAGTCTTCACAGTCACGCTCACACGGCTGTCACAGGGAGGAGGCACTGCAGACTCTCCCATCTCAATAGGTGCCTCTAATCTGGTCGGTCTGGTGTCGCGTGATGCTCATCCAGCCTCCTCTGCGGCCACTGCGGCTCTACGAGTAAACCGTTGAGTCAGAGCCCCCTCTTGCCCCTTGCTCCTGGACAAGGTGAACTTGTTCAGCGCACTCTTCACGTTCTTATGAGTCTCCCCCTCACAAATCACGACACCCCGCTGGATGAGGAACTGCGTCAGAAACACGCCGTATAGGAGGCTGTTATCCTTAATTCCCCAAGCTCATCCATGATCAGCTCGAACATGTAGAGTAGGAAATCTATCAGCGTCTGTTGGCCTAATAAGAGCATACACTGAGCTCTACTAAACGGGCACTCGGTGGAATGAGTTCTGCCATTGACGTTCGGCGTCCAGATAAGGTGCAAAATCTGCCAAAACTCACTGAACTCACTCTGCTTGATTATGCTGCCCACCACTACAGAGGTCTTCCCAGTCA
The DNA here is from genome assembly GCA_003952965.2 of Morella rubra. Taxonomy (NCBI): domain Eukaryota; kingdom Viridiplantae; phylum Streptophyta; class Magnoliopsida; order Fagales; family Myricaceae; genus Morella; species Morella rubra. Next base: position 4,686,788 of record CM025853.1, on the reverse strand, counting down.
TCAGCATCCACAGGTCCTGCTCTGATGTCCTCTGCTCATCCGTCAGGGGTACCGTCGGGAAGCAGGGGGTCTCGGGCTGGGGGCAGTTGTAAGAAATCAGCAATGACGTCTACCGAGAATAAGAACTGCACGCCTCACACCTCTAGCTGCACCTCAGGTGCTCTATCTACCGAGACGAGTGCATAGAAGAAATCTTGCACAAGTGTATCCACACAAAACCCCTCAGTCCACGAGAGCTGATGAAGAAATCCCTGGTACTTGAAGAGCTGGTAGAGGGAGTGCTCCTCGTACAATAACTGGTCAAAATCAGAGAGCGTCACAGGATGCTCTTTGGCCACTGGCCGCCCCCTCAGGTACTCCATTTGCCTCTCCAAGGTCATCATTGGATCAACGACTTCCTGCTCTTGAGATGACGATCCTATCTTGGTTCTCGTTGTGCATGCGCGCTTAACTCCTGACATTTTATGTATACTGCAAAAGTTGTATATAAATATGTGTTAATAAGTAATCACAATAACGTATTACTTAGAAAAAAAAGTAATCACAATCACGTAATTATTAATGAAGTTGAAACAAAAAGTGATCCATCACCATCCAAAGCGATCAATCACAAAATATACCGATCGATCATTTATGTAACTGATTGATCGGTACATGAAAAATGGGCAATTATAAAAAAAACGATCGATCGTGAGTAATTAAGCAATCGATCAATCAATTTGACTGATTGAACACTATTGGTAAAATGACGCGTTTCAGTGCACAGACGAGCGATCATCCATGCAACCAAACGCATAGTATCACTAAGGGATCGATCGCCACAAAGACGATCGATTGCTAGTTAATCAAAACACTGCGCTTCACCTAAGCGATCGATTGATCACCATTTCGTAGGACAACATAATATACCGATCGATCGTCAATATGCACGATTGATCTGTCCCGAATTGAAACGCACAGTTTTGAGGGAACGATCGATCGCTCACTAAAGCATCGATCGCTCCCGTACCAAATTCAGCGATCTATCGATTAATTTAACCGATCGATCATTGGACTTAACACCTATAAACCGATCAATCGCCTAATAAGGTGATCGATCGGTGCGGGAATGAAGACACACAGACGTTACAAAACCCCAAAACAGGCCCAAAATCACCCAAAATTGATCCCAAAACAATCCAAAATAGACATTTTACATACCTAAATGGATGATATAGCAAATTAGAAAACGTAAACTAAAAATTCGCTAGTGAACAACCGCTTAATATTTCTTAAAAAACAATATAAGTACGTACCTTTGACATAGAAGACAATGAAGGATGATTCCACGCACTTTGGAGGACAATGCAGCATGAAATGGCTCCTTGCACTTTGAGATGATTCGAGAGATTTTGTGGAGAGATAACCGGTAAAAATGACTTCGGTGGTTTCATATAATCCTTCGTGCCGATCGATCGGTAGTTAAGTGACGATCGATCCCTATGTTTTAACACATGGCGTCTTTCCATTCGTTGAAACTACAATTGATCGCTAACCCAGTCATAGAATGGTGATTCAAAAAAGTGACGGTTACGCTTACTGATCGATCGTCATATCTTAGCGATCGATCAGTTATTTGACAAACGTGGCAATCATTCATTCGTCCTATCGGTGATCGATTGTTTAATGTAACCGATCGATCGTCTCTTCATGAAATTGACAATTTCACGTACCGATCAATCGGTGTTTCGTATTTGCAGACGGTTACTATACCGATCGATCGGTTTTCAAAGCCACATGGTTATTAATAAACGACCGATCGATGTATAAACACCGATCGATCGGTTGGATTGACGACCTAAATTTGTCGCCTAAACTCTTTGCATGTAGTGACGGAGCATTTCGTCACAAAATTAACGATCGATCTGTGTATTACCTATCGATCGATCGGTGTGTGACGAAACTTTCGTCACCAAAAAATTAACTTTTAGTGACGACAATTTTATTTCATCACAAATAAAACCTTTAGTGCTGAAATTGGTGACGAAAAGTAGTTTCGTCACGAAAAAACCTTTTTTAGTCACGAAAATAGCATTTCGTCACCGAGAATTTCGTCACTAAAAGTCAATTTCTAGTAGTGTCTCTGGTCATTCTGCATTTTTTCGCTTGCGTCATAAAGATCTTGAAGGATAAAGAATAGATCCTGATTCTCAAACAATATAATGTCAGCCGATACATCACGTATCATCCATGGTTTATAAAAGTATGGTATCGTTTACATTTCCATAATTTTTGGCCTCTTTGAAATAGAACCTTAATAAGACTTCAATGACAAAGGCAACATCCACCAACTATAATTTTGACAAATTGGTCACTGTTAAATTTAATGGTTTCTGAGTAACAACCATGCAGCCTTGCTTCCTTCTCCCTTACAATTTGAATATAGACCCTATGCTTTCCTTGGTCCGTTGAATTAATAAAAGCTTTATGGTACCTTAGTTTTTGTTTTTCCATGGCTCTTAAGCTTTCCTTACTATAGTGAAGCAGGCAAATAGAGACTATGTGAGGAGTATAGACTCTTTCATTGCCATGACACAGCCGCTCCGAAACTCTATAGATGCTACACTATTTTGAGGATATCGGAGACAAGCTTTCCAACTCTATTGAACATACCAATAAAGTACAATGGTTTTCTATGTCCAATGAAGCGTGGTTGCAGCTTCCGTTTGTTTGCTTTTGTTCTGTATTGCCAACAGATTCCATTGGTGAGGAAACAAGATCCTGATAATCGGTGACAATGCATGCAATCAAAATGCCTCCATTACAATTAACAATAGAGATACATATATTGACAAAAATCATTCTCTTGTAAGAATCTTGATTAGGAGAGCTTAATGATTAGAACAAAGAATTGCTTGTTTTCCGTCATCTTATTATCATTTTTTTATTAATTCTTCCTGCAGATCTTCCTTTTCTTCTCTCTCCTTTTTTATTTTTCTCTCCGGTTAACCAAACAGCTAGCCTGGAGTTGGGTGCATATATTACCAGACATCTAATTGGTCAATGTTACAGATTCCTTTCGAGGTCAATGTGGTCTCTGGGTCTACTAATTACATTCTTCGAGATGTACCAGGAGAAACTCGAGAAAGAAGCAGGGCCAGATAGAACAAAACGGAAAGAAATTAAGAGGAAGAACGGAAAGAAGCTTTAGTGGGCCTTGTATCACAATATGGTAGATGATGAAATTTTAGCATGTTGTGAAATGATGGCGTTCCATTAAAAGTTTATGGATTGGATATGTACAAATGCTATAATTCTAACGATATAAATGAGAAAATAAAATATAATTTTCTTCTATAACAGATAATTAATCGTGTAGATATCTGAATCACTATAGAGAACCGTATATGATCTATTTCAAGCAGATTTTATGAGCATGGCACTCCAATAGGAAGAACGTTCAAGCAACAACAGTCCTATATATCTAATCAAAAGCATCACAGAATTAAGAAAACCGGTTCTTCACAGATATGTATACAAGCAATGGTATTGTAAATTACAAACTACCGCCTAGAGCAATACCAAAAAAAATTGCCTTGCAGGGACCATTGAAATAGTCACATTTCAGTGTTGCTTTTGTCTAGATTGTGGAGATAACTAAACTCACTGTTGTATTAGAGTGAGTAGAAGGAGAACAATAGCTGCAATAAAAGAAATGATCGCCCATGGTGTGTTGAAGTAATTTTGTTTTAAGTTCGCCTTCCACTCATGCTAGGATGCTCTGCAGTAAGTGTTCAAGTCTTCACAAAGGCTAGCGAAGTAGAAGTTATGGCGAGAAAAAATGGCCACTATAGAGAGGTTTTAAATATGATTTGCTGTGTCGTTGATCTCGCTTCGTTTCTCTATAATTTCATATTTAACTAGTAAGTTCACATCCTCAGAAGTGCTAACAAGCAAACTCAAGAGGCAAACAGAATCGTTCATGCGATTATCACCATAGTAGCATTGCTCGAAGGCCATGATGTTTCGGATTATGATTTCTGAAGTAGGACCTACATTAAATCTTGGGATTTTGAGAATCTCATTCTCTAAATCTATATCAAATAAGTTCCTACTTGACGTCCCTTAAACTTGACTCCAGCTCGGAGTAGTTCTGTCACAGCAGGGGCACGATGTTATTTGTCCCCTTTTATCGACCTTCCTAAAAGGAATATATAATTGTCTTAGAAGATCAACAAAATGTTCAATTTTGGAGCAACGAATTGCTTCCAAATTTTGATATTCTATTTCTGACGAAGTATCCACCATATGTGTGAAGAAGTAAAGTGATAGCATAAAACAGATATTCTATTTCTGGTCATACTTTATGGAGTGGTCAATTTTTTTGCTTGCGTCAAACAGATCTTCAAGGATGAAGAACGGAAGTTGATTTTCAAGCAATATTATGTCTTCCAATACACCACATATCATCCATGGCATATTAAATATGAGGTCATTTTCATTCTGCTCATCCAAATAGAACCTTAATAAGACTTCAATGATAAAGGCAGCATCCACCAAAATGATTTTGAGAAATTCATCATCAATAAACAGAATCTTTTCTGAGTAACAATGACGAAGTCTTGCTTCCATCTCCTTCACAAGTTTAACATAGAACCCAGTGCTTTCCTTGGTCCTTTCAATAAAAGCTTTAAGGTACCACATTTTTGTTCCTCCATGTCTTTTAAGGTTTCCTTACCATGGTGAAATGGGCCAATGGAGACCATGTGTGGTGTGTAGACTCTTTCATGGCCATGTCGTAGTGGCTCATGAACTTTATAGATGCCACAATCTGAGGATAACGGAGACAACCTTTCTAACTCTTTTTCCATTGAATTTACCAGTGAAGGACAAGGGTTTTCTATGTCAAATGAAGTACGATGGCTTCTGTTGGTAATTTGCTTTTGATATGTGCCATCGGATTCCATTGGTGCGATAAAACAAGATCCAAATTCTAGATCACGATCACTGACAACACAAGTAACAAGCTTTCCACAATTAACCATAACTCTTCTAGAAAAGCCCTGAAACTAAACAGTTCTACTCCTTGTTTTTCATGAGTGGTTTAACCACTTTGGCCGCGAGTTTGGTTATTCAGCTTTTATTCAAATTCATGTGATAACAATGAAATGAAGAAAATAACAGTATTGTTCTCACAGGAAATACAATCTGTCATGTTTGTAGTGGGTAAATCAAATATATTGTAAGCAAAATGGTAAAAGAGTAATTCATTTTGAACTCATCACAGAAGTCATTTACTTTAATATTGTTAATATTGAAAGGACAATTCCCTGAACACAAACACGGAATTGATCTTGAAACATTAACGGTGCTAAAAGGTAAGCAGTTTTTAGCTTCGGAGAGCTCTCATATAATCCTGTGTTAGTGTATTTTTCTGTATGCTTTCTTTTATTATCTCGGAAAAAGTTACAATTACTAGTAGCACAAGTACAACGAGAGGTCTCAAAGAGACAAAAATAAGCAGTATATTAAATAAAAGATATATGATCTTTTCTAGAAAGGGCTCTGGATTTGTTAAAGCATATAAACCTAAGCAATGTCAGATCTTAGAAAGGTGTAGCCAACGACAAAACAGGACATCGCCCAAACGGTATAGGAAAGTAATTAATTCCATTAATGGTGCGGAAACAAGATCCTGATAATCGCTTACAATACAATCAAAATGCCTCCAGTGCAATTAACAATAGAGACACATATATTGACAAATTAAAATAACTCTCTGGCTAGAAATTGAAGGTTTTTTATAATTATGCTTTTTTTGATCGATTGGTTGCTATACATACCTCAATCCTGGAATTAAAATCCTACCATCTCAAGAAATTTTTTTCTGAGTAGTAGCTAGCGTAACTACAATGAGAACTCTCCATTAAAAATGCCATATGGATGAGATAAAACTCCTTGGGTCAAATCCCAACAGGTTATATATACCATAACTCGATATAGGCACCATGTTAAACAAGAGAGACTCGATCTTTTACAGAAAGAGCTCAGTATACGCGTTAACACATAAAATGTCCTAAGGAATGTCAGACAAAAAATAAGAGTATAATTTTGCACCTATTGGTATAGGAAAGGAAGTTTGTTTTGCGTCCTGAAGTTGTCCGGGAAGTGTTGCTCAGGCCTTAACTCCAGCGGATAAAATGCAATTTTGCAGTGCCACTGTCACGCCCCAAACGCTAGCTCAAAGAGGCTAGTGACAGCCGCGAGCATCCCCAACAAGGAATACTCAAGCGAACTTACTAAATTCTTGCAGCGGAAAAACCCCTTTTTTTTTTTTTATCGACTAATGCGCGTAATGAAACATTAGAACCTACTCCTCAAACGATAACTTGAAGTAATTACAACACAGTCTCAAAATATCAATTGGTTAAAAACTCTAAACTTTACTGGCCGAATAACCCATGACCACCACACATCGGAGGCTCATGTCGGCTCTTTCAAAAATTATATCTAAACCTTTACTGAAATAACAAAAAGGGAAGAGGACGTCCTCGTCAGCCCCTCTCCTAGGTTTTAAGGTCCTCTTCTTAGGTTTCCTCACTTGAAATATTGTCTGGAATGATACAATTTAAAAACTGTGAGTCGAATGACTCAGTAAGGGATCATATGCAATAAATAGTGCATGTCTCGCATGTTCATGGATATCAATGTACATGAATGTCAAATGAAATGCTTGCATATGCATGAGACAACGTACTTGATCTTAAAAGAAACATGCAATTGATCTTGAAAATAATTCTTTCTTGATTGGGCAACTTATCTCGCTCCATTTACCCCTGAAGTCAGGGTTGTGTTCCCTTCGGAACTATTCCCTTTTCCCTTGGGAATACGTCATTTGGTTGAGCTAGTCCTCGACGTGGCCCCAGGCCTAATGACTTCAACCCTTAGAGGTTCACACCTTCTTGCAAGAATTACATACCTCATCCATCCTTCTCGCATTCGTCCTTCAGAGTGGATGCACCTATCTTAATGGTACGGTACCGACCATCCTATTTAGCCCCATAACATATCATAACGTAGCATAAAATTGTACTTTCATTTGCATAAAATTTCTCTTTCATCCTTATGAGAAAAAAAATAAACGCAAATGCTCATGACGTGCTCATGTATGCTTGATGATAAATATCATATGTGTATCATTCCAGGTTAAACATAATTTTCCACTTACCTTCGGCTTGAGAATGGCAGCACCTTGCCTACAATTGATTCATACTAATGTCATTTATAGGTTTACTAGATGTAGAGAATAGTCATTCAATTAAATTCAGCACATCATACAAAATCGCCCATATTTCTTGATTTCCCAATGGTGATCTTACAATGCAAAGTATTCTCTTAAGAATGCCGAAGCCATAAGAATTGGGTTCTAAACTGATCCTTACACTAATTTTTATAACATATGAAAGTTCTAAGTAATTTGGAGCTCATTTGCCATTCAAAACATTTACCCGAAAATACAAGCTGCGGAGGACGTCCAAGTGGGCAACCCCGACGTCTCCAACATAAAAATTCATAACTTCATAGACATGGCTCCAAATAACTTGAAATTTATTTTGAACTATTCAGCTTTCATAGGTCAAGATTGGAGGTAAAATTCACAACAGCAGAACATTTTTACAAACACTTCATATTAGGTGAAAATCGTACAACAACACTGTTGCTTTTCCAGCTCGGCCTTCCATTTTCAAAATACCACAACTTATTCATTACACCTCTAATTCACACGAAATTTACCTTAAAATGTTCTTCTTTCATAAAATTAAAATTCAAGACCAACCTGTGAAAATTGACTTAAACTGATCACTTCAAAAGGTATTTGGAAATGAGTAGAAAT
>CM025853.1:4573335-4673603 GCA_003952965.2 Morella rubra | reverse complement strand
CTTCTTCCTCTCCTTTTTTTTCTTTCTTCTTCTTCTTGTCTTCAGTTGTGTGAGTGAGTTAGGACAAAAAGTGTTAGGGCAATGGGGATGTGAAGTGTGCGGCAGGGGGGGGGGTTAATAGGCGTGAAAGTGCTTGGGGGGGAGGGGTGGACAAGGCTGCCCTCCCCCCCTTTCTTTCCCTCCTTCATGTTTCCCTCCCTTTTTCCCCTTTTTTTTTTTTTTTTTATTATTTTTCTGCCACTTCATAAAATTAACCCTAACATGCCTTTCACACATTTTTCAATAGTCAAAGTCCCTAATTCAATTTCTTCCAAATATTGCAAACTTAGAGATATATTCCAACAATTAAAATGATTAGTTTAATTAATCTCAAATACTCAAATTTAATACTATTAAAAATTGCAAACGATATAACATTTAATCATAGCTAAAATGGATGCATAAAAATCTGCTAGCAGCAAGGTTGCAAGTTAGGGATAGGAGAAGAAAACCTTCTTAGCGGATTAAGTTTACCATCATACATGCCGAATTTCTCAATAATTAGGACGTAATACACACTTAAAGCAAGGGAGTCATAATTCTTTTTACAATGATAGAAATAAGGTGGGGTCTCACATCCTCCCCTTCTTACAAAAATTCCGTCCTCGGAATTCGGTCTTTCTTACCAGAAATTTTGTCCCGGTGGTGGTGGAGGTCTAGGACCATATGGGTGTGGGCGAGTGTTCGAACTGGCCCCACTACTGACCTCGCCATGGTAGACATGGTCTGGGGAGTTACTACCTGCCCAAGAGTGGGACATGGATTCGTAGCTCCGACCTGTGGTACTGGGGTCATGGATTACATTACCTGAAGGTTCATGGTATTTAGGGACAAAGTCCACTTCCTGTGATGAGTTCTCAGGAGAATCATAGAGGATACTAGGTCCTCTACCCAATACTCTTCTAATGCCTTCCCAAGTATCTTCTCTCCATGATGAACTCTTTTCATTGCATTCATTCCCCACTATCTTAGGCGAAGGGTCCTCCTCCATTGGATCCTCTTCCGGATCCTCTTCTGAGCTCACTCTTATTCTCCCAACTAGGCTCTGCTTTCTATCTATTTGTCTAATGACTCCAACTGGAGTCGTGACTTTCTGTGACTCAGAGGAGTCGGTCCACCACACACTATGCCTCCTCCTGGAAGGACCGGGCTGGTCATTCCTTTGAGGGGGCGGGGGCTCCTGAGTCCCCTCCCTAACCTCCGGCAACTGCGGTTGCTGAGGCGGTATTGAGTTAAGAGGTCTAGGATTCACACGGAACAGACTGCGATACTCCCGTGCGGTCATTCTTCTACGCGGGGGAGAGTGTGGGGAAGAGACGGATTGAGAGCGCGGGGGTCGGCGACTTGATGACATCTGCTAACAAGGTAAAATAATTAGTTCCAAAATCATAATTTAATAATGAGCATTTATACATCTATGCTATACACAACCATAGAGTTCATATATACTCTTATTCGAGCATCTAGCCGTATAACAAAAGGCGCAATCAAAGAAAGAAAACAAGGATCACGTAAGTTACGAAAAATTTCTATCACAAAACCAAAAGTCGATAGAACATTATCCTTCTTAACTTTGTTCTTCCCGCAAGTGTGGGTATTTCGAGTACATTTCACTTTCTAACTCCCATGAAGCCTCTTCTACTCCGTGGTTTTTCCACAAAATCTTAACAATCGGTATGGTTTTAGTCCTTAGTTGTTGTTCCTTCCTATCCAAAACCCGTATAGGTTCTTCTACATATGTAAGGTTTTCTTTAACCTGCAAGGGCTCGTAATCCAGGACATGGGTTGGGTCAGGTACATTCTTCCTTAGGAGCGATACATGAAACACGTTGTGGACTCCCTCTAAAAAGGGGGTAGGGCCAACCTGTACGCCACGGGCCCTATTCTGTCTAAGATCTCAAAGGGTCCTATGAATCTGGGTTGGAGCTTTCTTTTCTTCCCAAACCGCACTATACCCTTTTTCGGGGAAATCTTCAAAAATACTTTGCTCCCAACTTCAAATTCAAGCTCTCTTCTCCGATTATCCGCGTAACTCTTCTGTCGGCTTTGGGATGTCACGAGTCTATCCTTGATTATTTGAATCTTTTCTCTGGTCTCTAAGACTATTTCTGGCCCCAATAGTCTTCTTTCTCCTACCTCGTCCCAGTATAATGGTGATTTGCACCTCGCCCATACAATGATTCGTATGGCTCCATACCGATGCTCGCCTAAAAACTGTTATTGTATGCAAATTCTGCTAAAGGCAAGTATTGAGCCCAACTTCCTTTAAAATCCATGACGCAAGCCCTGAGCATATCTTCCAGAATCTGTATAGTCCGCTCTGATTGCCCGTCCGTCTGTGGGTGGAAGGCGGTACTAAAATTCAACCGAGTACCCAATGATTCCTGCAATTGTTTCCAGAATCTCGAAGTGAATCTCGGATCCCTATCCGACACTATACTCTTGGGCACTCCATGGAGCCTAATAATCTCCTGAAGATAAATCTTAGCTAACTTTTCTGGGGTATACTTCACCTTAATGGGTAAGAAGTGTGCCGACTTAGTTAATCGGTCCACAATCACCCATATAGCGTCATAGCTTGCAGTAGTTCGAGGCAACCCTACTACAAAATCCATGGCTATCCCTTCCCACTTCCATTCAGGGATCTCTAGAGGCTTTAATGTCCTGCCGGCCTCTGGTGCTCTGCCTTCACCTTCTGACAAGTCAAACATCGAGCAACATACTCGGCTATCTCCTGCTTCATATTAGGCCACCAAAAGGCCTCCTTAATATCTCGATACATCTTCGTGCCTCCTGGTGAATAGTATAAGGTGTAGTGTGAGCCTCTGCTAGGATCAAATCCTTGATTCCTCCTGTCCCTGGCACACAAACTCTGCCACGGTAACGTAACAACCCATCCTTATCCCCAAAGTCAGGGTCTTCCTTTTTCCCAATCCTCTCTCTGATCCCTTCAATCACCTTATCATTCTTCTGGGCTTCGCGAATCTGCTCCTCTAGCGTAGGTTGCAACGAGAGCCCTGCTATTGAGACAAACTGATCGGCAATGATAAGCACGATCTCTGCTCTTTCCAAATCTCTCATGATTCCTTCGGGCACCACCTTCATTGAACTCGTCTCTGCCGACTTCCTACTTAGTGCGTCGGCCACCACATTGGCCTTTCCGGGGTGGTAGCTAATTGTGCAATCATAATCTTTAATCAGCTCTAGCCATCGCCGTTGCCTCATGTTCAGCTCTTTCTGGGTGTTAAAATACTTGAGGCTCTTATGATTGGTGAATATCTCACATTTAACCCCATACAAGTAATGTGTCCATATTTTCAACGCATAGACTACTGCAGCTAGCTCTAAGTCATGCGTGGGGTAATTCATCTCATGAGGCCTCAACTGTCTAGATGCATAAGCTATGACCCTTTTGTCTTGCATCAAAACACAACCTAAACCTTGCTTTGAGGCATCACTGTAGATTTCATACTCCCCATGTTCCGAGGGTAGTGCTAACACTGGAGCAGTAATTAAGTTGGCCTTCAATTCTTGGAAACTCCTCTCACACTCATCCGTCCATTCAAATTTGACATTCTTCCTTGTCAACGAAGTCAAAGGCATGGCTAACTTGGAGAATCCCTCAATAAATCTCCGATAGTACCCTGCTAACCCCAGAAAACTCCTTATTTCCTTCACGTTTGTAGGCCTTGGCCACTTGGATACAGCATCTACCTTCCCGGGATCCACAGCAATCCCTTCACCGGACACCACGTGCCCCAAAAATCGGACTTGTTCCAACCAAAATTCACACTTGGAGAATTTGGCAAACAACTTCTTCTCCCTAAGAATCTGTAGAACAGTCCTTAGATGCTTCTCGTGCTCTTCCTTGTTTCGAGAGTAAATCAGTATGTCATCAATAAAAACAACTACAAACTTGTCTAGGAATTCCCGAAACACCCTATTCATTAAATCCATAAACGCGGCTGGAGCATTGGTTAGTAGTGGTAACACTGGAGCAGTAAGCTTTCCTTTCTTCCCAAACCGCGCTATACCCTTTTTCGGGGAAATCTTCAAAAATACTTTGCTCCCAGCTTCAAATTCAAGCTCTCTTCTCCTATCCGCGTAACTCTTCTGTCGGCTTTGGGCTGTCACGAGTCTATCCTTGATTATTTGAATCTTTTCCCTCATCTCTGAAACTATTTCTGGCCCCAACAGTCTTCTTTCTCCTACCTCGTCCCAGTATAATGGTGATCTGCACCTTCGCCCATACAATGCTTCGTATGGCGCCATACCGATGCTCGCCTGAAAACTGTTATTGTACGCAAATTCTGCTAAAGGCAAGTATTGAGCCCAACTTCCTTTAAAATCCATGACGCAAGCCCTGAGCATATCTTCCAGAATCTGTATAGTCCGCTCTGATTGCCCGTCCGTCTGTGGGTGGAAGGCGGTACTAAAATTCAACCGAGTACCCAACGATTCCTGCAATTGTTTCCAGAATCTCGAAGTGAATCTCGGATCCCTATCCGACACTATACTCTTGGGCACTCCATGGAGCCTAATAATCTCCTGAAGATAAATCTCAGCTAACTTTTCCGGGGTATACTTCACCTTAATGGGTAAGAAGTGTGCCGACTTAGTTAATCGGTCCACAATCACCCATATAGCGTCATAGCTTGCAGTAGTTCGAGGCAACCCTACTACAAAATCCATGGCTATCCCTTCCCACTTCCATTCAGGGATCTCTAGAGGCTTTAATGTCCTGCCGGCCTCTGGTGCTCTGCCTTCATCTTCTGACAAGTCAAACATCGAGCAACATACTCGGCTATCTCCGCTTCATATTAGGCCACCAAAAGGCCTCCTTAATATCTCGATACATCTTCGTGCCTCCTGGGTGAATAGTATAAGGTGTAGTGTGAGCCTCTGCTAGGATCAAATCCTTGATTCCTCCTGTCCCTGGCACACAAACTCTGCCACGGTAACGTAACAACCCATCCTTATCCCCAAAGTCAGGGTCTTCCTTTTTCCCAATCCTCTCTCTGATCCTTCAATCACCTTATCATTCTTCTGGGCTTCGCGAATCTGCTCCTCTAGCGTAGGTTGCAACGAGAGCCCTGCTATTGAGACAAACTGATCGGCAATGATAAGCACGATCTCTGCTCTTTCCAAATCTCTCATGATTCCTTCGGGCACCACCTTCATTGAACTCGTCTCTGCCGACTTCCTACTTAGTGCGTCGGCCACCACATTGGCCTTTCCGGGGTGGTAGCTAATTGTGCAATCATAATCTTTAATCAGCTCTAGCCATCGCCGTTGCCTCATGTTCAGCTCTTTCTGGGTGTTAAAATACTTGAGGCTCTTATGATCGGTGAATATCTCACATTTAACCCCATACAAGTAATGTCTCCATATTTTCAACGCATAGACTACTGCAGCTAGCTCTAAGTCATGCGTGGGGTAATTCATCTCATGAGGCCTCAACTGTCTAGATGCATAAGCTATGACCCTTTTGTCTTGCATCAAAACACAACCTAAACCTTGCTTTGAGGCATCACTGTAGATTTCATACTCCCCATGTTCCGAGGGTAGTGCTAACACTGGAGCAGTAATTAAGTTGGCCTTCAATTCTTGGAAACTCCACTCACACTCATCCGTCCATTCAAATTTGACATTCTTCCTTGTCAACGAAGTCAAAGGCATGGCTAACTTGGAGAATCCCTCAATAAATCTCCGATAGTACCCTGCTAACCCCAGAAAACTCCTTATTTCCTTCACGTTTGTAGGCCTTGGCCACTTGGATACAGCATCTACCTTCCCGGGATCCACAGCAATCCCTTCACCGGACACCACGTGCCCCAAAAATCGGACTTGTTCCAACCAAAATTCACACTTGGAGAATTTGGCAAACAACTTCTTCTCCCTAAGAATCTGTAGAACAGTCCTTAGATGCTTCTCGTGCTCTTCCTTGTTTCGAGAGTAAATCAGTATGTCATCAATAAAAACAACTACAAACTTGTCTAGGAATTCCCGAAACACCCTATTCATTAAATCCATAAATGCGGCCGGAGCATTGGTTAGTCCAAAAGGCACCACCACGAATTCATAGTAACCATATTGCGTTCGAAATGCCGTTTTCGGTATATCTCCCTCCTTCACCTTCAATTGGTGATATCCCGATCTCAGGTCAATCTTCGAGAATGCCTGTGCCCCCTACAATTGATCAAATAGATCATCAATGCGAGGTAACGGGTATCTGTTCTTGATAGTCACCTTATTCAACTCCCGATAATCGATGCACATCCTGAGGCTTCCATCTTTCTTCTTAACGAATAAAATCGGTGCTCCCCAAGGTGACACACTCGGCCGAATGAACCCTTTCTCCAATAATTCCTCCAGTTGAATCTTCAATTCCTTCAGCTCTGCTGGTGCCATCCTATAGGTGCTTTAGAAATTGGAAGCTGTCCCTGGTTCCAACTCGATGCCAAACTCCACTTCTCTATCTGGGGGTAAACCAAGTAATTCTTCTAGAAATACGTCGGGAAATTCGTTCACTACCTGGGTTTGCTCTACCGTAGCAGTCTCCCTCTGTATATCATTGCCCAAACCAAAAATCCCTCATGTCCTCCTTGCAACAATTTCTTGGCTTGTATGGCCGAAATAATCGCTGGTCTTCGCTCCACCTTTCTCATACCTACAAAACAACAATCTGGTCTCCCCTCCTTTTGGAACACGACCTTCTTCTCATAACACTTTATACTAGCACCGTGCGTTGCCAACCAATCCATGCCTAAAATAACGTCGAATCCCCCCATCTCCATTACTATCAGATTAGCCAGCATTACTTGCTCCTCAACTTCTATTGGATAATTCTTCACTACTCGATCACAATTGATCCTCCCACCAGTAGGTGTCGACACTACTACATGACATTCTAGCGGTTCGTGTTTTATATCTCTTGCCTTACGGTATGCTGATGCAATGAATGAATGCGTGGCCCCTGAATCAAATAAAACAAGGGCTTCTCCCTGAGGCAAGGGCAACTTACCTGCCACCACTCTGGTTTGATTCTCCGCATCCTTCGGGGTAAGAGCGTACATCCTTGCTTGAACTGGACTAACTGGCCTTCTTGAATTATTTTGTCGGGAGGGTCGAGGTGCTTGGGTTGAGTTACCAGTTACCCTATTTTGTTGAGAGGTTGCGGTGCTTGAATTGAATTACCAGTCACCCTACAATCTCTTGCAATGTGACCTGGTTTCCACACTGTGTCCCCTAGATGTTTCTTGCCACATTGGGAATTTTCCCCTAAAAATCTGGGCCCCTCCATGCCCTCGATTCGGTCCCTGGGATGGACCCTGCTTACCTTCTTCCAGGGCACCTGAGATGTGACCTGCTTGGGAGGAGCCTTCCTCTTTTGCTGGTCGTAATATGCCGCTGTCCTTTGCAGCCCCCTTCTCCACAATTACTGCCTTCTATCACCTGTCAGAGTCTTCAAATTGTGGGCCATCTTGGATTGGGATGGAGTCCCTCCTCAAACTTCCTAGCTTTCCTCTCCTCGTCTGGCACTAGATACGAAGCAAACCTACCAACTCCATAAATCGACCATATTGATCAACGGGTGTCCCCTGAGTCAAGGTGGCAAACTCTCTCGCATTTTGCTTCCGAGTTGTCCTTGGAAAATAGCGATCCAGAATCTTGCTTTGACCTCTAGTATGGCTTTGTTGCCCCAGCTTGCATCTTAGTAGGAGCTTCTTGGAAGCCACCATTCTTAGCATCTCACTGTAGTCTTAAAAGTGGCAAAGTTCAGTCTTTGGGCGTCTGTACACCCATGACTTCAGCAACTCCTTATCTCTAGAAGTAGTTCTCTAGAAGCCCAGACGGCACCTCTCCTTACCATTAAAGGGGGTGTTGGCTTAAACTGGTCAAAGTGCAACCTTCAGGGATCCTTATTGCCCATCTTGAAGCAATTCTTGCTTTGCCTGCTCAGCAACAACTGAGCTTGTATGCACTGAACTCATGTCCCCGGTTCTCAAACCTCTTGCTTGATTCCTGGGTTGCCTTCTTGGATAATAACAAAATAAGCCATATTCCTCAAAATTGTGCAAAGAAGTTTCTAGTAGACGAGTGCAAAATAACGTCATTACTTTCGCTGATACCACTTAAACGTCACGCCCTAAACGCTAACTCGAAGAGGCTAGTGACAGCCGCGAGCATCCCCAACAAGGAATACTCAAGCGAACTTACTAAATTCTTGCAGCGGAAAAACCCCTTTTTTTTTTTATCGACTAATGCGCGTAATGAAACATTAGAACCTGCTCCTCAAACGATAACTTGAAGTAATTACAACACAGTCTCAAAATATCAATTGGTTAAAAACCCTAAACTTTACTGGGCCGAATAACCCATGACCACCACACATCGGAGGCTCATGTCGGCTCTTTCAAAAATTATATCTAAACCTTTACTGAAATAACAAAAAGGGAAGAGGACGTCCTCGTCAGCCCCTCTCCTAGGTTTTAAGGTCCTCTTCTTAGGTTTCCTCACCTGAAATATTGTCTGGAATGATACAATTTAAAAACTGTGAGTCGAATGACTCAGTAAGGGATCATATGCAATAAATAGTGCATGTCTCGCATGTTCATGGATATCAATGTACATGAATGTCAAATGAAATGCTTGCATATGCATGAGACAACGTACTTGATCTTAAAAGAAACATGCAATTGATCTTGAAAATAATTCTTTCTTGATTGGGCAACTTATCTCGCTCCATTTACCCCTGAAGTCAGGGTTGTGCGTTCCCTTCGGAACTATTCCCTTTTCCCTTGGGAATACGTCATTTGGTTGAGCTAGTCCTCGACGTGGCCCCAGGCCTAATGACTAGACTCAACCCTTAGAGGTTCACACCTTCTTGCAAGCATCCTTCAGTGTGATTGCACATACCTCAAGAGCTACCCATCCTTCTCGCATTCGTCCTTCGGAGTGGGTGCCCTTAGGAGTCATCCATCCTTCTCGCATTCGTCCTTCGGAGTGGATGCACCTATCTTAATGGTACGGTACCGACCACCTATTTAGCCCCATAACATATCATAACAGCATAAAATTGTACTTTCATTTGCATAAAATTTCTCTTCATCCTTATGAGAAATAAATGCAAATGCTCATGACGTGCTCAATGCTTGATGATAAATATCCATGATGTGTATCATTCCAGTTTTTGGAAAAACATAATTTTCCACTTACCTTCGTCCACTTGAGCGAATGGCAGCACCTTGCCTACAATTGATTCATACTAATGTCATTTATAGGTTTACTAGATGTAGAGAATAGTCATTCAATTAAATTCAGCACATCATACAAAATCGCCCATATTTCTTGATTTCCCAATGGTGATCTTACAATGCAAAGTATTCTCTTAAGAATGCCGAAGCCATAAGAATTGGGTTCTAAACTGATCCTTACACTAATTTTTATAACATATGAAAGTTCTAAGTAATTTGGAGCTCATTTGCCATTCAAAACATTTACCCGAAAATACAAGCTGCGGAGGACGTCCAAGCGGGCAGCCCCGACGTCTCCAACTTAAAAATTCATAACTTCATAGACATGGCTCCAAATAACATGAAATTTATTTTGAACTATTCAGCTTTCATAGGTCAAGATTGGAGGTAAAATTCACAACAGCAGAACATTTTTACAAACACTTCATATTAGGCGAAAATCCTACAACAACACTGTTGCTGTTTCCAGCTCGGCCTTCCATTTTCAAAATACCACAACTCATTCATTACACCTCTAATTCACACGAAATTTACCTTAAAATGTTCTTCTTTCATAAACTTAAAATTCAAGACCAAACTCGTAAAATTTGGACTTAAACTGATCACTCAAAAGGTATTCGAAATGAGCTAACATTCCGGACGTACAAGGCTGCTGGCAGCTTGACGTCCGGGCCTTGAACAACGCATATCTCACCCAATACTTATCGGAATCACCCAAGGTATGGCTTAAAATCTTCCTATTTCCTAGGCCTACAATCTAGGATCCTCTTAAGATCAAAGGATAAGCACAATTGCATCAGAATACACTCCTAGTTCGAGCCTTGAAATCTGCAGAAGTACATTTCAGCAACTTGTTTTCAGCAACTAGTCTAACAAGCATTCTCTATAATTCTCAATGATCTTCAACATAACAGGCCATGCTTATGAATGCTATGGGTTTTCCAATCAACCATAATAGGTCATAATAGAATGGGTCTATCCTCTATAGATGCAAATCAGCAACAAGGAAGTTTTCCTTTTCCTGCAAGTTTCCTCCCTTTTTATCATAACCTTCTTCATGCAGCAACTTCACCCATGATTCTAGATTTAAAACCTCAGCTTTGTTTTCCAGCAACTTAGCAATTAAATTTAAACTTAACACAGAAATTAAAACCACACTTGCAACACTACAACCCAACAGATCCGGCCATGCATACACAAACAGATTTCAGTCCTCTTTTAGGCTTTTTATCATACACTTAGGGTGCATCAATGTTGCCCTAGAACATTTCTCAGATCTAACCATATCTCCCCATGATTTCTTACAAGATCTACACTACTCTTAGAGCAAACAACATGTAGATAAGGAGAAAACAACCTAGCACACAACAAGCTATCATCCAAGAAAAATGTGAAAGAAATGAGATAGTGGGTATTTCGGCCAGCAGAGATTTTTTTTTTTCATAGCAAGGGCCGAACTTACCTTTCTTTCTTCTCTTTCTCCTTCTTCTTCTTCCTCTCCTTTTTTTTTCTTTCTTCTTCTTCTTCTTCTTCTTCTTCTTCTCTTCGGTTGTGTGAGTGAGTTAGGGCAAAAGAGTGTTAGGGCAATGGGAATGTGAAGTGTGCGGCAAGGGGGGGTTAATAGGCGTGAAAGTGCTTGGGGGGGGAAAGACAAGGCTGCCCTCCCCCTTTCTTTCCCTCCTTCACGTGACTTCCCTCCCTTTTTCCCCATTTTTTTTTTTTTTTATTTTTCTGCCACTTCATTAAATTAACCCTAACATGCCTTTCACACATTTTTCAAGAGTCAAAGTCCCTAATTCAATTTCTTCCAAATATTGCAAACTTAGAGATATATTCCAACAATTAAAATGATTAGTTTAATTAATCCCAAATACTCAAATTTAATACTATTAAAAATTGCAAACGATATAACATTTAAATCATAGCTAAAGATGCATAAAAATGCTAGGGAAAATTCCACCTAGACAAAATCTTAGATTAATTTACCCATACATGCCTTTCTCAATAATTAGAGTAATACACACTTAAGGAGTCATAATTCTTTTTAAATGAAGAAATAAGGTCGGGGTCTCACAGCCACAATTTATAGCTGTTGGATTGTACAATTTGTAACCTTTTAATCTTGAATTATAGCCTAGGAAGAACAATTTTGTGCTTTTATCATCTAACTTGGATCTCCTTTTATCTGGAATATGTGCAAAAGTATTACTTCAAAAAACAGGCAAATGATAAATACTTGACTTTTATTCCACTCTTTTTTTCTTTAGGTGTTTTTGTCTTACACACTTTTTTGTGGGACATTGATTTGCTAAGTACACGGCATAAGAAACTGCTTGCCCAAAAGTTCATTTGGTAAACTTATACTTTTCAACATACTACAAGCCAAGTTAAGAATGATTCGATTTTTCCTCTCAATAATGCCGTTTTGTTGTGAGGATCTTGGAGTCGTCAAAGGATGATGAATTATATTTTCTTCCCAAACACGCAGTGAACAAGTTGCAGTGGCTCCGGTACTCTTGTGATAGTCTTTCAAAAATCTTTTTCTTGATTGGTTTCCAAGGTGATATCCTTTATAAAAGATATTCAAAGAGAGATTGCGTGGGAAGGGAAAAGGTACAATGTGCAACACAAGTGCATTCAAATTTTTGATGCCTTGTGATGGCTGAATGGTATAATCGTAATTCCCCTTTGATTTCTGAGTTAAAATTCACGTTGCAGTATATTATATAAATTTATTAATAATTTATGGTGCAATGTGTGTAGAGAGTGAAGTGGAGTTATGAACTAAAAACTTATTTATACTATGACATAAATATGGTTTTCTAAATTTTGTTTCTTTCTTGGAATGAAATGGTACTATCGTCGCTCTCTATTTTTAGGCCACGATATATTTGGTAATAATTTAAAATTACATCAATTTTTTTTTTCGAGCAATGATAAATTTGATAATGATTTGAAACATTCAGTGGTTTAAGATGCGCTTATATATAATATAAGATTATAAAAGTCTAATTATATATCAGAAGTTTCTTCCTAATATAAAAAAGACATCTCTATTTAGTTCCTGCATATATTACTATCTCTAGCTAGGTTGGTTCCTAAACTAATATCAGTAAAGAGATGGATAATAATGGATATTATTGATGATAATATGTATTTCTTTCCATCTTGGATAACTATTAATTAGATTATTAATTAGCAAGCAAATCAACAAATCCGCTGTAGCACAATGGCAATCCAGGTTCTAATCCCGGCAGCGGAATAATTTTTTTTTCTAACATTTTATTTTCTCGCGAGGCAATCGAAATGTACAAGGGGCCCAATATACTAGTGAGGCTTTAGGTACTTTTCGAGATGTGAATATGGACTATGGATCCATCATCCATCATCCTTATTCCTTATATATATATATATGAAACTGAAATTGGTTCTATAATATCTATTACGAATAAGTAACTTATTTATTGCATGTAAAAATTTGGTCGATGCCCCTTTTGTTTGATAGGATCGTATGTGAATTCTGTTTGATAGCCGCATTCTTTTTTCTTTTTTTTTTTTTTCCAAACTTTTGTGTTCTCATTGGGCCATCAAAGTGTATAACAGGCCAAATATATTAGTCGACCTTTTGCTTTTCGTATGTGAATATCGACTCTGAATCCATCATCCGTCGAAGTGTAGATATAGGAAACTTTGTCTGTTTGATTACAATTATTTTTTTCAAAATCTCTAGAAAATTTGATAGTTGTTTGAATATTTAGGTAAATTAGAGTCTTTAATAGGGTTTGTATAAAGCTGGTAAATTTTTAAAAAATTTTGATATTCCGTAGTAAATTTTTTACTTTCAAAATATTTTCTCAAAATGTTGAATTTTCACATGGCCGGACATCACCTTAGATTTGATTCTACAATATCTATTATGTATAAGTAACTTATTTGTTGCATATGAAAATATGGTCGATGCCCCATTTGTTTCATAGGAACGTATCTTGAAATGCTTCCCCATATTTTTATAACTTAAGACTGGAGAAAAAAGAGAACATAATGAGGCACAGAGAGAGCTCAATTTATCAAAACAAATTCATGTGTCTATAATACCCTCTTTGGAGTGGTTGCAACAACAATACTCGAGTCTAATCAAAAGCATCACATAGGATTAAAACACAACGACACTTCTGTCTAATCAAAAGCATCACAGAAGAAAACTGGCTCTTCATAAGACTAGCTAGCGGAGCATGACAAATTAAAATCTGCACTGTCAATAGATAAATGAACAAGCAAATGAATAACTACAGCAATACCAAAAACAACTGCCATGCATCAAGTGTTGAAAACAATCACATTTCAGTGTTGTTTTCGCCTAGCTTATGGACATAATTGAACTTACTGTTTGTATTAGAGTGAGCAAAATGAGAACAACAGCTGCAACAAGAGAAATGATGGCCCATGGCATGTTGAAGTAATTTTGTTTCAAGTTTGCCTTCCACTTATGTCAGGATGCCTTGCAATAAGCATTCAGGTCTTCACAAAGGCTAGCAAAATATAAGTCATTAGGGTCGGCAAAAGCCCACTGGGCGAGGTTGTGAATATGATTTGCCCCTTCATTGATGTCACTTCGCTTCTCAATAATTTCACATTTGACCAGTATTGCTAATAAGGCGACGCAAGAGCACAACATAATCATTCATGTAATACTCCGAACAGTGGCATTGCTCGAAGGTGACTATATTTTGTATTTGAAGTTTTGAAAGGTGACCAACATTTAATTTTGGGATCAAGAGAATCCCTTTATTGAATTGTATGTCAAATAAATTACTGTTTGACCCGATCTTAAACTTGACTCCAAACTGTTGTAGCTCTGTCACAGACGATGCTGTTACTATTTCAAGTCACCCTACATCCCGTTTCTTAGAAGGTATATATATATAAGTGTCTCAGAAGATCAATAAAATGTTCAATTCTAGAGGAATAAAGTACCTCCAGTTTGTAATCTTCTATCTACTGCAAACTTCGCATGACAGTTTTGAAGAAGTAATATGATAGCTTGACAATGGAAGGTCTTTGGTCATGCTGAATATTTTTTCTCCTGCGTCATCATTAATGATCTCGACGGACGAAGAATGGAAGTTGATCAGTCTCAAGTAATTTCATATGAGGCCATACATCATGTATCAACCCTGCACTACAAGAATTTCGGGGTTTTGGGAAACATTTTTTTGGGACGACCAAAAAACTGTCCATAAAGGTGTCCTTTTGGGACGCAACAAAGGTGTCGTCCCAAAAGGGGTGTCAAAGAACATCTTTAGGGATAGGTACCTATTTTCGTCCCTAAAGATTGGGTTTTAGGGACGGAGTCTGAGCATCCATCCCAAATAAACTGGCAGGAACATGGCGGGAAAAACTTTGGGACGGCAACATTCCGTCCCAAAAATACTTTAGGTTCGGACTAATATATGGTTGTTCGAACCATGTTTTTGGGACGGTTAGAGACCATCCCAATAAAGAAACAAGTTCGAACTAATTATAATAAAGTTCCGACTACACTTTTGGGATAGGAAACAAACGTCCCAATAATGTACAAGTTGGGACTACAAAATATCAAGTTGACACTAACCAGACTAGTGCGAACTTTACTTTTGTAGGTGCGAACTAATGTGGTATTTGACTGTTAAATTCCCCTTGTTCGACACCTGTCTAAAATTTGATTTATTTAAACTTGTCCGAACTAGGTATATCCTAGTTCAAATGGTTCAGACAAAGCAGATCGATGCGATGTGATGTGACCCTTCATTAAATGCTCAATTCTGTTCAAACTTCAAAAATATTAGTTGAAACTTGTATAACTAGGATAACAGTGCTAACTAAAGTTATTGTAGTGCGAACTACAAAATGGTAAGTTCTAACTATGTTAGCGGATACACACATGGATATTTTTTTCTAACATCTTTCTTTGTTTGCAGGCATCGTACGACATCACCCTGAGGGGGGTGTCGGTTACATTCTCGGCCGACAAGATCAGAGAATTTTTGGGTATTGCCCGACCTGAGAGCCCTTCGTACCCCGACCAGGAGGAGATAGCTGACGTCTGATGCTATCTAATAGTGAGCTGTACAAGTTGCTGACTGGGAAGGAGGAAGTCCCAGACCACTTGCCAAACATCCCTCACAGTGCCATGACGGACTTCTTCAGAATGCTACACTTGATAGTCGCATACAATATTGACCCTCCGGCGCACCAGTGAGGCGAGCTTCAAGAGAGTGAAGCTCATGGTCTACATTGTGAGGGGGTCCCAGTGGACCTCCCATCACTGATCTTTCGGAATATCATGAAGGAAGCAGTTTCCTTTGAGGTGAGTGGTGTTCCTTACGGCCTCCTCTTGACAAACTTCTTGGATGCTATTGAGGTCCCTTCACATGTTGGGGAGGACAGACAAAAGCCTCCATGTCCGATCTACTTAGAGACGTTGAGGAAGAGCAGATCACAGCTCAAATGGGGTAAGGGAGCGGTAGACGACGCAGCTCGACCCGCCGAGGCCACAAGCTTCTTGAACGCTTCGGTCGGCTTGAAAATCTCGTTCGACAGAGGTTTGACCCGCTGCAGACAAGATAGATTAGTTAGGGAACAAGGTCGAGCGCCTTAGCGGTTCGGTCGATGCGATGCAGAGGACAGTTGATTCACTTTAGTAGTCCAGTTTTTATTTTATTTCTTCTTTTTTGGTTATGTACTTATTTTGGGATAATGTTATTTTTGACACTTTGATATGTTTATTTTGTTGGTTTTGTACTTATTTTGGATATGATGGACACTTCTTTATGGACATTTCTTTATGGACAATTGTTATCTTTATGTTTATATTGGTTTTGTACTAATTTTTTTTTGTTTGTCTTTTTTTTTTTTAATTAAGTTACGTTATCAAATGAAAGCGTTCAAGGTAAAAAAGTATTAATGGAACTTTATATAACCCAAGAAGCCAAGAATAATTTTTGCAAAACATACAATTTTAACCAATGAACACATAAAAATTCCAAACACTTAAATATTGTGGGAGTTTGAGTGAAACTAGAGTGAACTCGGTTTCAACTGAAAAATTTAAGTCCCACTTACTATAACTCAGTGTGCATTTGAAACTTTCAGGTCCCAACTAACATTTCTAAAGTTCGAACAATAACAGAGTTAGAGTTCAAACTACAGCACAGTTCAGACGTTGATAATTTAGTTTGAACAGAACGGAAAGTTCAGACCACTAATTTTACTAGTTCCACTTTTTTCCTCTAGTTCGCACTTTCAATTTTTTTTTTTGGGATTCCTCCGCCATGTTAAAGTTCACGTTTTTATATGGAAGTAAACATCAAAACGATGTCGTACTTACTAGTTCAAACTTCTGTTTTATTGGTTTGGACTAGTTTCCTGAGGTTCGAACTAAGTCACATGAATTCTGTACCCAGTTCGAACTTCAAATTTTAATTTTGCGGGCTTCCTTCGGCCACGTTAAAATGAACGTTTTAAGTTGAAACTAAAACATCAAAACGATGTCGCGTGAACCAGTTCGAACTGAGGCTACCTTAGTTTGGACCACCCTAATCACTTTAATTGGCCATGACTGTCATTCCAAGTTCGAACTTATATGTTCTAGTCCGAACTAATGTATATTGAGTTCACACGTTTATATGTTCTAGTTTGAACATGTATTTCATTTGACTTTCATGTGACCGCACGTATTTGTTTTTAGTTAGAACTAATATATGTTAGTTCGAACTATATATTCACATTGGATTACTCATTATGGTAATGTGTGTTAAACTCATTATGCTACTACGATGTACCTACCATATTTTTATTACATGTACACTAATGTGTGTTAAATGTCATCTTTATTTCATGTACCTACCATTGTTATGTAATAAGTGTAGCACATGTGAGTTAATGTGTGATAAACTCATTTTGTTAGAATGTGTTTAATACAGTTTGATAACCGTGATATTATGAGCACATTAGTATAGATGTGCAAGACGTGTTAAGCAAATGTATGTTAGAGTTGGCACATTAGTAATAAGTGTAGCACGTGTGTTAATATGTGTTACACTCCAAGGTGTTAAGGAGTGCTAACTCAAATTGATGTACCTACCATGTTTTGTTCACATTATTTTCATCATTAGAAAGTGTTAATCAAATTGTGATTGAATTGTAAATTGTACGTGTTTTTTAAATGATTGTAGTCTGTTTAACATTCGAACTGCGAATATTACGTTCCAACTGGGCCAAACACAAGTTACGTCTTCGTAATGTCCAGTGCGAACTAAGTTGAGAATAAGTCCGAACTAAGATATCTACAAACGGCGCCGTAATGATTAGTTCGGACCAATATATATACACTCTCAACCATATATATGTCTAGTAGGAACATATATTTCATCTGAGTGGAGGCAAAAAAAAAAATTTTGTTTGAGTTTCGAATGACCGCTCAAATATCATCTCCCGGGTTTTTTAAGTTGGACCATGGATTATGTAAGTGCGAACGAGGTGAGGTCAGTTCGAACATGAACGAATGGGAACCAAATGGTGTCGTCCAACTTACTAGCTTAGTCCGAACTTAAGTATTCTAGTTCGAACTGGGAACACAGACTTAAAAAAAAACTTAGCAGCTTCGTGCAAACCCATTTGTGCACGAAGCTGCTGAACAGAAGGGGAACTTTAGGCTAGGGAGATTCTAGGGTTGTGGTGACCGAGGAGAACACCGAAGAGAACATTGTAATCGAATTTGTGGGGAGATTGGGTCTTGGGTGGCTCGGAAGATCTTGATATCTTCGTGGTTTTGTGGGTTTGAGGTGTTGTGGGTGAGCGTGGGTGTGAGGGCATTTGGGGAGGTTGTTTCTGGCCAAGCTCCGGTCAGAAGTTCCATTGAGGTATGTTCGTTTCACATCTACTTCAGTTTTTGTTTCTCCTCTCCTTTGAATGTTGTTGATTCGAAGGTTAATTTTGTATGAGCTATTTTGGGAGGAAACCTCAAGAATTTGTACGATTTGCTGAAATCCCCAACCAGGTTTGGTGTCTGGATGAAATCCCTATGTCTTTTACATGCTTCCAACTTGTTATTTCGTGGTTGGGGGTCCTTGTTGTGGTTGTTCAGTCGTTGGGTTTCTGCAGAATTTGGGTCTGTCCGCTGTAGTTCGAACTACATATTTGTCTGTTGAAACATATTTATATTGGTCCGAACTGAATATTTGTCTGTTAAAACTTATTTATATTGGTTCGAACTGAATATTTATCTGTTGTAACTGTGCTTTGCAACTCTGTCAACTCCTGATATATTGTTCAAATTGAATTCTATTGCATGAGATATATGGTGGGAACTGATGAGATTATTGTTGGAACTTGTGTCACGTATGTTTAAACATTTACTCTGAAGTCAGAACATGCTTTTCGAACTTATAAAAGTGGGAGGGAATAAGGAAGTGGTGGTTGTTCGACACCCCCATCCAGACATGGATGAAGATACCTGGGCAAAATTTGTGACATGTTTGCTGATCCAAAATATGAGGTACATGTATATCTTTGAGTACAATTAGTAATTCCGAACGCGTTTAACCATTTATCATGAAACTGTTTCCAGGAAAAGTGTAAAGTAAACACTAAAAATAGAAAGGGCTTGACGGTTTTCCACACAGTGGGTACGAGGATGTTTGCTCGATATCGAAAAGTGTTGGTAAGTGATATAATTCTTACTTGTATATTGCTATGTTTATTTACTTCATTACTAACTTGTTACGTAATTCTCTAGGAAATTTCCCCTCTGTAACTTCAGAGATTGGGCCTGCTGAATTGTATGCTGCATCCCACAAGCGAAAAAATGGGGACTGGTTGTCTGATGTTGCTAAGGACAATCATGTGAGTACACTTACATTGACCCATTTGGTATGATTTTTGTTTCAAACTGTTAATAGTTATTGTCATCCTTGGTGGTTGTACTTGGTAATAGATCTGTTGGTTGGTGTTGTGTTGGTACTTGATTGTGCTGGTTAGTGGTTCTCTCGAAGTTATTGGAATACTTTGTTGCTTGTGTTGGTAGCTATATGACATTTTTGTACTCAAGAATAGTCCTACTATAGCCGTTATGCTGCCGGATTTACTACAGCTATCACTTGTAGAGTCCTTTTCATTTGTCACATATTATAATTGATATTATATATATATATATATCAAATGAATGTAACATTAATATTAATGATTCATCTTATGGCACGTTTTTTGCAGAAAAGATGAGGGAATTGCAAGAGCAAGCTATCTCAGATGGGAGGTCCTACACCGACATTGATATCCTCCATCAGGTCCTAGGCCCCAAGCCTGGTTATGTGAGGGGTTGGGGCGAGCAGTGAAGCCTCCAAGAACCTCGGGTTCATCATCCACCAGTGTAGCACGACAATTAAGAGAGGCACAGCTGGAGATAGATAGATTGAAAGCGGAACGGAAGCTGAGGTAGAGCAGATGAGAATAGAGCGGAAGCAGAGATGGAGCGCATGCGAGCTGAGCGACAACAAGAAATGAAGGAGTTGGAGGACAGATTGATGAGGGAAATGAGGGAGCGCATGAATGATTTCATGGCAAACTCCTCCCACGGTTTGTAGACCCTATTCCCATATCCATTGTTGGACAATGTGACTTATATTGTTTTGGTTGGACTTATGTTAGTTTAGATTGATGCTTATTTTGGACATATGTTATTTTAGATTTATGTTTGCCTAGTACCATTACATTATAAACAATGTTTAACATTTGGAGAATGATGTTATTTTTGTAACTTTGACTTATGAAGACCTGTATTGATTTCTTGTATGGATGATAGTACTTTGTAATCTATTGTAGCACATTTATGTATGGGTTTATTGAGGTATTTTGGTTTTAATTTTTTGAGATTCTGCATAAATTACAGGTCTCATTTCGAACCTACGTTTTCCAAGTTTGAACATGTATAAAATTACAGGTCCCAGTTGGGACTTATATAATACAAGTTCGAACCGACTTCTATCGGGTCCGATAACAGTGGTTCGGACTAAAACTATAACGTTCGAACCTAAACTCTACAAGTCCAAACTCGCTAAGTTCCAACATCATTTTATTAGTTACAACAAATATATACTAAGTTCGAACATAAGTCCGAACACCAGTAGTCCGAACTGTATTTTGAGCCGTTCAAACTTTATTTTCAGTTCGCACTAAACTCGGGCAGTTGAAACTTCATAATAGTTTGGACTAAGTTTTATGGTTCGAACCATTTTAGTTCGGACTTCGGTTTTAATGTTGGCACTTACATTAAGTTCGGACGAATTTATACTGGTTCGAACTGAAAGTCCATTCGGACTTATGTTTGCGGTTCGAACTAGTTTATGTTTGTTCAGACTATTGAAGTTCGGACTAAGTTTGGGTTTGTTCAAACTATGACCCAGTTAGGACTATTAGTTCCATGTCCAAACTGTTTACCCGTTTGATAGTAGTCCGAACTGGTTTGTAGTTCGGACGCAGATCGCTGGAAGTGGGTCTTTTGGGACGGATTCGGACCTTCAGTCCAAACTATGATATTTTTAGTTCGGACTACTAGAATTTGGGTTAGGCTGCAATTTAGTGCCTCAGAAACCTTCTGGGACGCGGCTATTGGGACAAAGCTTTGGGACGCCATAAACCCGTCCTAAAAGCTCTTTTGGGACGCCTCCCCTCCATCCCAAAAGCCCGAATTTCTTGTAGTGCTGGTTTATTAAATATGCAGTCATTTAAATTTTCACAATTCACGATCAAAATTGGTGGGTGGACATATGCGTGGGCTGTGGCAGCCTTTGGTAGGGTGTCCGTATTTCTTACTCGCTTTTTCCCGAGTTCCCTTTCTTTACGGGCAGCAAGTTCAAAGAAGTAGCACAAACATGTTACAAAAGTTCGGAAAGATCCAAAAAATTTCAAAGACATTTCGTTCAAAGTTCAGGAGCATTAGTTGTGTACATAACCAGATATCTAGTTGGTCGATGTTACTAATGAATTTGATAATTATAAGCAGGATATCTTCCCAGACCCGTTCAAGTTGATCTTTTGATTTTAGGGTCCCTTTGTTTGCTTGTAGAATAAATTTCATGATTTAAAGGCCACATCAAATAGAAGTCAAAATCAAACTTAACATATTCAAAAAGTCAAAAATGAGGAAAATGTCATATGATCAGTCTTTGATTGAATAATTTTTTTAATTTGAAGGGTGTATATGATTATTTTATATTATTTACAAATAGATTTTGATAGATGAGATTTTATTTCTTGTGAAACCTAATTGTTTAATCCATAGCGCGTATTAATTGTTTTTTTTAATGTAAATACATAAATCATTAAGTTGAGTCAACATTATAAAATATTCTTTTAAATAAATATTTTAAAAGAATAACTGAAAAAAAATTTCCTAAATATGATTCAATAAAAAATTTTACTTCAAATAATAGTTTTAGGAGTAAACAAATGAAACTAAATAAGATAAAAGAGCAGCTTCATGTACATTCCAACAACTGGTCTTTTGTTCCTTTCGAGTCGTCAATGTGGACTGTGGGTCGAGTACTATATATTGACATCTTTCGAGATGTACCGGGAGAACTAATTAACTCAAGAGAGCGGTCGAGTAGGAATCAAAGAGATAGACATTTTCAAACCAAAATTTGTCTTTTTTTCCCCTCTGTTGTGGAGTATCAATATGGGGAGCTTAACTTGAGTAAAGCATAATTTATTAGCATGATGCTAAATTAGTAAGAACATTTAAGTGTAAGTACTGGGTAAACTTTATGCTAGGACAATCGCAACTGGATTGATTACATGCAATAAAAATAGTCATCTCTAATCAAAAGCATCTCATAAGAAAACTAGTTCTTCACAAATAGATAGCGGAGCATGAGATATTAATTAAAATATTCCGCACGCACAGACAGTCGATACATACACAAGCAAATGAAGGTATAACTACAACAATACCACAAACAATTGCCATGCATATTGGAGTATTGAAACAATCACATTTTAGTGTTGTGTCACCTAGGTTAGCTTATATATGGAGATGACAGAACTCACCGATATGTTATAAAAGTTAATGGGAAAGATGCAAATAATTTTGGAGACAAAAGTATGAACACAATAATAGATCAGGCCAAGTGTTCGCTCAAAAAGTTGAGTAGCACTTTCTCAACTAAAGGCGTTCACTTTACTGACTGCAAGCCACTTGTGTTTAGTCACTGACAGCCAATTATGAACTCTAAATTAAACAAATCACAACCAAAGTGATCAATCAGAGTCTAGAATTTCATCCAAATTTCTAATCAGTCTGTATGATCTATTTTCAATAAAGAAAACAATACATGATCTATTTTCAATTAGATTTTATGAGCATGGTGCTAAATTAGGAAGAAGTACATTCAGGCATGCCACAAACAGTTCTATATATCAAATTAAAAGCATCACAGAATGAAGAAAACCAGTCCTTCACAGATACGTATACAAGCAATGGTACTATAACTACAAGCTACCGCTTACTGCAATACCACAAACAACTGTCCTGCATGGAGTGTTGAAAAAAATCACATTAAATGTTGCTTTTGTCTACCTTAGGGAGATAATTGAACTCCCCCCCTGTATTAGAGTGTGTACAAGGAGAACAACAGTGGCAACAAAAGAAATGATCGCCCATGGTGTGTTGAAGTAATGTTTGTTTCAAGTTTGCCTTCCACCCATACCAGGATGCTTTGCAGTAATTGTTCTGGGCTTCACAAAGGCCAGTGAAGTGGAAGTTCTCATATTCAAAAATAGAACCTATAGAGATGTTTTGATTACAATTTGCCCCTTCGTTGATGTGTCTTCGTTTCTCCATAGCTCCATATTTGACCAGTAAGTTCACATCCTTGGGAGTGATAATGAGTCGACTCAAAAGGACAACATAATCATTCATGTAACACTTCGCAGCGGAGTATTTCTCAAAGACCATGATGTTTCGGATTACAGTTATTAAAGAATAGCCTAAATCAAATCTTGGGATTTCGAGAACCCCTCTCTCGAAATGTATATCCAATAAATTGCAACTTGACCCTACCATAAACTTGACTCCAGCTTGGTGCAGTTTTGTCACAGAGGGGACCGATATTGTTTCAAGTTGCCTTTCTTCCACCTTCTTACAAGGTATATAGAGTTGTCTTACAACATCAACAAAATGTTCGATTTTTGGAATCAATTACCTCTAATTTTTTTATCTTCTGTTCCACTCCAGCTTGGTGTAGTTTTGTCACGGAGGGGGGGTCGTCATTGTTTTAAGTTGCCTTTTATTCACCTTCTTACAAGGTATATATAGTCGTCTTAGAAGATCAACAAAAATGTTCAATTTTGGCAGGACAAATCACCTCCAATTTTTGATCTTCTATTGCTCTAATCAAGTCACTGACATGTTTCAAGAAGCAATGTGAAAGCTTGAGAAAGGAAGGTCTATCATCATGCTGGGAGGATTCATAAAGATCTTCAAGATGAAGAATGGAAGCTGATTTTCAAGATGTTCTATTCACAGTCATTTTCATCATCCAATGACCCTTAAAAAAAGTTCAATAATGTAGGTAGCATCCACCAGAAATTTTGACAAACTCATCGCTATTAAACTGAATGGTTTCTGAGTAACAACCACGCAGCTTCCTTCTCCTTTATAAGTTGAATTAGAACTCCATACTTTCTTGGTCCGTTCAATAAAAGCTTTCATGTACCTCATTTTATGCCTCCATAGCCTTTATCCTTACATGGTGAAGCGGGCCAATGGAACTATGTGAGGCTATAGTTCATTGCCATGACATAGTACTCAGGAGCTCTATAGTCATTTTCCAATCATTCACCAATGGAGAAAAAAGTTCTTGTAAAAAAGCCAACATTGGTGCCTTAATCAAAAAGTGACAAGTAAAAGAAATTAAAAGTTTTGTAGCATGAGTCCACCTACAATTCTTCCAGACATAATTCATCACTATTAAAGTCAAATATTGTGCAAAATGGCAAAAGAGTAATTCATTTTGAACTCTGAGTAACACCACACAAACAGCACACTCCTGCTTCCTTCTCCTTTATAAGTTGAATATAGAACTCCATACTTTCTTTGTCCGTTCAATAAAAGCAATCATGTACCTCATTTTATGCTCTTCCATAGCCTTTAAGCATTCCTTACAGTGGTGAAGCAGGCCAATGGAGACTATGTGAGGCGTATAGTACTTTCCAGTTGCCTTTTATTCACCTTCTTACAAGGTATATATATAGAAGATCAACAAAATGTTCAATTTTGGCAGGACAAATCACCTCCAATTTTTGATCTTCTATTGCTCTGTTCGGGTCAGACATGTTTCAAGAAGCAATGTGAAAGCTTGAGAAAGGAAGGTCTATTGTCATGTTGGGAGGATTGGACATAAAGATCTTCAAGGATGAAGAATGGAAGCTGATTTTCAAGCAATATCATGTTGCCCCCTATATCCCATAAAAACATACAGTCATTTTCATCATCCAATTTCTCGAAATAGACCCTTAAAAAGAGTTCAATAATGTAGGTAGCATCCACCAGAATGATTTTGACAAATTCATCACTATTAAACTGAATGGTTTTGAGTAACAATCACGCACTCTTGCTTCCTTCTCCTTTATAAGTTGAATATAGAACTCCATACTTTTTTGTCCGTTCAATAAAAGCTTTCATGTACCTCATTTTATGCTCTTCCATAGCCTTTAAGCATTCCTTACAGTGGTGAAGCAGGCCAATGGAGACTATGTGAGGCGTATAGTACTTTCATTGCCATGACATAGTCGCTCAGGAGCTCTATAGATGCTACATGTTTTGGATAATGGAGGCAAGCTTTCCAACTCCTCTTCGATTGAATTCGCCAATGGAGAAAAAGGTTCTCTATGTCCACTGAAGTGTGAGAACTTCTGTTGGTTTGCTTTTGTTTTGTCCAACTCTTTCCATTGGTGCAATCAAATAAGATTGAGATTCCAAAGAAATGATCAACACAAGTGACAAGCCCTCCACAATTAATAATAACCCCTGAAATTAAACAGTTTTGCTCATTGCCTTGCATGAGTTCATGGTTTAATTGCTTTGGACAGTCTACTGTTATTCGGCTTTCATTCAAGTTCATGTGTAAAACACAGAAGTGCAGAAAATAACAGTACGGTACTTCTTAGAGGAAATGCAATCTATATATGGATTGTTCTCGATATTTTGTCCTGCTTTTAGCGGTGAAGTCAAATATGGTAAGCAAATGGCAAAAGAGTAATTCATTTTTGAACTCATGAGTGCAAAGAGAAATGAGGAAAACTCCATGGACACAAACAGCGATTTGATGATAAAACATTTACGGTGCTAAAAGGTATGTTTTTTAGTTTTGGGGAGCTCTCATATCATCCTGTATTTTTCTCTGTGCTTTCTTGTTTTTTTTTCTCACCTATTGGTGCTTTCCTAATGCTCCTCGGTTTCTATACATATCGCAACCTGGAACTTAAATCCTACTATCTCAGGAAAAAGTTTCAATTAGTAGTATCACAAGTACAACGAGAACTCTCAAAGAGACAGAAATAGGCAGAGACTAGAATATATTCCATAAAAGAGACATGATCTTTTACAGAAGGGTTCAGGATATGTTAAGGCATATAAACCCAAGCAATGATTATGTCAGATCTTAGAAAGGCATAACCAACGATAAATGGTATAGGAAAGTAAGTTTGTTTTACCTTCTGTTGTCGGCCGGGAAACGTTGCACAGACCTTTGCTCCGGTGGAACAAGTTGCAGTTTTGATGAGCGAGAAGAGATCTGAGCTCCCTCTCTTTATTTGGAGTAAACAAGCTCCTCTCAATGGCCAAAGCAATGCCAATTGTCAAGCGACAAGTCAAGTACATGTCCATTTTATAATGCTAAAAACGTACAAGAAAACAAAAGAATTCCATTTTATAAAGCCAGGAAAAAGAAAGAAACAAACAAACTAAAGGACAACTCCATTACCGTGTAGTGCGCTCCACAGATTAAAGAAGAGTTCTCGGTCCCACATTCATTTAAACAGTGCGGGCAGGGCGGCGCTTCAGTTAATAATTTTCCTAGTAAAGTGTACTTCAACAGTGATAAACTCTACAAGAAATGAAGTAAAATGGAGATCCGCATTTTCTATAATTTGTTATTCGAATTATATGGTATAATTAAAAGATAAATATAATAGTTAGACCTAATAATAAGGTTTATATTATTTAAAAATTTCTATAGATAATACTAAATAGTGCAGAGTCTATTTATTATGTTTATCTATCTTTAAATTGTAGCATGCAATTCGAGTAACAAATTATAGAGGATGCTGATAGCATAAAATAGTATTGTTTGCTTGGTTCATTTATAATATTAGGAAGTTTTTTTTGAAATTGACAATAGTTGAACACTGTCAATTCTATCAGATATTATGAATCCCGGTTCAAATCCTGGCAGCGGAAATCTTTTTCGCTTCCTCGTATTTGCTTTTCTTATTGTGCCCCTGGAATTGTGTCAGTAGCCCAGAGTTGGGGATCTAATAAACTTTCTTTTGTATCGGTCGAAAACAAAAAACATGGGTCCATAACCAGACCTCTAAATTGGTCGATGTTCCTGATGATTTTGATAATATTTCCAAAATGCTATTCAAATCGTCATCTTTTGAATCCGGGTTCAAACCCCAGCAGCGGAAAATAACTTTTTTGGTCCTAGATATTTCAAAAGACTACGTCGAGAGAACTAACGCGAGAGAGCGGCTGTGCAAAATATGCATTTCTTTCCATCTCATATTACAATTAAGTAGATTATTAATTCGCAAGCAAAACAAAAAATCCGCTGTAGCACGATGGCAATTCTAATGATTATAGAATCCGGGTTCAAACCCCGCCAGTGGAATAATTTTTATTTTATTTTATTTTTTTCTGAATTTCTATTCTGGCAATAACGCTCCCAATATATTAGTGGGCATTTCAGTGCTTTTTGAGACGTGAATATGGACTCTGGATCCATCATCCGTCAAAGTGTGTAGATATAGGGAACATATTTGGTTCACTTTGTGTCCCAATTTTATTAGAAACAGAACATAATGAGGCAGAGAGGGAGATGAATTTATCCCAACAAATTCGTGTGTCTGAATTTTATAAGAAATTCTCCATTCGTTTGGAGTGATTGCAACAACAATTCGCTTATCTAATTAAAAGCATCCATCACAGAAGATTAAAACACAATAGCAATCTTGTCTAATCAAAAACATCATAGAAGAAAACTAGTTCTTCACTCCCAGAATTAGGTAGCGGAGCATGACATATTAGAATCCATACCGACTGATACATATACAAGCAAAGGTGTAACTACAACAATACCACAAACAACTGCCACACATGGAGTGTTGAAAATCATCACATTTTCAGTGTTGCTTTTGCCTAACTTATTGAGATAATAATTGAACTCATCTTTTGTGTTAGAGTAATTTTGTTTCAAGTTTGCCATCCACTCATGCCAGGATGATCCGCAATAAGTATTCAGATCTTCACAAAGACTAATAAAGTAGAAGTCATTATGGTAGTTAAAAGCCAAACGGGAGAGATTGTGAATATGCTTTGTCCCTTCATTAAAGTCACCTTGCTTCTTAATAGTTCCACATTTGACTAGTAAGTCCACATCCTTAGGACTGCTAACAAGGTGATGCAAGAGCACAACATAATCCTACATGCAATGCTAGAATCGGAGCGTTGCTC
Source organism: Morella rubra (assembly GCA_003952965.2). NCBI lineage: Eukaryota > Viridiplantae > Streptophyta > Magnoliopsida > Fagales > Myricaceae > Morella > Morella rubra. The sequence continues at coordinate 4,645,538 of CM025853.1, read as the reverse complement.
AAGGTTGACAATATTTCGGATTGGAAGTTTAAAAGGGGGCCAAATCTCGAGATTTCGAGAATCCTGCTACTGAATTATATGTCTAATAACTTCTTGCTTGACCCAACCTTAAACTTGACTCCAACTTGTTGTAGCTCTGTCACAACGTGCTATTATTTTTGTTCAAGTCGCCTTTTATCCCTTTTTTTAGAAGGGATATTTGATAATGCTTTAAACCATTCAATACAAAAACACATCTCTTTTTGTTCATGCGGAATTACTATCTGTAGATAGGTTTTCCCAAACTAAGTGTTAGTAATAGATTTGGAACCTAATGGATTTTATTGACGATAAAATGTATTCTGGATTTGTTGTTAATCAGGTAATTAATTAGCAAAACCATAACAACAAATCCACTGTAGCACGACGGCAATTCTAATGATCATAGAATCCGGTTCAAATCCCGGCAGTGGATTACTTCTTTTATCTTTTTTTTTTTTTCTAAACTTTTATTTTCTCATCGGGCCATAAAAATGTGTAACGGGCCCAATGTATTAGTCGGCCTTTTGATGCTTTTTCAGATGTGAATATGGACTCAGGATCCGTAATCCGTTAACCAGAATGCATTAGGGTGAACTAGCTCAAGATGAACCTATGCTGGATGATGTAATTTTAGCATCTTGTGAAATGATGGTGTTCCATTAAAACTCAAAGAAGCCCTAATTTATGGATTGTCAGTGCAAATGCTATAATTCTAACGATATAAACGAGAAAATAAAATATAATTTTTTTCTACAAGAGATAATTAACAGCAACGTTTAGATATCTGAATTAATATAGAGAACAATTTATGATCTATTTTCAAGCAGATTTTATGAACATGGCTCTCAATTAGGAAGAACATTTAAGCAACAACAATACTCCTATCTTATCAAAAGCATCACAGAATTAATAATAAGTGATAAAGCAATGTAAGTCTTAAGGGATATTAACGAAAATTGAAGACAGAACAAAAAGGAAAGAATAAATTAAGAATAAACTATTCCTATCCCTAGCTTTTCGCTTTTTTATTAAGAGATTATTATGACCTGTAATTTTTCGGAGCATCAAAATGGCAGCATCACTTGATTGAAGTAGATTTTGTTAGGATGGAACTGATCAGGTAAGATGATTCAAAGTGGTAAATGGTAGAAATGCCGCGGAACGAACACGTACATGAGCATGATTTTATTTCTTGCAAATACAATAGTCCACAAAAGAAATTAACTGCCATGAGATATTACAATCCACACACACGGATACATATGAAAGAAAATGTACCTCTACAGGAATACCATAAACAACTGCCATGCATGGAATGGTACTGGTGCTTTTGCCTACGCTATGGAGATCACAGAACTCGCCGTCTGTATCAGAGTGAGTAAAAGGAGAACAGCTGCGAAAAAAGAAATGATCGCCCATGGTGTGTTGAAGTAATTTTGTTTCAAGTTGCCTTCCATGATGCCAGGATGATTTGTAGTAAACATTCAAGTCTTCACAAAGGCTAGCAAGTAAAAGTCATTAAGGTTGCTATGAGCATATCGGGAGAGGTTGTGAATATGATTTGCCCCTTCATTAAAGTTGCTTCGCTTCTCAATAATTGCATTTTTGACTAGTATGTCCACATCCTTAGGACTGTTAACAAGGCAACGCAAGAGCATGACATAATCATTCATGTAATGCTCCGAATGAAGGTATTGCTCAAAGACGACGATATTTCGATTGGACGTTCTGAAAGGGACCTACGTTAAATCTCGGGATCTCGAGAATGTCGTTATTGAATTGTATGTCAAATAAATTTTTGCTTGACCCAACCTTAAACTTGACTCCAGCTTGGTGCAGCTCTGTCACAAACGGTGTTGTTATTGTTTTCAAGTGGCCTTGTATCCCGTTTCTTAGAAGGTTTGTATAGTATCTTAGGAGATCAACAAAATGTTCAATTCTGGAGGAATGAAGTAACTCCAATTTGTGATCTTTTGTTCCTTTCAAACTAGGCACGACCATTTTGAAGAAGTGACATGACAACTCGACGATGGAAGGTATCTGGTCATGCCGCATTTTTTCGCTTGCGTCATAAAGATCTTGGAGGATGAAGAATGGAAGCTGATTCTCAAGCAATATCATGTCAGCCCATACATCACGAATCAAACATGGTTTATACAATACGGTGAATGTTTAAATTTCTGGCCAACTTGAAATAGAACCTTAATAAGACTTCAAGGATGAAGGCAGCATCCACCAAAACGAGTTTGAAAAATTGGTCACTTCTAAATGGAATGGTTTCAATTGCCACGCAGGAACCATTGAAACAGTCACATTTTCAATGTTACTTTCGACTAGATTATAGAGATAACTGAACTCACTGCTTGTATGAGAGTGAGTAGAAGGATAATAATAGCTGCAATAAAAGAAATGATCGCCAATGGTGTGTTGAAGTAATTTTGTTTCAGGTTCGCCTTCCACTTGTGCCAGGATGCTTTGCAGTAAGTGTTCAGGTCTTCACAAAGGCCAGCAAAGTAGAAGTTATTACGGCAAAGCATGGTCATTTTACAGAGGTTTTGAATACGATTTGCTGCTTCGTTGATCTCACTTTGTTTCTCCATAATTTCATATTAAACTAGTAAGTTCACATCCTCAGGAGTGCTAACAAGCCAACTCAAGTGGCAAACATAATCATTCATGTGGTAATCCCCAAAGTAGAATTGCTCAAAGGCCATGATGTTTCAGAATATGACTTATGAAGTAGGACCTGCAATAAATCTTGGGATTTCAAGAATCCCTTTCTCGAAATGTATATCAAATAAGTTCCTACTTGACCTGACCTTATACTTCACTCCAGCATGGTGTAGTTATGTCACAAAGGGGCTCATGGGAGATGAAGAACTGTCTTGTTCGACAATTGGAATCTGGATGGTTTCACCATTAGGACGCTTGTGTTTTGTTCAAACTCTTTCCTAAAGGCGTCAGGACTCTAAATTATTGTTCAGACAGTTTTCAACACGTCCGAACGGTTTCTGCTATTATGTTTATGCATTCATTTAGTAGCCTTAGCTCCCGTTTAAGAATTACAGGGGGTACGGATAACGAACTCTGTGTAATTCTTGAATTGTCCATGTTATGAATAGTTAGAGTTTATATTATGCATAATGTACGTAGTTGTATCTGCTATTGTGACAGATGTATTTAAAAATTTCGATGCAATTATCCTTTTATCCTTTGGATACACATTCAGCATTGAGCTTACACACTTGCCTTAAATGGTGGGTGTTTATGCTCAATGTTGTAGGCGTGTATCTGGGGATTGAGGGGAAATGCTGTCGAAATTTTTAGAGCATCGATCACAATGGTCGGGTCAATAATGTGCAGTACGTGATATTATAAACTTGAATGGGATAGGACCTATCACCTGAAGAAGTTGGAGTTGAGTATGAATGTCATCATTGTTTGCATTATTATTTGTATTTTCGTCTTTGATGGACAATATAGATAAGAGTTGGATTTATAAGGCTGATAGATTGAAAAGTGTGAAGTATTGTGATGGTGTTCAGGATTTTTTGAGTGTTGGTCGTAGTTATGCAGATAGTCGAGAACTGATAAGATGTTCATGTAAGAGATGTAAGAATGTGTTGTTCCAACGTGTGAACGAGATGGAGGATCATTTATTCATAATTGGGTTTGACCAGAGTTACACTTATTGGGTATTTCATGGAGAGTCAATTTCAAAAATGTCTAACCGGGTAGTGACTTTAGAACCTAAGCCGAGCAGTGAGGACTCTGGGGGAAACTGAAATGATGATATGAGAGACATGTTAGAAGATTTTGAGGCTAGAAGAGGGGTTGATGAGAACGTTGGTGAGTATACCAAGTTATAGGCGGATGCTAAGTAGGAGTTGTATCCCGAGTGTAAGAAGTACTCAAACTTGTTTTTTGTTGTCACGTTACATCATGTGAAGTCGGAGAATAATTTGACTGTAAAGAAATTTGAAGATTTGTTGGTCTTAATAAAAGATGCGCTACCGGATGGGGAGACACTTCCTAAATCTTATTATGAGGCGAAAAAGTTAAGAAAGAATTTAGGATTTAGCTATGATAACATAAATGCGTGCTTAAATGACTGTGTACTGTTTTGGAAGGAGCACAGTGAGTTGCAAGAGTTTCCGGTGTGTGGGGAATCGAGGTGGAAATACAGTCAAAATAGCAAATCAAAAGTTCCTCAAAAATTGTTGCGGCATTTTCCCTTGAAACCGAGGTTGCAGAGATTATTTCTATCAAGGCAAACGGCAACAGATATGCGGTGGCACCAAGAGAAGCGTGTGGTTGAAGATAGGGTGATGAGGCATCTTGCAGACTCTGAGGTATGGAAGGACCTCGATAAGAAGTATGAATGGTTTGGTCGGGAATCTCGGAACGTCCGGTTGGGTTTGGCATCTGATGGGTTCAATCTGTTTGGCAACATGAGCTTGTCGTATTGTATATGGCCAGAGGTACTGATTCCCTACAATTTACCGCCTTGGAAATGTATGAAGAATTCAAGTTTCATGCTGTCATTGCTTATTCCAGGTCCAAGAAGTCCCAGGAATGATATTGATGTCTACTTGCAGCCATTGATAGATGAGTTGAAGGACTTGTGGGAAAATAGAATGCAAACGTACGACACGGCCATGTCAAGTTCATTTAAGTTGCATGCTGCTTTGCTTTGGACGATAAATGACTTCCCGACTTATGGTAATCTCTCGGGTTGGAGTACGAAAGGAAGGTTAGCATGCCTTAATTGCAATGCAAACACAACGTCATTTTGGTTGAAACATGGGGGCAAACATTATTTTTTGGGACATCGCCGGTATTTGCCCGCAACGCATAAGTGGAGGCATGATGTCGACATATTTGACGGAAAAAAGAGTTTAGAACAGCACTTGAAGAAGTCACTGGAGAGGAGATACTTCAACAACTTGAATCGGTACCGTTATGTTTGTTTGGGAAGACTCAGAAGAAAAGAAAATGGGCTGACAATGAGTTAAGTTGGATGAAGCGCAGCATATTCTTTGAGTTGCCGTACTAGTCGAATTTGAAACTTCGACATAATTTGGACGTCATGCACATAGAGAAGAATATTTTTAACAATGTATTAGGAACTTTGATGAACATCGATAGTAAGATAGAGGACAATGCTAGTGCTCGGCAGGACTTAGCATTAATGAGCATTAAAAAAGAGTTGCATTTGTAAGTTCGGGGTCAGCTGGAGATGATGAACGTAAGAAGTGTTGTGAATGGCTAAAGGGTGTCAAGTTTCCGGATGAATACGCTTCTAACATATCCCGGTGCATGAATATAAAAGAAAGGAAGATAATGGGTATGAAGAGTCACGACTCACACATCTTGTTGCAACGACTGTTACCGGCAATGATACACGGGTTGTTAGGAAACGAAGTATGTACAACATTGACTGAGTTGAGCTTATTCTTCAGAGACTTATGCTCAAGAACAATACATTTAGATGTTGTGGACTAGTTATAGAAAGACATCGAAATGATTCTTTACAAGTTGGAACATATATTCCCTCCATCATTATTTACTATTATGGTTCATTTAGCTGTTCATTTACCTCGGGAGGTGAAACTTAGGGGTCCAGTTCAATTTCGGTGGATGTATCCAATTGAGAGGTATATGGGGAAGATGAAGCATTTCGTTAGGTATAGGGCACAGTGTGAGGGCTCTATAGCAGAGAATTATGTGTTAAATGAATGTCTAACTTTTTGCTCAATTTATCTTGGTACGGTTGAGACGAGGCTTAATAGAAAAAACCGAATTATGCCGACATGGATGATCGAAGTTGTCATTTTTCTGTGTTTACTCAAAGTGTTCGACCGCTGGGAGCTGGTAGGGGTCAAGATTTAAATAGAAGAATTTACAAAAGCGTAGTGGTACGTACTCAACAACTGTTCAGAAATCAGCCAACATATAGAGTAAGCGCTTATAATAATATTTGCTCATTTAAACACTTATCAGTTCATTATATTTTAATTTCTTATTTCTTTATAGCGAGCACTTGGAAGAGATGAGGAGGGAATCACCAATAAATGTTGATAGGAGGCACGAAAAGATTTCCGTTATGGTTTAGAAATCAGGTATTTATTTAATTTTGTCTCCATTATATGTTTAATTTTAATTGATCATTTTTTTTAGATTTAAAGTGAACATGTATTTACTATTTTAAATTCAAACTATGCGCAATGAAAATTCGGGCTCGGTGTCGGATGATTTGAATACATTAGCATCCGGTCCGGATCAGCAGGCACTTTGTTATTCTCGGTGTGTAGTGAACGGAGTTAGGTTTCACACGGTCTTTCGTGAACAGTTTTGTCACACTTAGATCAGTGGTGTGGTTGTTCTGGGGGACCATGATGGGCTAGATGTTGATTTTTGCAGCGAAGTAGTGGATATTTACGCATTGCATTATTTGCGGGAAAATTTAGTTTATTTACTAAAATGTGACTAGTTCGACTTGAGTAGTCAAAACTTAAGTCTTGATAAAAGTGGTCGGTTTATTAGTATTAACACATCCCGAAAGTGGTACAAAGACAACCCATTCGTGCTAGCATCTCAAGGGAATTAAGTGTTTTATATCGATAATATGAAGTTGGGCGGTTACTGAAAGATTGTTCAAAAGATTACCCTTAGAAACACGTATGATATTCCACTTATTGAGGAGGAAGCTAGTGAAGATGGAGAAGGACCGTCGAGTCGTGAACCAAACCAAGAGAATGAGTCAATTGAGCTTTTTGTAGACTTTAGCTCATTTGACATGATCCCGTTGACTAGAAATGATGTCGAGGCTTATGTGCCGGTAATCGATGAGAGTAGTGCACAACAACGTGAAGTAGAAGGAAGCGATGATTCCTTGGAATCGTTCAAGAAGGTAGTGATTATGAAGAATATGACTCTAAGGACTAAAGTAACTTTATCGTTTCAATTTACTTCAAGTTTCTATTTTATATTCATTTTGAGTAAGATAATTCATTGCATTTTTTTTCTCTAATATTGATTTATTTGGTTACAAGACTAAGTCATACCAGCGGGAAGGAAATGTCTTTGGGGCTATTCATCAGTTCGAGCTGAGAGTAGTCCTGGTACACTAGCAATGTCGGGTCCTTTACTTAGGGATTGAAATGAATTACCTTCCTCTGCCACAGCCAGTCCAGTAGGCACCCAAAATAGTTGTGCGCGTTAGTATCTTACCCCGTCAATCTTGAGTAAATATTATGACTTTTAAATTTCTATGCTTAATTGAATTTTAAATTTATTGTTCTTCATTTGTAGCGACGTCCGGAAGTCAGACACGTTCGAGGTAGTACACGCGGGATTGCCTTACTCAAGGCTCGTACCGAAGGAAAGCTGATTGTCCATATTGGTGCGCTTGTTCGGCAACATGTGCCATTTGAGACGAGTAAGTGGAAAGCATTCCCCGATGAGGTTAAATCGTATGTGATGAACCAGGTGTTGGTATGAATAGTTTATTAAATTTTAATTGTTGAAATTTTTATACGTATTAACTGTTATATATGTTAAGGATGACTTCCAACTAGATTATGACCGAGCCGAGGATCGCATCACTGTGACGTCTACGATAAACATAGCATACAGGATGCATAAAAATAGAATGTTCTAGTATTACTCGGAGTTCAATTCCAAAGAAGAGGCGTTAAAGCACCCGTATCCCAATATGAACAAGGAAGAATGGACTCGTGTTTGTGATTTATTTGTGAGCAAGGAATTTCATGTTAAACATTTTTATTCCGTCCTCAATGTTTATTTTATCTTCTTATTAATTATGGTAACAACTGTAAATGTACAATACAGAGGAGGAGTGCAACCAACAAGGAGAATAGAGCTAAGCTAAATTTTGAACACACATCGGGAGCGAGCTAAGCAGAATAAGGCTATCAATCGGTCAAAAACAGTGTCGTTTAATATTTTGATACCTATGGATTGTGATGGTGGGACATTCGATCGGTTAAGGACGATGTCGTTTAACCGATTGATGGCATGCATGCGTCGTCGTTTTACAGAGACGTCCCAATCGATTGGTTGTAAACTTAGCGAGAATTTTAAAGCTGACAAGGTGATTGTTCACTATTAGGACCGATCGATCGGTGTTTATCGAGCTTGAAATGCTAGAATGCTATAAGGCCGTGGGTGAAGCAAAAATACACCCATGGCAAGGAGGAAACTTGAGGATTGCGGCAATGAGCTATTTTCCTTTTAAACTTTGTCAAAACACCGTCCTTTTAGTTAGAGAGTGTTTAAATACTTAAGGTTAAGCCCAAGCTAAAATTCATTGGTTTTTTAACCGGGTGAATATTGAAAAATTTGGGCGAAATTTGTGAGATTTTGGTGTGGATTTGGTTCGTTTTGGTCTACATTTCATGCAAGAGGTAATTGAATCAACCTACACTACGATTTATGAATGATTTGGTTGGTTATTTGGTGTTTTTTTTTATTTGTCTATTTGTGGGTATTGTGGATAGGATTTGTGATGATTAGAGCTTATTAGAGTATTTTTAATATGTATATTGAATGAGTATTGCATGAATATGATTTGGGAGTGTTTTGGGTGTGGATTTGAGTTTGTGGGGAGGCTTGGCAAGTGTTTTGTCTATCAGGGTTAGTCACGATCGATCGTCATTTTAGAACGATCGATCGTTTGTTTGATGGAGGTTTCGCGATCAATTGTACTGATCGATCGCAAGGTAGGGTAGATTGCAAGTTATTTACCTTGTGTAGCATTTATTCTATTTACATGTTTGATTATTGAAGTGCTTGAGTTCTGGAAATAAATTATGGAGTTTGAGAAGCATGGAGGATGAATATTGGAGTGTTTTTGACTTGTTATGTTTGAGTTTATTTTTGGGATATAATGTGTACCCTTAGACCCGTTCAAGGGTTAGGACGTGATAAATATGCGTTTATCGCGTAATAACCCTTGAATTGTCCAAATATGGACAGTTTGAGATTGTGTATTCATGGTTGGACGAGTTCAATACTTGTGTCCTGTCCAGTCTTGGAGGAAATTCGGTATCATCTACCTTTTGTCTTCTGGGTATACTACTAGCATTGGTGTATGACGTCATACAACTATCGTTGATGACGTTTACCCCCAACGCTAGTGCGTGTACTTGGGGACTGGGGGAGATGCTGCCGAATTTTTTTCAGGTATGGATGGACACAAGTCGAACTGACGTTCAACTCCGAATGCACAATCTTGAATGGATAGGACCTATCAGCCAGGCTTAAAGTTAAGTTCCAATGATTGGGTGTTTATGAATTACTTAATTTGTATATTTTTTAGATTGGGCGGATGGATAAGAGTTGGTTTACGAGAAAAATCGGTTTGGTGAAAAGTACGCGGAGGGGTCCTTGGGTTTGTCGGTATGGCTGCTTGTTGTGTAGACTCTCGAGGTCAGATCAGATATTTGTGTCGAAAGTACAAAAATGTAGTGTTTCAAGTGTTGGATAAAATGGAAGATCATATATACATTAATGGGTTTGATGTGAGCTATAAGTTATGAGTGTTTCACGGGAAGAGTATTCAACTTACTTCAAATTTTAGTCAAGAGTCTGGTGCGAGCTTACCACATAATGATGATGATTTAGAGGGAGATAGCTCTGATAGAATGGAGGAAATGTTAACCGATGTTTGTGCGGGATTGGAAGGTGGGGCTGCAGGGGTTGAAACGGAGAACCCTAATATTAGGAAACCCCACTTCAGGACTAAAGGCTTCGACACCACTTGATAAGTTATGGGAAGAGGCAGAACATGAATTGTATCCTGGATGTACCAAGTTTAGTAAGTTTTCATTTACGGTCTGGCTGTTGCATGTGAAGTCGGAGAATAAGTTGTCGATTAAGGCATTTGATAAGATCCATGCATGTCAGAATGATTGTGTGTTATTTTGGAAGGAAAACAGTGAGTTAGATAGATGTCCGTATGTGGGGTGTCCTTGTGAAAATTCGAAAATGACTTGAGCAATCGAATTCCCAGGAAAGTGTTGCGTCATTTCCCTTTAATCCTAGACTTAAACGTTTGTTTACCACAAAAGATGTAGCTCATGACATGAGATGGCATAAGGAGAAACGGGTCGACGATGGGGAGAGTTTGAGGCATCCTGCAGATTCATTGGTTTGGAGAATTTTGATAAGGACCATGGTTGGTTTGCTCAAGATGCCCGCAACGTCTGCCTTGGTCTTGCTTCTGACGGGTTTAATCTGTTCGGAAACATGAGCAATGCGTACAGTATTTGGCCAGTCGTTGTGTTTCCATATAATTTACCCCATGGAGGTGTATGAAGGTCCCATTTTCACTGATGACTCTTTTGATCCCGGTCGCAAGTCACCCGAAATGATATAGATGTATATCTTCGACCCTTAGTGGACGAGTTAAAAAAACTATTGGAAGATGGAGTTGAGACACATGATGCTTCAAATGGGATGCATGCAGCTTTGATGTGGACCATAAATGATTTCCAGCATATGCCAATTTATCTGGATGGAGTACCAAAGGGAAGTTGGCATGTCCAACTTGTAATTTAGACACTGACTATAAGTGGTTGAAGCACGGGAGAAGAATGTGTTATATGGGTCATAGGAGATACTTGACACCAGGGCATGCATGGAGATATGATGTGGATACGTTCGATAGGAAAGAAGAACATAGACTTTCGCTCGAGGAGTTAACTGGTGAGGACATATTAGAACAATTGAAGCATGTCGGGAGACTATCTTTGGTAAAGCGTCAGGGAAGAATAGGGGAAAGAAGAAACAATCGTCGGAACATTTGAATTGGACGAAGAAGAGCATTTTTTTCCAACTGCCGTATTGGAGTACGTTAGGGTTACGGCATAACTTGGACGTGATGCACATCGAGAAGAACATATGTGACAACGTGATCGGACGGTGATGAATATCGAGTTCAAGACCAGAGATTCTGCAGGTGCACGTAGAGATTTAGCTGAAATAGGGGCCAAAAAAGACTTGCACTTGGTGTATGACGGTCGGGTTGAATTGATGCCTCAAGCGGCGTATACTTTAACTCGGGAAGAGCGAAGGAGGGCCTGTGAGTGGTTAAAAGACATGAGGTTCCCCAATGGTTATGCTACTGAGATTTCACGTTGTGTGAATCTAGATGAGTTGAAGGTGTCTGGAATGAAAAGTTATGATTGTCATGTGTTCTTGCAAGAGGTTCTTCCAGTGATGATCTGAGGATTTTTTAAGGAAGGCGTGGGTGGCGCAGTGACCGAATTATGATTGTTTTTTCGAGAGTTGTGTTCACGTACGTTGAAGATTTATATATTACAGAGGATGTCAAAAGATATTAGGATAATTTTATGCAAGTTGGAAATGATTTTTCCACCCACTTTTTTTACAGTGATGATGCATTTGGCGGTCCACTTATCGCGTGAAGCAATGCTTGTTGGACCCGTACAATACAGATGGATGTATCCAGTTGAACGGTTGATGGGTGTCTCGAAACGGTATGTGAAAAATAAGTCGCGTCTTTAAGGGTCGATTGCAGAAGCGTATATTAAGAATGAGTGTTCAACATTTTGTTCCCAGTACCTCCAAGGGGTCGAAACAGTGTTTAATCACAGAGATCGAAACTCGATTCTGATGGTGAAATGGAGGTACCCGAAAGGTCATTGGATGTGTTCACTTAGAGAATTAGATTGATGGGCTGCAAAAGGACATGACATAGACCGAATAGAGTTCAAGAAAGATTGGTGGTATGTGCTGAACAATTGCAAAGGTATCAACAACTACTTATAGTAAGTAAAATAAAATTTCATAGGTTTTTTATAATATACAGTAGTTGATTAACCTTATCCTTACAGTGAACACATGGACGAACTTCGCGCGCAAGGAGTTGGTGACATTTCTCGTATGCATGAGGAACAATTTCCAAATTGGTTCTTAGGGTAAGTAAGTGTTATTGAAAAATAATTCAAATTAATATTGTGTCTTTGTTTTTAATAAGCTTCTAATATATTGTTGTAGATTCAAACATTACATTCTCAAAATCCATGTACATCGATCGATGAATTGTATTCATTGGCACGTGGGCTTGATACACGAGTGATGCGTTATTCTGCATGTGTTATGAACGGATGTAGATATCATACAGTACAACGGGAAGAACGACGGATAACTTAAAATAGTGGTATTGTAGTACCGGGATCACATAAGGGAAAAATTTTAAAATTTTACACAAGACTTGTAGACATTTATACCATGCAATACTTGTGGGGAAATACAGTATATTTGTTTAAGTGTGATTGGTGGGACGTCAGAGATCACCGTGGAATTCGTATCGACGAGAACTTTAAGAGCATAAACACTTCCCGACTGTGGTACTTAGAAGATCCATTTGTTTTGGCAAATCAAGCAAGTCAAGTGTTTTATCTAGTTGATAATCTGCATGGACCTACATGGCGAGTCGTGCAGAAGTTTTTGTAGAAATGCATATGACATTCCCGGCCCGATCCATGGTGAAGTTGATGTAAACGTTGAATCGGGAGCAGCCATCACGAATGAAGCGTATCAGGAGGACAATGCCATTGACTTGTTTATAGACTTCCGACAGTTTAACCTTAATCCACTACGGAGGGATGACGTTGCACCAAATGTTATCAAGCTTCTGAGGCAATTGATCGGTGGAAAAAAGATGTATAGATAGTAATGATGTTTCGGAGGGGGATGAAGCAGAAATTGAAGAAAATAGCAAAGAAAGTGGGACGAAGATTCGTTCGAAAGTGATAGCAACTCTACTGAGGATGAGGCATCGATAACGTGCAAGAATCAGATTCTGATTAATAATTTCTTTCAGTATATTTTCTTTCTAATGTTGATGTTTGCTGAACTGTTTTTACTGTTATTGTCTCTTTTACCAAATCTTTATCGTTTATTTTGTTATGTCACAGCTTGTACGGTGAAATGAAATGTCCACTGGAATTTCCTTCACTTACTTCTAGACCGTTGCATAGCGTAGTTACTCCACTTAGTATGAGTTTGATCCCAAGCCCTACCCCAAGCGCTCCTTCTCTGAGAGTGAATGAAGTCATGAGTCAAGGCATGCCAGCTTGTCCTAGTAGTTGTGCATGTAAGAAATTATTCTAAGTTATATTTCAATTTTTTTAAGTTAACGACCGACTAACTTTGTTAATTTTATTTTATGTAGCGACATCTGCTTCTAAGCGCAGGTGAGGTAGGACATGTGGGGTCGGTTTGGAGAAGAGTCTTGGGTCCAAGTCCGGAAACTATCGGTGCATATCCCAGAGGGAGAGTGTGGAGGAGTGTCTTCCACTGCTGCCACCCTATCGACAAAGATTGGAATGTTGGTCCGAGGGCTGATTCTAATCTCCGTTAACAAGTGGGCCTATGTTCCTCCAAAAGTGAAGGAGTACATTATGGATCGGGTGTTGGTATGATTAAACTTGTAAACATAGAATTTTTGGTTAAGCATTTCGTTTATCATTGTGATATTGTATGTTTTGGTACTTTTGCAGGACCACTTCGACCTTGACTACACCTGTCAGGAGGACGTGAGGATGGTGGTCGAAACTATGATGACAGCACGTCGAATGCACCGCAACTGGATGCATGCGTATTTCAAGAAGTTCCCGAGTAAAGAGGCGGCGTTGCTGAAGCCATACCCTGATATCTCGGAAGAACAGTGTAAGGAGTTATGTGATCTGTTCACCAACGAAGCATTTATGGTACGTGATTACAAAAACCCGTTGCTTAAATATTACATTCTTTTAATATTTAAAATATCGCAGAAACAAAGCGAGCAAAATAAGAAGAATAGATCAAAGTTGACTGTGAACCAAGTTGTTGGTTCGCGCTTGTTATACGTATTATTCGATCGTCTTATATATGACGATTAATCGATCTTGGTACCTGTTCGATCATTGCAAAAAAATACCGATTGATCGCTGTTCCAACTGATCCATCACTTTGTTTTCACTTACCGATCAGCAAAATTACCAATTGATCATTATATTTAGTGACGAAAATTTTCCGTCACTAAAAAATTTTCGTGCGGAAAATTTTCATGACGAAATTCGGGTTTCGTCACGACATACATTTCGTGATGCTCTTTCGCTGACAGAGCTCGTGACAAAAAATTTCATCACTAATACTTTTAGTGACGAAATTTTGACTTTTGTGACAAAAGTTTTTGTCACTAAAAGTCAATTTTTTTGTAGTGTCTATTCTGTAGGATGGAAAACAAATCGAGCTTATACACATGCACATGCAGGTGAACACATATGAGATACTTAGCACCGTGTTTGTGGTTTGTAATAATACTTAAATATAGACATCTTTTTTTCACTCCCTATAGTATGCTATCTTTCTACCAATTCACCCTGTTTCCAACTTGTGTTTTGAATTGATTTACAAATCCTTGTGCTTTTCCCTGTAAAACCAACAGAGGAAGCAAAGCAATTAACCACTAATGTCAAAGGCGAAGTAGGGCAATTGACTGCAAGTGGAAAACATTTGTTTTGGTTTTGGTTTTTCACAACCTGGCTATATTCTCCTTTCACTTTTCCATCTGATTTTTCAAGACATCAATTGGACTAATCATCAATTTGACTCAAGCCCACTACTTCAGCCACCCAAACAGATCATTTCCACGAACCCCAAGTTGATGAATCTGCCTCAATTTAACGAATTCAGCCCAAATTGTTTTTAAAGAAGTATACACCTTTTGGTTCTAGATGATCAGTTCTTTCTATCATGAGTATATATATATATATTCTTGTTCAGAAGTGGGAATAAAAGACACTGTTGGTAGAAATTCTGATCTATAGGAAAACTATCGATGACTGTATATGAAGTGCAAGTACCAAGAATATGATAGGTACTCATCAAACCGGATTGGTTGAGCTTGATGCTTTTGAAATAATAGCATACGTCTGAAAATGAAGAAATAGGCATGCAAATCCAAAATGGAAAGATTATCAGAAGGTTTAGCTTCCTACTTTTTTTGACATTTGGTATTTGCTTTTCTTGTGGATGGGAGTATCTATGTTGGAAGCTACCCTATAGTACCAATCTGGCCAAGTTAAAGCACAACCCTCTCCGCGGTGCGTATTTGATTTGTAGATTATGCTTCGTAACCCAGTCGTCTCAGTTGTTGATAAGAACTAATCATTACTTCTTTATATTGGTTTTTACATTTTCTATCAAACTTATGTTGCTGTTTGTTTTCTCTATTTTTCTGATGATTTCTATTTTGCCACTTCATTTTTCTTTTGGCATCAGAGAAGGTAGAAACTCTTGTGTACTGAGTTTATTTGTTTTCAATTACAGCCAGTTAAGAGGAGGACGTTGATGTGTTAAAAGATGAAGATTTTAGTTGGTCCTTGCTTATTGTGTTATATTTGAACTTGCTACTCTTTAGTTATATAATCACTTCAGTTTTTATTCTTAATTGAATTTGAAATTTATATTCTCTCTAGTTAAACATGTGCAAAATGGCTAATGCAATCAGTTGTCAGTTTTTTTGGCTCTTTGGGTACCTACTTTAACCACATTCTTTTGTGAGAATTAAGAAGCAATTATCATAATAGAAATGTTAACAAAAAAAAATTATCATAATTGACACATAATAAAAGATGTGAAAAAGCTATGAAAAAATAGAAATATAAAAAATTAATGTTTTTATCATCAAACAGCATTTCATAAAATCTACCAGCATTTGAAAAACGCTGCTTTTTCAAACATAGACCTTTAGCAGCGTTTTTCAAACGCTGGTGAAGATATTATCAAACTCTGCTATAGACTTTCAGCAGCGTTTTTTTAAAATGTTGCAACAAAAAAATCATCTGAATTAGGACCTTTAGCGGCGGTCACAAACGCTGCTAGATGACCGCCGCTATAGACCTATTGCGACGGATCGCGATCGCCGCTAAAAAACCGTTGCTAAACCTTTAGCAGTGGTTTTTTGACTTTTAGCAGCGGTTTCTGACCGCTCCTAAAGGTCATTTTTTTGTAGTGATATTTTGTATTTGAAGTTCTAAAAGGGGATCAACATTTAATCTTGGGATCAAGAGAATCCCTGCATTGAATTGTATGTCAAATAAATTAGTGCTTGACCCGATCTTAAACTTGACTCCAACCTGTTGTAGCTCTGTCACAGACGACACTGTTACTATTTCCAGTTGCCTTGCATCCATTTCTTAGAAGGTATATATACGTATCTCAAAAGATCAACAAAATGTTCAAATCTAGAGGAATGAACCAGTTTGTAACCTTCTGTTGACTGCAAACTACGCACGAGAGTTTTGAAGAAGTAATATGATAGCTTGACAATGGAAGGTCTTTGGTCATGCTGAATTTTTTTTCCTGCGTCGTAATTAATGATCTTGACGAATGAAGAATGGAAGCTGATCATTCTCAAGTAATTTCATATGAGGCCATACATCATGTATCATCCCTGGTTTATTAAAATATGCAGTCACTAAAATTTTCACAATTCACGGTCAAAATTGGTGGGTAGACATGCGTGGGCCGTGGCAGCCTTTGGTAGGGTGTCTGTATTTCTTACAGGCTTTTTCCCGCGTTCCCTTTCTTTACGGGCAACAAGTTCAAAGAAGTAGCACAAACGTGTTAAGTTGGGAAAGATCCAAAAAATTTCAAAGACATTAATTCGTTCAAAGTTGAGGAGCATTAGTTGTGTTTAGCTGCTATGATCATGACAGCCAACAAATTAACTATAAATTAAACAAACACAACCGAAGTGAGAAATCGATGTCCTACCTAATGCACCCGATTTTCTTATAAGTCCTTATCAATCTACTTGCCACGGAATTAAGAGCAAGATCTAAACAAATTAACTTTCTTTATGTATAGGTAGAAATAAAAAACCATGGATCCATAACCAGACATCTTTTCCTCGACTTTGAAATGAAATAGAAGTCAAAATCAAACTTCACATATGCAAAAAGTCAAAGTCGAGGAAAATGTCATATGAGTCTTTGATTGAATAATTTTTTGAATTTGAAGGGTGTATATGATTGTTTTATATTATCTACAAATAGATTTTGATAGGTGAGATTTTATTTCTTGTGAAACCTAATTATTTAATCCACAGCACGTATTAAATTTTTTTTTATGCAAATACGTAAATCATTAAGTGAGTCAAACATTACAAAATATTCTTTTAAATAAATATTTTTAAAAGAATAGCTGAAAAAAATCCTAAATATGATTCAATAAAAAAAAATTACTTAAAATAATAGTTTTGTCACATAGGGGATCCATTGTTTCAACTCGCCTTTTATCCACCTTCTTACAAGGTATATATATATATAGTTGTCTTACAAAATCAACAAAATGTTTCATTTTGGAGGAATGAATTACCTCTAATTTTTGATCTTCTGTTCTCAACACCACAGATTTGAAGAAGCAATGTGATAGCTTGAGAATGGAAGGTCTCCTATCATGCTGGGAGGATAAGACTATTATTTTGTCTGGGTCATAAAGATCTTCAAGGATGAATAATGGAAGCTGATTTTCAAGCAACATCATGTATTTCCCTATTTCATATAAACACCGCGGATTATGATATATGCAATCATTTTCACCATCCAAATCCTTGAAATAGAATCTTAAAAAGAGTTCAATAATGTAGGCAGCATCCACCAGAATGATTTTGACAAATTCATTACTATTAAACTGAATGGTTTTTGAGTAATAACAACGCAGTCTTGCTTCCTTCTCCTTTACAAGTTGAATAAAGAACCACATTCTGTTTCCAGTCCATTCAATAAAAGTTTTCATATACCTCATTTTATGTTCTTCCATAGCCTTCACGTGCTCATTACTGTGGTGAAGCAGGCCAATGGATACTATGAGAGGCCTATAGTAATCTTCATTGCCACGACATAGCCACTTAGGAGCTCTGTAGATGCTATATGCTGTGGATAACGGAGGCAAGCTTTCCAACTCCTTTTCCATTGAATTCACTAATGGATAAAAAGGGTTCTCTATGTCCCCTGAAGTGTGATAACTTTCGTTGGTTCACTTTTGTTCTGTGCTAACGGATTCCATTGGTGCAATCAAACAAGATCGAGATTCGAGAGAAACGATCGCCAAACGATAACCTTCTCTTGAAAAGTCCTGAAATTAAATAGTTTTGTTGATTGACTTATATGAGAGGTTTAACCACTTTGGACAGTCTATGGCTATTCGACTTTTATTAAAATTCATGTGAAAAACATGGAATGAAGAAAATAATAGTATGGAACATAAATGCGATAAATAGTTCGGAATTGACAAAGGAGAGAAGTCAAATATTGTGAGCAAAATGGCAAAAGAGTAAATTCATTTTGAACTTGTCAAAGAATTCCTTTACTATAGTATTGTTAAGATTGAGAGGAAAACACCATGAACACAAATAGCGAATTGACCATGAAACATTTATGGTGCTAAAAGCATGCAGTTTTTAGTTTTGGGGAGCTCTCATATCATCCTGTATTTTTCTCTACTTTTTTTTGTCTCACCTATTGGTGCTTTCTTAATGTTCCTTTTCGTTTGCTATACAAATCTCATTAATGCTGGAATTTAAAGTCCTACCATCTCAAGTACAATGAGAACGCTCCAAGTAAAAATGTCATATGCATATGATATAGGCAGCATGTTAAACAACAGACATGTGAATGTTAACCATCATCTTTTATTTATAGTAGTTAAATTAACAATAAATCTAGAGTAGTTAAGTTATTTAAAAAAATAAAAACTTAGGAAAATAATTTTAAAAAAAATTTAAAAAAAAATTATTAGTAACGTGAATTTAATTTTGGGTGACACGTGTCAACTTATGATTGGTACTGACATGTGAATCATTAACTTTGAAAATGAATTTTCAGAGAAAGACTTTTTTGACAAAAAATTATAAACTCTTGAACCTCTATGATCAATTTGAAAACTCAAGGATGATTTGTTAAATTAAATGAGTCAAAACTAAGGGACAAAAATAACAGTATGGTGCTCATAGGAAATACAGTCTATATATGGATTGTTCTAGATATTAATTTTCATCTTGTTTTCAACGGTGAAGTTTAATATTCTGAGAAAAATTTACAAACAACAGCTTTCTTGCTGTTCAGTTGAACAAGATTGCCATAGTCCCGAAGATCTGCAGAAAGTGACATGAAGGACTTTGGAGAGATGGGGTTGAGGTTGGTCAGCGGGTCTCGAGATGTTGGAAATCTTTGTGAGTGGACTTTTTGGCAAAAAATGATGTGACGGAAGGGCACTTTTGTAAAAATATAAATATTTAAGGACGAAGATTTGAAAAGAAAAACTATAGGACTAAAAAATAAACTTGATGAAAACTCAACAACTAAAATGTCATTTTCCATTGAAAAAATATAAAGAAAAATTTGCTTTTTAGTCACTGAATTTTGCACTCATTTTATTTTTAGTCCTAAATTTTAAGGTTCAAAATTTTAGTCTCTCAGTTTACTATCTTTTCTAAAAATAATCTTTCCATTACTCTTCGTTAGTCTCGTTAATAGAATCCTCTTATATGTCAGCATCACACTCCACGTCAGATTCAATTAGTCAGGTCAGGCACACATTTGCACCTCTGCCCTAAACAACACAGATTTAATTTCCCTCGATGAAACGGTGCCTAGAATTTGTTCTCATTTTTTGTACTCCTCACCCCTCTCACACGTGTCCTCTCCTTCTCCCTCTTGTTTTATCTTCAAATCTTCTCTACGTTGTCTTTTTTCTCCTCTGCATTTTCTTCTCCACTGCCTCCATTGCTGAACATCCTTGGAGGAACAGCCACAAACTACACCTCTACGCCAGTGTGACCGTCGTCTCCTCCTTCTCCTTCTGGTGCCACCTTAACAACAAGAGAAGTTTGATCTTTCAAGTGCCACCTTAGGCATCTTCAGCAGAGACCCTGGAAACCGATTTGGAGGATTTGGGGGGCGTCGATGGACAACACAAACCCTAGAACCCGATCCAAGCGTTTATTTGCTGGTGTGATCCTTGTGCACAATTACTTCTATGAAGCAAAGGCAGTTTTTCTTCTCAGATATTCTCAAGGCCAATGAATCTAAGAACTACGAATCTGACGAAGCCAGACTGATTTTAGGGCCTTAATCCTTTATATGGTTTTGCCAAGTTGTACTCATCAAAATATTTGGAATTTCAAAACAAAGTTTAGTAATTTGGAAGGCCTGAGTTTTCAACAATCGTACAACAATGTTTATGATTAACCTCCACTAGAAATTTTGGGTGAAGTCGAAGACTAAAAGCTTCTCTGGAGGCGCTGGGTCCCTTTAAATTGAATAATTAGTGATGATGCCAAAAATCACCAATGGTTGGAGACGATCAGACCTGAAAAGGGGCAAAGAAAGGGGCAGCGTCGAGCGTGGAAGCTCCGATGCCTAAGTCAGATCTCAAGAAGAATTGAGGATTAGAAGAGCAATTAAAGCGTGAGAAAAATATGGGGCGTACCTAAGTATTTATATGTGGGGGAATTAGAGTCCTGGTGGGGGTCTTGGTGCCGTGAGTCTTAGGACTCTTTGAATATTGGAGCGGGAAAATATTGGGGGTGTTAGAGTCCCTAAGGGAGTCTTAATGGTATGGGCTTCAAGATTCCTTATCTTACCTTGAGTCCTAAAGCCTCTTAAATCCTTATCTTTCCTAGAGTCCCAGAGAGATTAGCTCACACTTATGTGGGTTGGGGCCTAGAATGTGCCCATGGTAGTGGACGGGACTGCAGATGGGCTCGTGACTTTTTGATGGGCTGGGCTAGTCATATTGGATCAACCTGAGTTTTTCAGATCAGTTGTTGTTGGACTGTGGCTTAGCGATGGCGGCCCAAAATATCAAGGGGGCCTTGAATCATGGGTTTCGAATTATGGGGTGTGGGCCTCGTCTGCCTCTGTCGGTGTTCTTGGAATTTGTGAGTTCAACGGCGCTCATGGGCTGATGCAAGTACTTAGATGTGCTTTGTTCGCGAGTGCCTTCGTTGTCCTGGGTCTTGTTTGATTTGCATTGAGCTAAGTGAGACCTCGTCATCTCGAGCGGAAGTCAATCTAGTCTTCATATGTTGTTCATGAGGAGTGTCGAGTAAGGCCAATCCTCTGGTGTAGGGATGTCTTTTGGTATTGTGAATTTAGACCAGTATTTTAACATGGAGATGCTCTTGGTGCCGTGGAGTCAGATCAACTTTTTGGTATGGAGGTGCCCTTGGCGTTGCAAAGTTATACCTATTCTTTGGTGTAGTGATGTTCTTGGCCCTACGAGACCAACAATTTGATGGGGTAAGGGCACAGGTCACCGAGGCCAATTCACTGATGTAAGGGTGCCCATAGCGTGGGCCGCTGGGGCCAATTTGCTGATGTAAGGGTCATTGAGACCAAGGGGTGTCTGTGGCACAAGTGAGTTGGACTAGCCGTAAGGGGTGCTCTCGTTACAGGGGTGCTCACTAGGGTCGCTGAGACCAAGGGGTGCTTTGGGCACTGTAACATCATGGTGCTCTCAACACTGTAACATCATAGTGCTCTCGGCACCATAACATCATGATGCTCTCGGCACTGTAACTTCATGGTACCCTTGGCACTATATCATCAAGGGTGCTCTTGGCATTGTAACTTTAGGGGGTGCTCACGGCACTGTAATATCAGGGGTGCTCTCGGCACTGTAACATTAAAGGTGCTCCCGGCACTGTAACTTCATGGTGACCTTGGCACTATTTCAATAAGGGTGCATTGTAACATTAGGGCTGCTCACAACACTGTAACATCAGGAGTGCTCTCGGCACTGTAACTTCTTGGTGCCCTCGGCACTATATCATTAAGGGTGCACTGTAACATTAGGGGTGCTAACGGCACTGTAACATCAAGGGTGCTCTCGGCACTGTACCATTAAGGGTGCTCTCTGCACTATAACTTCATGGTGCCGTTGGCACTATATCATTAAGTGTACTCTTGGCACTGTAACATTAGGGGGTGCTCACGACACTGTAATAATAGGGGTGCTCTTAGCACTATAACTTTTATGGTTCTCTGAGCACTATATCATTAAGGGTGCTCTTGGCACTGTAACTTCATGGTGTTCTTAGCACTGTATCATTAAAGGTGCTCTTGGCACTGTAACTTTATGGTGCTCTTGGCATTGGTAAGTTAGACCAGGGGGTGCACTGAGCACAGGTGAGTTGGATCAGCCGTGCAAGGGTGTTCCCGTCACGGGGGTAGTCACTAGGGTTGCCAAGACCAAGGGCCACCGAGGCCGGGGGTTGCGTCGAGCAAGGGTGAGTTGGACCAGCCGTGCAAGAGTGTTCCCGTCACGGGAGTACTCTCTAGGGTCGCCGAGACCAAGGGCCGCTAAGCCCAGGGGGTGCCTGTGGCATAGCAGTTGAGACCGCTTTGTTGGTATAGGGGTGCTCGTGGCACTGTTGCTTCATGACTCCTTTGGCACTTTGTAGAGAACGACTAGATGCCTGACTTATCAGATAAGATAAAACTAAGGGTTGTTATATTAGATAAGATAAAACAAAATTATCTGGTTAGATAAAAAGATATTATCAATAGGCCGATAAATTAAATTCGTGCAAGCCTTGCTCAGTTCCTGCAAAGAGTTCTTCTTGCATGTTTGACTTCAATCTTGTCGTATCTAGATTCGTTGCTCCGCATATAGTAGGAGAAAATGTAGAGCACTAAAAATTTCCACCGAATAAACTATTTGTCTTAGCGTAAAGATGTGTCCCTTCAGCTATAACTTTTTTTAAAAAATAAACCTTAGCATAAATGGAGTTACAAAACTTCAATTAAATACTTGAATTCAAAAGAATTCTATCTTTATCAAGTACAACAGGATAAGAGTCCTCCCTTATCAAATGGAACAATTTGAGAGTTACCACTTAGCTAAAATTGTTTCAGAGTTATCTCCAATATTATGCCGATACCTGCAAAGCATATAGCAACTTTCCTGCGCCAAGCACCAAAAATTTAGAATTTAGATGTTGTTACTTGCCAATCCATAACAAGATTTTTTTTTTTTTTTAATCAAAGAGATTTTAAATTTTGCTTTTCTTTAGAAGATTGCACTTCCTTGCATGAAAAGATTGGCATATATGTACACATTGATTAAAGAAGAATTGGAAAGGTACAAGAAAATTTCCTCTACGACAAATACCACAATCCTAAGAAAATAAAGATTTTCTTTTTACAAAATATTCAGCCATATTACAAAAAAACAGGTTCAGTCACTCTATTTTTAATGAAAATTCAAACTTTTTAACATCTTCTAATGTCAAAGCACAAAGCTCAAATGTTAGCGGCAGATAACATCAAAGTGGCAGAAAACAAGTAATATATAATATAAATCAAGAATGAAATCATGGAGTCAACTATGCGTATTTTACATCAACATCTGGACCACCAAGTTTTTCTGTGACTATTTCAGCAATAGAGTAAAAGTATATGGGGTCCGCAAGTCTTGCTTGCAAAAACCAATGCAGCACATGGCCTTACTTTTAGTCCTTTATTGTGTTCTTGAGAAAATGTAAAGATGAACCAATAAGCAAAATATCAAGCTGGCGAACTTATCTTCACGGTCAATCTGGCTGGACAGAATTATCCGTTGTTTAGCTCCCAGCAAGGAAGTAATCGTGTAATCAACATGTTCCCAGATAACGATAGTAACGAGGGAGGCAAGGGAGATGGCTGGAAATCGCCGTGATGAGCGTAAAAGTGTTTGGAGGTAGCTTTTTTTTTTTATGAGAAATTTCCACAGACGGCGCCAACTAATAATCTCAAAAATCACCAATGGTCGGAGCCGATCAGACCTGAAAAGGGGCAAAAAAAAGGGCGGCGTTGGGCATGGAAGCTCCGATACCTAAGTCAGATCTCAAGAAGAATTGAGTATTAGAAAAGTAATTAAATCGTGAGAAAATAAGGGGCATACCTGGCTATTTATATGTGGGGAAATTAGAGTCCTGGTGGGGGTCTTGGTGCCATGAGTCTTAGGACTCTTTGAATATTGGAGCGGGAAAATATGGGGGATGTTAGAGTACCAAATGGAGTTTTAATAGTATGGGCTTCATGACTCCTTATTTTACCTAGAATCTTGAAGCCTCTTGGATCCTTATCTTTCCTAGAGTCCTGTAGAGATTAGCTTACACTTATATGGGATGGGGCCTAGAATGCGCCCGTGGCAGTGGACGGGACTGCAGATGGGCTCGTGTCTTTTTGATGCGCTGGGTTAGTCATATTATGGGCCATCAGTTAGAATTAGTCTTCTAAGCCTTTGGTGTTATCAATGATATTTTGCTGAAAGCATTCAGAAAATTTGATCTGTTATCAACTTTACAAAGGCATATCATCGACTTAGACCGCCGGGGTTCCAAAGAAACAAAGGAAACTGAAGGACCATTATGCTCTCTTGTTCTGTTAGGAACAAAGCAAAGACTAAATATTCTGCATAAAAGAACAGGCTGTGAAGGAGATAGACGCTCAATACTCTTATTACAAACCCCACTAATTAGTTTCTAAACTAGGCAAAGGGTGCCGGAGTATCAAATGACTTTCTCCTAATCAGGAGGCCCGTTATCTTTGATGGCTGACCACAAAGTCAGGCCGATGTAGCGCAAGAGACAGTCTATGCTCGCCATAAACCAGACGCGTTGAGTCAAGGAGAACATGCCATGAGTTTCGGCGTGCCTCAGAGATCCAACGCAGAGACTTAGCTGCTGCCGAGGAAAGTTTCGTTGGGTGCAAAACGCAGCGTTCTATTTAGTGTATGGTTAAGCTGCGTGTCGCTTAGGGCATGAAATAAAATGGCCCCTACTGACGTGGAAAGTGAATGCTGACATGGAGATAGTTGCTGACGTGCTCGAAGATTCTGTTACTTAGAGTAACGGAGAGTGACAAAAGGACTAAATTTTTCAAAGGTATAAAGATTATGAACAAAAATTTTGAACCATTAAATTACATGACTAAAAATAAAAAGGGTGCAAAATTCAGTGACTAAAAAAGTTTCCCAAATATAAAAGATTACATGATCATTGTCTTTTCTTTCCCTTAGCTGGTGACAATGACGTCTTTTTCGTTTTTTCGATCATCTACTACACAAAAACAAATAGTTTTTCTGGCTCCTTATGAGCCGGCCCTGGATACATCATACATCTATATCAAAACAGTGCCAGTTCATTTCTTATTGGGTCGGATCGGCTTGTATGAAGTAGCCCAAGTGCTTATGTGAGCTTTTGTTAATTTGGAGATGTCAACGTGGACTCTGGGTCTATTATCATCCTTCGAGAAGTACCGGGAGAACTTAAACTAAAGAGTCAAGACAGCGGCTGAGCAAAATATGCATTTCTTTCCATCTCAGATAACAATTAAGTAGACTATTAATTAGCAAGAAAAATAACAAATCCGCTGTAGCACATGTGTATTAGAGTAAGGAAAAAGAGAACAACAGCTACAATAAAAGAAATGATGACCCATGACGTGTTGAAGTAATTTTCTTTCAAGTTTGCCATCCACTGGTGCCAAGATGATCCGTAGTAAGAATTCAGGTCTTCACAAAAACTAGCAAAATAGAAGTCACTACGACAGTTAAAAGCCAATCGAGAGAGTTTGTGAATATGATTTGTCCGCTCATTAAAGTCATTTTGCTTCTCAACAACATAATCCTACATGCAATGCTCCGAATCAGAGCATTGCTCAAGGTTGACAATATTTTGGATTGGAAGTCCTAAAAGGGGGCCTACATTAAATCTCAGGATCTCGAGAATATATCCTGTTACTGAATTATATCTCCAATAAATTCTTGTTTGACTTAATTTTAAACTTGACTCCAACTTGTTGTAGCTCTATCCCATACGGTACTATTACTGTTTCAAGTTGCCTTTTATCTCCTTTTTTAGAAGGAATATTTGATAACGCTTTAAATCATTCAATAGCAAAAAGACATCTCCTTTTAGTTCACGCGGAAATTATTATATGTAGGTTTTTCCAAACTAATGTTACTATCTGTAAGTTTTTCCAAACTATCTGTAGGTTTTTCCAAACTAATGTTAGTAATGAATTCCACTCAAGGACTTCAACCCTAGTTTTACTGACCACAGACTGACAGGATCAAATCCATAACAACCAATTACCATAGTGCATTTTCACACAGCCATCCTGTCACACACAAAATAATCCTATCTTCACCCTATGCTGTTTATACCCATCTACTCCTTGACTCCATATACATCACAACCAGAGACAAAAACTTATCTTCGAAACAAAAATTTGGCAATTAGAAGAGAAATAGGAAAACGAAAGAGGAAAGGAAGAGAGATGGGAAATTACCTCTCCTGACGCTGTTCAAAGACGAATCACGACGTGCCTCAAGAAAGAATGAGGGGGCGAGAGAGGGCAAGAGAGAGCAAGAGGGTAAGAGATAGAGTGAGAGATTTTTCAAAGAGAGACTTAGAGATAGGGAGAAGGGGGGGAGTTCACGGGAACAGGTGATTTCAAAGCCTTTTTTTTTCTTTCTAATTTGTAGTTTTTCAAATTTTTTAATAATAAGTTATATTTTGTAGTTATGTGTTTTTAGTAAATTAAAATCAGTTGTAAATTGTAATAGTATTTAAAAATCTTTATACTTAGTATTAAATACATAGCTATGTACATTCTTTACACTCTTTTTTATAATTAGTATAATAATCTTAATTAAAATAGGTTGGGAGTAATAATATATAATACTTATAATTTAAAAGTATGTGTTTATTATATAATTGATATGTGCTAATTAACCTAAGTACTTTATATATATACCTACCTAATGACTAAATCATAGCCTCTAAGACCATATAACAACTTCAATTTTCACAACACTCCTTTTAATTCATATTTTATTAAGTAGATCCTCTAAAATAATTTTTTTTCAAATTCATGACAAAAAATAAAATTATATATTAAAAGGAATATAATAATATATAAAATAATTATTAACATTAAATAACTTATAATTAATAAATAAAAATATTATTTTCACTTATACTTATAGCAGTGTTTGTGTCAACAAACGCTGCTATAGATACAACTTTAACAGGGTTTTTTTTAAAACGCTACTAAAAATTAGACCTTTAGTGCCGTTTGTTCACAAACGCTGAACAAACGCCACCATAGATAAAACTTTGAAAACGCCGCTACAAGTTACATTTATAGCAGCATTTTGTTAAAAAACTAACAAAACGCTGCTAGAAATTAGACCTATAGCGGCGGTCAACCGCCAATACAGATGAGTTTTAGCGGCGTTTGTCCAGGACAAACGCCGTTAAAGAGACCCTTTAGCGGCGTTTTTAGCGACCGTCGCTAAAGCCCTTTTTTTTGTAGTGAGCTCAAGATGAACCTATGATGGATGATGTAATTTTAGCATCTTATGAAATGATGGTGTTCCATTAAAAGTTAAAGAAGCCCTAATTTTTGGATTGTCCCATGTAAATGCTATAATTCTAACGATATAAACGAGAAAATAAAATATAATTTTTTTCTACAAGAGATAATTAACAGCAACGTATAGATATCTAAATTAATATAGAGAACAATATATGATCTATTTTCAACCAGATTTTATGAACATGGAGCTCAATTAGGAAGAACATTTAAGCAACAGCGGTACTCCTATATATCTTATCAAAAGCATCCACAACAGTATTCCTATGATCTTATGAACATGAAGTAGATTTTCTTAGGATGGAACTGATTAGGTAAGATGATTCAAAGTGGTATATGCCAGAAATGTTGCGGAACGAACACATGAGCATGATTTATTTCTTGCAAAAACAACAGTCCACAAAAGAAATTGACTGGC
This sequence comes from Morella rubra, assembly GCA_003952965.2. NCBI lineage: Eukaryota > Viridiplantae > Streptophyta > Magnoliopsida > Fagales > Myricaceae > Morella > Morella rubra. Next base: position 4,617,629 of record CM025853.1, on the reverse strand, counting down.
ATGAGATATTATAATCCACACACACTAGTACATATGCAAGAAAACTTGCAGCTGCAACAATACCAGAAACAACCTGCCATGCATGGAGTAGTGAAACAATCACATTTAGTAGTGTTGCTTTCACCTACGCTATGGAGATCACAGAACTCACCGTCTGTATTAAAGTAAGTAAAAGGAGAACGACATCTGCCATAAAAGAAATAGTTGCCCATGGTGTATTGAAGTAATCTTGTTTCAAATTTGCCTTCCATTGGTGCCAGGATGATCTAGAGTAAGCATTTAGGTCTTCACAAAGGCTAGTAAAGTAAAACTTATTAAGGTTGCTACTAGCAAATTGGGAGAGATTGCGAATATGATTTGTCCCTTCAATAGTCGCTTCACTTTTCAAGAATTCCATTTTTTACTAGTAAATCCACATCCTTGGGACTACTAGCAAGGTGATAGAAGAGCATAGCATAATCATTCATGTAATGCTCGAAATGGGTGCATTGCTCAAAGATGAAGATATTGCGGATTGGATGTAATACCTCGTTCCGAAAAAGATGTTAATTGAGTAATTTGAATTTTAAACGAACAGATAGGGCTTAGTACTATGTTTGATTTTTGGATAGAGGTTGAATCGTATTTTCGAATTTAAAGGTGCTGAGATGGAGATGTGATCTATATTTGAATTTAAAGGTTTGGATAGAGATTTGATCTTAGGTTTGAATTTAAGGTTAAGATATGGATAAAGATTATTCTTATATTTGAATTTGAAAGATATATGGATAAGGATCTTATATTTGAATTTTTAAAGTGATGGATAGAGATATGTTTGAATTTTAAAAGTTGAAGAGATCGAGATTAATAAATGGTCGCAGAGAATGTATATTGGAATCCAAAATTTGGATTGAGGTGGTGCTACTAGGTTTCAAGAGATTGTTCGGTAATTATTGGAGAAGCTTTAAGGATTGGTTAAGCATTTGAGGTAAGTGGTTCTTCAATGAGATTTTTAAACGTGTACCGTATTTTTATATGATTTTGATGTATTATTTGTGGAACTGAACAAATTTTAGGTAAAATGAGATTGTCGGGATTTCATGAAACTCAATTGAAATATTTATAACTTGTTTTGGTGAGCATACTATGAAAATTATCCTTGCACTAGTGATATATCTCTGTAGTCTGTATGGCCAATTTATTTTTGTGGTTTGTGTGGCAATTTATCCTTATGGTCTATGTGGCCAATTTGATACTTCTTGTCGTATTTGGCGGTCTTTGTGACCTGGAGGTCTGTGTGACCATTGGTGATTTCTCTATATTGCGTGGCCTTAGATATTTTTGTTACAAACTTGTATTTTGGTTTTGGTATGGCTCACTAGTGTTTTATTTTGGATTTCGGTTATTGTGAGAAAATTATCTTTTCCCAAACCCCAATTGATTTGCTACTTACTAAGCTAGTCATAGCTCACCACTTATTCTCATATTTTTCAGAGTTGGCAGAATTAGAGGAGTTCGAGGAGCTTTAGATAAATTTGTGTTTCGAAGACGTGTTTTGCAAGAGACTTTTGGGAATTTGATATTGTATTTCTTTTGGGAGATCTTCATCGATATTGGAAATATAAGATATTCTAATGTAAATTTTAAGGTTTGGATTGATATTTGTGGGCTTTTTTGTGGTTTATGAATATTTTGCTGAGGTTGTAATAATTAGTTTTGAAATATTAGGGCCTAGATAAATGATTGGCAATGGTAAATAAGCCTTATTTTATACGGAAATCTATCCTTTTGGAGTTTGGGCTCAGGTTGTTACATTGGAAGTTCTGAAAGGGGACCTATAATAAATCTCTAAATCTCAAGAATCCCGTTATTGATTTGTATATCAAACAAATTCTTGCTTGACCCAACCTTAAACTTGACTCCAGCTTGATGTAGCTCTGTCACAGACGATGCTGTAATTGCTTCAAGTCGCCTTTCATCCTATTTCTTAGAAGGTATATATAAATATCTTATTAGTTCCACAAAATGTTCAATTCTAGGGGAATGAAGTAGCTCCAATTTGTGATCTTCTGTTCCTTTCAAATTGTACACAACAATTTTGAAGAAGTAAATTGATAGCTCATTGATGGAAGCTAGTCTCTGTTCATGTTGCATTTTTTTGCCTGCATCATAATGATGTTGAAGGATGAAGAATGAAAGCTGATTCTCAAGCAATACCATGTCAGCCGATACATCACGTATCACCCATGGTTTATATAATATGGTGACGTTTAAATTTCTACCTGTCTTGAAATAGAACCTTAATAAGACTTCAATGATGAAGGCAGCATCCAGCAAAATGATTTTCACAAATTGTTCACTGTTAAACTGAATGGTATCTGAGTAATAACCACACAGTCTTGCTTCCTTCTCCCTCACTACTTGAATATAGAACCCCATGCTTTTCACGGTCCGTTCAATAAAAGCTTTTAGGTACCGCAAGTTTTGTTCTTCCATGGCTCTTAAGCTTTCTTTACCATAGTGAAACGGGCCAATGGAGACTATGTGAGATTTATATGTATAGACTCTTTCATTGCCATGACGCAGCCGATTCGGAACTCTATAGATGCTACATTCTAAGGATATTGGAGACAAGCTTTCCACCCCCTCTTCCATTGAATTTACCAATGAGGTACAAGGGTTTCCTATGTCGAATGAAGCATGGTAGCTTCCATTTGTTTGCTTTTCCTCTGTACTGCCAACAGATTCCATTGTGAAAACAAGATCCTGATAATCGCTGACAATACAATCAAAATGTCTCCATTGGATTTAACAATAGAGACACATATTGACAAAAATCACTCTCTCTAGAAATTAAAGGTTTCTTCTAATTATGCTCTTTTCAACCGGCTGCTATACATACCTCATTAATCCTGGAATTTAAAATCCTTCTCTCGTAAGAGATTTTTTTCTAAGTAATAGCTACCGCAAGTACAATCAGGGGCGGCTCTAAGGTAATTGGGGCCTTAGGCCAAACGCTAAAGTGATGCCTCTTATCATAATTTAAAAAATAAAATATTAATAAAAATTAGTTAAAAGTATTCTTATAATTTTTTGGAATGCAAAATTACTTATCAAAATGTTATATTCTAGATTTGTTAATATATCATTTTTAATTAATAATATTACTAATCAATTTGATCTTTCTTGCGTCATGATCTTAAGTAAGATTTTATTAATTTTTATGATAACTAAAATAAATACTTAAAATAAAATTAAAGTAAAACCTTTAGAATAATAGCACCTAGGACCTTAGTGATCAAAGATAAGAGTTGAGAAGCACCAGAAAATGATAAGAATAAAAAAAAAAATGGTTGAGAGAGGATTTTTCGGTATTTTTGGTACTTGACAAATATTGTCTCAAGTTTAAGTCCTTTTAAAGATAGATTTTTAGTTATTAGTTAAGGTTTAAAAAGCTAGCAATATCTAAAGGTAAAAAAAATTAATAAATAAAGATATGGAATAGACTTCATAGGGTTTATTTGAATTAATTGCAATTGATATCTTTAAATAAAAAGATTTTATAGAGTTGAACTGAGACTTTATAAATACCATAAAAAGTGAAAAGTTAATGCTCCTTCAATCAAGGAGATTTAATAGGCCTCTTCAATCAATATGCTCTTTAAGTTAAGTTTTTGAGACCTTAATATTAAATTTTCTTTACATATACCATTAAAGAAAATGTTATTTAAAAAAAAAATTTGAATTAAAGGCCTCCTAAATTTGGGAAAAAGTTAGTGCTCCTTCAATCAAGGAGATTTAATAGGCCTCTTCAATCAATATACTCTTTACTGTTAAGTTTTTTAGGCCTTAATATTAAATTTTCTTTAAATATACCATTCAATATTTTTTGAATTGGGGGCCTCCTAAATTTAGGGGCCTTAGGCAACCACCTATGCTGCCTATAGCTAGAGCCGACTCTAAGTACAATGAGAAGTACTTTTGAAGTAAAAAATGCCATTTGGATGAAATAAACATCCTGGGTCCAAATCCCAACAGGTTATATATGCCATAACTAGAAATAGGCAGCATGTTAAACGAAAGAGACCCTCATGATCTGTTACAGAGAGAACTCAGGTTATGTTAACAAATATAAAACCTAAGCAATGTCAGGCGCAAAATAGAGTATTGTGCCAAGTTTTGTTGATTGTCTTGCATGAGTGGCTTAACCATGACTTTTGACAGTCTAGGGTTATTGGGCTTTTATTCAAATTCTTGTGAAAAATATGGAATGAAGAAAACAACAGTATGGTTCACACAGGAAATACAATCTATGAAACATTTACGGTTCTAATTAAGGGTATGCAGTTTTTAGTTTTGAGGAGCTCTCACATCATCCTGTATTTTTCTCTCTGCTTTTTTTTTTCTCACCTATTGGTGCTTTGCTAATGGTCCTTCTCGGATTCTATATATACGTACCTCAATCCTGGAAACTACATCCTACTATCTCGGGAAAAAGTTTCAATTAGGCAGTATCTTAGAACGAGAAAGCAGCACAAGGACAACCAGAGCTCTCCAAGTGAGAAATAGAGACACGATCTTTTACAGAGAGGGAGCAGGATATGTTAAATATGTTAACGCATATAAACCTAAGCAGTGTCAGATTTTAGAAAGGCATAACCAACGAGAAATGGTATAAGAAAGTAAGTTTGTTTTACCTCCTGTTGTCGACGGGGAAATATTGTAGAGACCTTTGCTGCGGTGGAACAAAGTGCAATTTTGCTGAGCGACAAGAGATCAGAGCTCCTTAATTTGCAGGAATTGAAACAAGCTCCTCTCAAAGCTAAATCAAGTGACAAGGCAAGTCGAGTGTATCCGCTTAGAAAAAAAAAAAATGGTTTGTCCGACGTGTGTGAGGTGTGCTGCGAATAGGGTGGACAACATAAGTTAAGTTATCCAGGAAAGAGAGTATTTGTGGGCAAAAACATTGACATCCAAATATCTTAGCCTGGGCTTGCCTCCAGTCTAAAGCCCATATAGTATTGGGCTGCGATGGTTCGATGGCTGGTCAACTGGAGCCTAGTTAGGGACGTCCAAATAGGAACGAGTTGGGCTAAACTTCGACTGTGTCACAAAACTGTACTGTTGATTTTCTTCAGAGCTTCCGGGGAATCAAAGCAACATTCTCACCAACTTTCTTTTTATGTTTCCAATTTATTTACCTTTTTTTTTTCCTATTCAAATTCTAACTAGTTTGATGTTTCCGAATTTGTTGTTCGTTTATATTGAAAGTCCAAAAATTGACCTGCGCGACGTGAGCAAAACTCATTGGCGGGAGATGAAAGTAGTATCTTGTTTCTTTTAGGATTTCTGAACTTATAAAACCCAGTGTGCAGTATAGTCTTTCCCGGTCCTAGAGGTTTCAATGATAATGAGCTAAAGATCACGGATTTTGGACTGGTCAAGGAATGCGGAATATGCAAAGACGATAACAACTTTTGGAAGTTTCAATTTCAGGAAACTCCGTTCTACGTGTCTCCAAAGTCTCTTGCTCACGGTGAGATAGGGACACTGATGGACATATGGTCGCTTGGCTGTAACGTGGTTGAGATGGTTACTAGGACCCCGACATGGTGGCAATGTCTGGATCAAGAAACACTGATGTTTCGACTTGCTATCCTCCGTGAAACACCAAGAATTCCAGAAAATTTATCTGAGGATGGGAAGGACTTTTTGAACAAGTGTTTTGCAAGGGATTCCACTGAGAGGTGGACAGCCCAGATGCTTCTAGATCATCCTTTCGTTCTAGATCAAGTCCTTGCTCCACAACTAGCATTAGGAGGCCTTCTTGATTTGCGTGCTCTGTTCTTGCACCGTTCGTTAGGTTACAGTGATGGGTTGCCTCCACCAGGTTGGGCCTCATTCTCCTCCCATAATTCGTTTGGTTCATTGGCTTCCTTGACACAACCTAAGTTCTACTCATTCTCTTTCTTAGACGCTCGTTTTGATTTAGCAACCAAGAAGTCATTGGATTTTGTAATGTGCCCACTAATATTCAAGGGTATTTGGCAAAAAATAGTGTTTGGATGTAAAAGAAAATGAAGAACACGTAACAACTGTATTCGAGAGAGTCAATCTCTATAATTGCTTTGTGATAATTTGATTGATGCCTCATGAATTTATTGCTTGCTGAATATAACAGGACTACTACTGATCGGCCAACAAGGCCCCCGAATAAACTAAAAAATAAGGACAGCCACGGTCCATTAGAATTGGGCTGAACATGAGCTAATAAAAGCATGAACATATAACCCATTGGGACTACAAGCCCAAATAAAGATCTGACCCGGTCCAAACAAAAGGCCAACCACCTTAACTAACAAAACACACATTCGAGAATCTTCGTGTGTTCCGACACCATACGCCGACTACCTTCTGAACCCTAAACACCATTTTACCAAATTACCATGATCCTTGATGAGGATCATAACATTCTCCTTCCCTTCAAAAGACCTTGCCCACAAGGTGTGGATATTGGTCTAGCAACTGCCCATAAGCAACCCAGGTAGAATCATCTCTAGACGTACCCTTCCACTGACCAAGGACTTCGGTAATGGCCTGAGATCCTTTTTTGGTCATACGCCGGTCCAAAATCAGCTTTGGTTCTTGCTATAGAGCACCTTATCGTCAACGAGAGGGAGTGTTGATAGAAGAGCTACGTGGGTACCCAGCTTCTGCTTCAAACAAGAGACATGGAACACGGGATGGATGTGAGCTTCAGCTGGTAAAGCCACTCGGTTAGCAACCTCTTCTATTCGATGAGTGATCTGAAAAGGACCGAAGAATCTAGGAGAAAGTTTGAGGCTTTTGTGAAAAGCCAAGGTCTTTTAGCAATGAGGCTAAAGTCTCAAATAAACCCAATCTCCTTCCTTAAATATAAGTTTGATGTGCCTCTTATCATACTAGCTTTTAGCTCGTTCTTGTGCTGCTTTTAGATTATGCTTGAGAATTGCAATAATTTGATCTCTGGTCTTTAATTCTGCCACCATGGCAGCTTTTTGGGTAGTCTTAGCAACATAGTCTAAGAGCTTGGGTGGCAGATAGCAGTAGAGGGCTTCAAATGGGGCTAGTTTGGTGGACATGTGATAACTGGTGTTGTACCACTATTCAGCTAAGGGTAAGTTCACCCAAAATTTAGGTTTCTCACCACAGTAGCAACTCAAGTAGTGTCCCACACACTTATTGACCACCTCGGTCTGACCATCACTTTGAAGGTGATATGCTAAGCTGTAAGCTAGAGTTATGCCATGTAGTCTAAATAATTCCTGCCGAAAATTACTCAAAAATACTGGATCACAGTCAGAGACGATAGTAGATGGCATGCCATGGAGTTTGAAAACATGAGTTGAGAAGAGGTGAGCAATGGTATTAGCCGAGTAGGGGTGAGAAGACCCAATGAAATTAGCATACTTAGTAAACCTGTCTACCACCACAAAAATAATTGTATTACCTCTGGAAAGGGGTAAACCCTCTATAAAATCCATGGAAATTTCCGTTCAACTTTGGTGAAGGATTGGGAAATTTTGTAGTAAACCTTCAGGTGCCATAGTCTCGGTCTTGTTCTTGTAGCATGTATCATACTCCTGAACATAAGATTTTATGTCTTTTTTCATGTCTGGCCAGTAGAAATTCAGATTTAGCCCTATGTAATGTCTTATGATAGCCCGAGTGACTAGCTGTAGGACTATTGTGAATGTGCCGCAAAACTTGGTCCTTCAACCCCAGTGTTTTTCTGAGATAAATATGCCCTTTTTGTAATAGAATCTCATTCCTTAAGATGAATTTAGGATCCGGTAACACCCCATTCTGCACCTTGGTGAATAATTCACTCATATTAGGATCAATAGAGTAACCCTTTCGCAATTCCTCCCGTCAAGTGGAATGTGGAAAGGTAATAACTGATAATGTGGGATTAATAACCCTTTCATCCCTACAGGAGAGAGCATCTGTAGCTCTATTCTCCTTCCCCTTCTTGTACACTATGGAAATATCATACCCCAACAACTTTGTAAGCCATTTTTGTTGAATGGGATTTCCCACCTTTTGCTCAAGTAAAACCTTGAGGCTTTGCTGATCAGTCCTAATCTCAAAAGTTTGCCCCACCAAGTAAGGTCTCCATTTTTGCACAGCACACACCAATTGATACAATTCCTTCTCATAAGTTGAGAGCTATAAAAGTCTACCTTTCAGTGCTTAACTAAAGTAGGCTATGAGTTTGTTTCCTTGCATAAGCACAACCCCAATTCCAACCCCACATGCATCACATTCAATAGTGAACGATTTTGAAAAATCTGGTTGTGTCAAGACTGGAGGTGTAGTTACAGCTGCCTTTAATTGTTGGAAAGTCATTGTTGCCTCTTCTGACCAGTTGAAGGAGTTCTTCTTCAGTAGCTAAGTCAAGGGAGCTGCAATTTGTCCATAACCCCTTATGAACTTGCGATAATACCCCGTCAATCCAAGAAAACCCCTTAAAGACATTATATGCTTCGATGTAGGCCATCAAAGATAGCCTGAATCTTACCAGGATCAGCCTTCACTCCTTGGGCAGATATTAAATGACCTAAACACTAAATCTCTCCATACCCAAACCAACACTTAAATAGTTTAGCCATTTGGATTGTCCAATGCCCCAAGTACTTTCATGAGACTTATGACTCAAATATTGAAGATCTTTATGGGCAAGTATGTTGTGGTGTATTTTGATAATATCTTAATTTACAGTAAGGATAGAGTTCAACATTTGGAACATCTCTCCAATGTTTTCCAAGTGCTTCATGAAAATCAGCTCTATATGAACCTTAAGAAGTGCTCTTTCATGACTGATCAAGTCGTATTTCTAAGCTATGTTGTGAGTGCAGATGGCATGGAGATGGATGATGAGAAATTAAAGACTATTCTTGATTGGCCTACACCTAGAAGTCTAACCGATGTGAGAAGCTTTCATGGTTTGGCTTCATTCTACAGAAGATTTATTCAACATTTCAGCACCATTGTTGCCCCAATGATGGATGTTCTAAAGAAGAAGGAATTTCAGTGGACCAATGAGGCTGAAAACAGTTTTCAAAAGTTGAAATCCAAACTTGTTGAAGCACCAATTCTAGTACTACTGGATTTTTCTAAGCCATTCCAAGTGGAGTATGATGCGTCAAATGTCGGCATAGGAGTTGTTCTTTCGCAAGGAGGAAAATCTGTTGCTTATTTCAGTGAGAAATGCAGTGATGCAAAGCTGAAATATTCAACCTATGATAAGGAGTTATATGCAATCATACAAGCTTTACGACATTGGGAACATTATCTCATTGGTGTGGAGTTTGTTATCTTTTCTGACCACGAAGCTTTGAGATTCTTGAAGGGACAAAAGAAGCTTAATTCTCGTCATGCTAGCTGGATCTCATACCTTGAGAAGTTCTCTTTTGTTCTACAACACAAAGCTGGATCATCAAACAAAGTTGCTGATGAGTCGACGACATAGCTTGTTGACTACTCTATCTTATGAAATCACTGGTTTTGATCTCTTACCAAGATATTATGTTTCGGATCCTTTCTTTTCAAAAGTATTGCAAGATTTGAATGATGAGAAGAGAAGAAATTACTTGCTGATCAATGGCTATCTCTTCAAAGGCAACCAACTTTGTTTGCCGGAGGGTTCTTTGAGGTTATTTGTCATTAAAGAATTGCATGTGGGAGGACTCAGTGGACACTTTGGAAGAGACAAAACTGAAGCTCTTGTGAAGTTGCGGTACTTTTGGCCTACGTTGAAGCGTGATGTTGCTAGATTTGTGTAAAACTATCTAGTATGTCAAAAGGCCAAAGGAGGAGTTCAAAACGCTGGTTATTATCAACCCTTACCTATCCCTAATGCTCCTTGGGAAGACTTATCAATGGATTTTGTTCTTGGTTTGCCTAGAACACAACACGGGTTTGATTGCATATTTGTGGTAGTGGATCATTTCTCCAAGATGGCTCACTTTATCCCATGAAAGAATTCTACTAATGCATCTCATATCGCTGCCTTATTTTTTAAAGAAGTTGTTTGTCTACATGGTGTTCCAAAGACCATAACTTCGGATCGTGATGTGAAGTTTGTTAGTCACTTTTGGAGGACACTATGGAAACTTTTGGGGACTCGTTTGCAATTCTCTTGTGCTTACCATCCTCAAACTGATGGACAAACTGAAGTGGTGAATAGATCTCTTGGAAATTTACTGAGAAGTTTAGTGGGAAAGCATCCAAGGAAGTGGGACTTTGTCATTCCTCAAGCTGAATTTGTTTATAATAGTTCAACCAAGAAGTCTCCATTTGAAGTCGTCTATGGCAATAATTCAAGTCATGTTCTTGATCTCCTACCATTTCCAAATCAAGCAAGAGTAAGTATGGAAGCTGAAGAGTTCGCTGAGCAAATAAAAGAAGTTCGTGAACAAGTTCGACATCAATTCCAGCATTCTACTCAGATATATAAGTCCAAGGTTGATGTTCATCGAAGGAAATTGGAGTTCAAGGAAGGAGATCTGGTTATGGTCTATCTACGGAAGGAAAGGTTTCATGTTGGTACTTATAACAAGCTGAAATAGAGGAAGTTTGGTCCTTGTCGAGTTCTAAAGAAGTTGGGTCCAAATGCTTATCGCATTGAATTACCCGTTGGATTTTCCATAAGTCCTACGTTCAATATATGTGATCTTTATCCTTATTATGGCGATGAGGAGCAGATTGCTATGGAACCAAAGGATTTCGAAGGCGGCCTCTCTAACTCTCCACGCGAGTCCATTAATGTTCTGGATGTGTGTTCTATCACAACTCGGCGTGGCACTTACACACAATACTTGGTTCGATGGCCTGAGAAACCAAGTTCCGAAGATGCATGGATTTCTGGTGAAGAGCTCAAGAAGTTAGATCAATTGCTGTGGAAAGATCTGAACTCAAACTCGAAGGCGAGTTCTTTTCAAGAAGGGGAGAATGATGCAAGAGCATCCCTTGCACCTCGGCATACAACACTTGTATCTCGAGGCCGAGGTGGTAACAAAGCATCTCTTGTATCTCAGGCAGATCTGCACCTCGACTGGAACGATTCACCTCGGTTGGAACGATTTACAAAGAGTTAGTCAGCGTACGATATATCTTTGGAAAGCTCTACATCTCTAGTTTCCAACGCACTTGACCTCATATCATTTGAAGATTTCTAGAGAAAGTTATGACATTTTTACTACTGGACGTCGGGAATGGCAACAGTCAGCGAATTTCAAAGTGCATTTAATTTCTTTTGTGTTGGAATTATCTAGACTTTATTATTCCTTTTTTTCTAGCTTGACCTTGATGTAATGAACTCTATATATGAGTGATTATCCAAAATAATAAGAAGAACTTTTGATTCAAAGATATAATTCTTGCAAGTGTATCTATTGCTTTGGAGTTGAGTGACATCCTCCTACCAAGCAAGCGAGTGGCTTGGTCATGTCGAGTGGCATCTGCGATTAGTAGCGTTGAGTGGCTTCCACTACCCCTGGTCGAGTGGCATCCCAAGACTATCCCCTTTCCTTGGCTCAATCTGCACCAGTAATTGTCGTAGAAGATTAACAAAATGTTCGATTTTGGAGGAAGGAATTACGTCCAAATTTTGATCTTCTCTTTGGAAATTATATTCTGCAATTTTGAAGAAGTAATATGATAGCTTAAGGATGGAAGGTCTCTCCTCATGCAGGAAGGATTGCACATTTTTTTGGCTTGCAACATAGAGATCTTCAAGGATGAAGAACGGAAGCTGATTTTCAAGCATCATCATGTCATGCCATATACCTAATCCCAACCATGGTCTATTAAATATGTGGTCATTTGCTGTATACAACTCTTCGAAATAGAACCTTAATAAGACTTCAATGACGAATGCAGCATCCACAAGAACGATTTTGACAAAGTCATAGCTATTAAACTGAATCTTTTCTGAGTAACAACGACGAAGTCTTGTTTCCTTCTCCTTCACAAGTTTAACATAGAACCCGATGCCTTCATTTGTCCTTTCAATAAAAGCTTTAAGGAACCACATTTTATGTTCCTCCATGTTTTTTAAGTCTTCCTTTCGATGGTGAAGTGGGCTAATGGAGACTATTTTTGGTGTGTAGCCTCGTTCATGGCCATGTCGTTGTTCCTCTTGAACTCTATAGATGCTACACTCTGAGGATAACAGAGACAACATTTCCAACTTTTCTTCCATTGAATTTACCAATAGAGTAGAAGGGTTTTCTATGTCTAATGGAATAGGATGGCTTCCACTGGTAATTTGCTTTTGATCTGTGCTACCGGATTCCATTGGTCGATTATACAAGATCCAGATAATTCCAAATAACAATCACTGACAACACAAGTAAGAAGCCCTGCATAATAAATTATAAATCTTCTAAAAAAGTCATGAAATTAAACAGTTTTGCTCATAGTCTTGCATGAGTGGTTTAACCACTTTGGAGAGTCTACGTTTATTCGGCTATTATTCAATTTATGTGAAAAACATGGAATACAGAAAATAACAGTACGGTTCTCACAGGAAACACATTCTATTTATGGATTTGTTCTCAATATTTATGTCCTATGTTTAGCGGTGAAGTCAAATATTGTTGGCAAAATGGTAAAAAAGCAATTTATTTTGAACTCATGAAAAAAGTCATTTACTTCGGAAAACTACATGAACACAAACAGCGAATTGATCATGAAACATTTAGGGTGACAAAAGGTATGCAGTTTTTAGTTTTGGGAAGCTTTCATATCATCCTTAATTTTTCTTTGTACTTTTTTCTCACCTATTGGTGCTTTCTTAATGTTCCTTTTCGGTTGCTGTACAAATCTCAATGCTGGAATTTAAAATCCTACCATCTCAAGAAAGAGTTTTCTAAGTAGTAGCTAGCGCAAGTATAATTATGAGAACTCTCCAAGTAAAAACTGTCATATGGATAAGAAAAACATCTTGGGTCAAAATCCCAACAGGTATATATATATATGCCATAACTAGATATAGGCATGCAGCATGTTAAACAAAAGAGATCACCATCATCTTTTACAGAGAGAGCTCAGGTTATGTTAACAAATACAAAACCTAAGGAATGTCAAGCGCAAAATAGAGTAAATATTGTACCTGGTAGTAGCTAGCCGTATAGGAAAGTTCGTTTGTTTTCCGTCCTGAAGTTGGCCGTGAAGCGTTGCTCAGACCTTTACTCTGGTGGATGAAATGCAGTTTTGCTGTCCCAATACAACTGATCAGAGCTCCCTCAACCTATTTGAAGGAAACAAGCTCCTGTCAAAGTCAATTCAACTCACTTCTACAAGCCCAGGACCGATAAACACGGAAAAAAAGACTACGTACCACATATTATGTACACTTTTGGGAAAGAGTTATCGTTGCCACATCAAATTATGCGGTGCGCGGGCTCCACAGCATGGAGTACAGCCTGCACTAATAATTGGTTATCCAACCCTCCCTGGTTAGATACTCGTGTTTCACGTTTGGAGTCGTTTTGATGTTAAAAAAATAAGAAAAGTTATTTTAAGCTCTCCGATTACTAAAGCGATGGGTTTCAATATCACATTTGACACATTGAGTTCAAAAACTGTCAAATTTCATCATTTTACGTCCTTAAAAAATATTCAACAATCAAACTCGTGCCACGTGTGTTGTAAATGAGCCATATGGTACGATTTTGACTGTCAGATTTTATTTCATGCCACAATTTGATTAAATGTGAAAGTTGAAAGGCTCAATTTGTTAAGTTTGGTAGTTTAGACCCTTATTTAAAATTGCATTGGCAATTAGAAGGTTCAAAATGACTTTTTCCCTAAAAAGAATTTGCGATATTTTTTATATTAAATTAATATTTTTATTATTTTCACCTTCATAGTAATTGTGAATGTAATTTAAATGATTTAATAATAATAGGCTTATTTAATTGATTGGTCTTGGTAATTGGTATTTTGAAATTTCCAACTCGCATTTTTCTTCTTAGAATAGCTGATGTATAACATTATTATGTTAATGCAATCCTTTACATCAACCGGTACCTCTATCCTTGCATCAGGCTGCATTTTTGGTCATGAAGGCTTCTTGTGTATCACATATATATTTGGGCAAATTACAATAACCCCCACAAACTGTCACCCTTTTCTCACTTACCCCCCTAAACTATAACTCATTGCAACTCACACTTTTAAACTATGTTTTTGCTGTGGTTCCATCCCCCAACCGATTTCGGATGTCAATTTGAATGAAATTCATGCATCTTCGTGCGTTACAAGTCAATAGGCACAAATTACAATAACCCGCAACGAACTATCACTATTTTTTCAATTACCCCCCTAAACTATCAGTACTCGTTGCAAGTCACTTCTCTAAACTATGTCTTTATTGTGGTTCTTTCCCCCAATATATTTGGGGCGTCAATTTGAACCGAATCCATCCCACATGTGTTACACATAACCCTTAACCAACGTTAAAAGGCCATTTTGCCCCCATAAATGTGAAGAAAATAAAACGTGAACTACTTTAAGACTCTCAATGCACGTTTTAAAGCCTTCGTCATTTATGTTCAGATCCGATTCATATAGCTTCCATTTTTTTTCTTCACATTTTGTAGGGGCAAAACAGTCTTTTTACGTAAGTTGAGGGTCGCGTGTAACACACCTGATACAGATTCGGTTCAAATTGACGCTCCAAATCGGTTGGAGGATGAAACCACAACAAGGACATAGTTTAGGAGTAATTGGTCATGAAAAAGACTAATTAACCACCATAAAAAGACATCTCTATGATTGATACTTAACCCATTGAACTTGTTTTGCATGTGAGTGGGTAAACTTTATGTCGGGACAATCGCAACTCGATTGATTTCATGCAACAAAATAGTCCTATCTAATCAAAAGCATCACAGAAGAAAACTAGTTCTTCACAAACAGATAGTGAAGCATGAAATATTAATTAGAATATTTCGTGCGCGCAGGCAAATACATTATACAAGCAAAAGTTTAACTACAACAAGACCACAAATAATTGCTATGCATCATGGAGAATTGAAACATCACATGTCCATGTTGCTTTCACCTAGGTTATGGGCATAACAGAATTCATCGATATGTTACATAAAAGTTAATGGGAAAGATGCAAACAATTTCGAAGACAAATGTATGAACACAATAATAAAGGGCCGGCCAACTGGCATGTGTTCGCTCAAAAAGTTGAGTAGCACTATCTCAACTAAAGGCGTTAATCCCTTTACTATCTGCAAGCCCCTTGTGTTTAGTCGCTAACAGCCAAGGAAAAAAAAAACAGAGGTGTTTAATTAGTCGCTGACAGCTAGCTAGCCAATGAACTCGTGCGTTTGTTTTTAAAATTTTATTAAAATTTTATGTTGGAATTAAAAAAGAGGTGGTATTAGAATTGGTGAATGAATGATAAAAGTAAAAGTAAAATTTTGAAGTATATTTATAAAAGTAAAATTTAATTAAAATTTTTATTTAACAAACGCTATGACACATTAAACAAATCACAATCCAAGTGATCAATCAATGTCCTAATTTCGTCCAATTTTCTAATCAGTCTCTTTCTTTTTATATATGAGTAAATTAGAGAGATCTCAATTTTTAAATTATTTCACACATGCACATTGAACTTTCATGTTTATAGTTGATTATTTTGAGGTTCTACGGAGATATATAGAAAAAAAAAATTCTAATTAAATATCTATTATATTGAAGGAAATGGAAACAGTAGACTATTCTGATTTTACTGGGCATTATATATTGTCCTGGTTGTTCAATTTTAAGCATTAGGGTACCGGTATTATTACAATTTATCCCAGTTTTTAATTAATGAATCAAGCTATTAATTCCTATTAACATTTTCTACTAGAAATTAAGTAAATGCTATGCTTGACAATTTTCCCCAAAAGTTGCTATATATATATATATATATATATATATATTAATTGAGAAAGATATTATCTTCACCAAAGACTAACTCCGGTTTAAAAAAAAAAATTGTAACATAATATAGCAGCTTCAACATTCCAACAGCTAGCTGGTGTCCAACCACGATGTTAATTGGGCGTATATAAAGGCTATCACCCTCTAAATCAAAGGACTAGTTACACTTTTGGGAGCTTGAGACCACATTGAGTTCAAGAACGGCCAAATTTCATTTTTTTATGCCCCTAAAAAAGATCCAACCATCAGACTCGTGTCACATATGTTATAAATGAGCCATGTGGAATTTGATTAATTGTGAAAGTTGAAGGGCTTAATGTATCAAGATTGATAGTTTAGATTCCTATTTGAAATTGCATTGGTAGTTAGAGGGTTCAAAGTGACTTTTCTCCTAAAAAGAATTTGGGATATGTTTTTTTTATTAATTTAATATTTTTACTATTTTCGCTTTAAAAGTAATTGTGAATGTATTTAAATTATTTAATAATAATAGGTTTAGTTACTTTATTGGTCTTGGTATTTTTTTAAATTTCAAACTCAGTATTTTTCTTCTTAAAATAGCTCATGTATAACATTACTATGTTAATGCAATCCTTTACATCAACTGGTACCTCTATCTTTGCATCAGGCAGCATTTTTGGTCATGAATTCTTCTTGTGTATCAGATATATATTTGGACAAATTACAACAACCCCCACGACGAATTATCATTCTTTTCATTTACCTCCCTCCCCCCCCTCCCCCCCCCCCCCCCCCCAAAACTATAACGCGTTGCAACTCACCCCTCTAAACTATGTCCTTGTTGTGGTTCCATCCCCCAACCAATTTTGGGCGATAATTTGAACGAAATCCATCAACTTCAACCCCTCTAAACTCTGTCCTTCTTTGGTTCCATCCCCCAACCGATTTCGAGCGTCAATTTGAACAGAATCCATCTACGTGTGTTACACGTGAATAGGGCGAATTACAATAACCCACCACAAACTATCACCGTTTTTTCAATTATCCCCCTAAACTATCACTCGCTGCAAATCATTCCCCTAAACTATGTCCTTATTACGGTTCTATCCCCCAACAAATTTAGGGCGTCAATTTGAACTGAATCTATCCCACGTGCATTACACACGAACCTCAGCCCACATTAAAAGACCGTTTTGCCTCCATAAAATACAAAGAAAAGAAAACGCAAGCTACCTGAAGACTCTCAATGCACATTTTGAAGCCTTCGTCATTTTTGTTCATATCCGATTCAGGTAGCTTGCATTTTTTTTCTTCGCATTTTATGGGGGCAAAACAGTCTTTTAACGTAAGTTAAGGATCATGTGTAATGCACATGGGACAGATTCGGTTTAAATTAACGCTCCCAAATCATTTGGGGGATAGAACTGCAACCAGGACATAGTTCTAAGGGTAATTGTCATCATGAAAAAGACAAACCACGGCCAGCAAAAGACATCTCTATGATTGATACTTAACCCATTAAACTTTTTTTTGCCTTTATGTCGGGTCAATCGCAACTCGATTGATTGCATGCAACAAAAATAGATTGACAGATCATATTTGATACTGACATTATAACTTATTTTTTGCAGGTGGGTAATCTTATATGTACTCAATCGCAACTCGATTGATTGCATGGAGTCCTGAAACAACAACATTCATAAAAAAACACCTTCACAGACAGATAGAGCAGAAGATATTAATTAGAATATTCCGCCCGCACTGTGATACATATACAAGAAGGTTCTGATAGCTATACCACAAATAATTGCTATGCATCATGGGATATCACATTTCCTTGTTGCTTTCACCTACTTATCATGGGCAACATTCTCATGGAATATCATAATGGGCAAAGGCAAATAATTTCTGACAAACCTGAACACTAAAGACACACAATAATAAAGGGCCCAATTGTTTGCTCAAAAAGTTGAGTAGCACTATCTCAACTAAGGGGTTCACTTTACTATACTACAAGCCACTTGTGTTTAGTCGCTGACAGCCAAGAAAAAAGAAAATTGTTTAGTCGCTGATAGCTAGCTAGCCAACGAACTCTAAATTAAACAAATCACAATCCAAGTGATCAATCAAGGTCCTAATTTCGTCAAATTTTCTAATCAGTCTCTTTCTTTTTATATGAGTAAATTAGAGAGATCTCAATTTTTAAATTATTTCACACATGCACATTGAATTTTCATGTTTATAGTTGATTATTTTGACGTTCTACGGAGATATATAGAGAAAAAAAAATTCTAATTAAATATCTATTATATTGAACGAAATGGAAACAGTAGACTATTCTGATTTACTAGGCATTATATATTGTCCTGGTTGTTCAACTTTAAGCATTAGGGTACCGGTATTATTACAATTTATCCCAGTTTTTAATTAATGAATCAAGCTATTAATTCCTATTAACATTTTCTACTAGACATTAAGTAAATGCTATTCTTGACAATTTTCCCCAAAAGTTGCTATACCTATTGATGAAGGCATTTTTAACCGGCCTATCACAAAAATTCACTGGGCCAAAAGCCGAGGAATCTAGACTTGAAGTCCAGTACTTGGGACAGGTTGAAAAGTCCAGAATCTCCTTCCTTCCTCCTGCAATCAAAAGTAATGCTAGAACTTAAAGTCCTTCCCGTAGGAAGATTTCTCTGATGCCATTGTCAGTCATTGTCATCTCTTTTCCCTTTTTCTCAGTTTTTGTCCTTAGTGAGAGAGTTAGAGAGAAAGAACTGCGTACCTTTTTGTTTTACTCCTTGCCTTCTCCATTTATTCTTTTTCTTCCTGTTTTGGGCCGAGGTGTCTTAGGACTAGGCCTGCGTTCCTTCTCTTTGAATATCGATCCTTTTGTTTTTTGTTACCGGTGTAGGACCAACTTTTCCTTTTTCTACTATTGGTCTATAGTGAGGCAGCTTCTGTTTATCTATTAAATGACGAGATTTTATTCTTTATAGAATCCATGGTGTCAAAGAAATCAGATGATTAAATCCCCCCTAGGCCTCACTTTTCACTATATACGTGATGTCTTTGTTGGATTATAATCACCTTTGGGGTCATTGCCTTGTTGTGTTTGTTTTTTTTTTCTTTTTTAGGCTCCACAAAAATTCTTCGAAATAAATTTCCTGAATCGTTCGATGGTAGCCCCACTACCTGTCCTAGGGTAATAAAATCGGGGAAGGCAGTGGCAGCCCTTTTACTGAAACAAGTTGCGATCTCATCTACCTCTACGACTTCCAGAAGCAGGAGAAAAACCATCCAGGACTCAAAAACGTCTCCTATCAAGAAACTGAGGGTTGCTTCTAGTGAGGACAGCCCTCAACTTAAAACAAAAGATTTACAAGAGGTTTCTACTCAGTCAAAACGAAAAAGTCTTGAACCTTGGGTTGATGAACCTTGTGCTAAAAGAAAGCGTCAAAGTTTCTTCCCCTTCATCTAAACAAGGTCCTGACATTGCTACCACAGAAATTCAAAAGGATAAGGTTGGGCAGGATCCTAGCATTATCATTCCTGAGGCACAAAGAGGCAAGGTTCGAACCCCTAGCCCATCAGATTCAGATCCTCCTTACTTTGTAGGACTCGCCCAAGGAACTACTCATAGTAGATTAAACCCCGCAGTGTCTGCTTTCCATGTTCCTCATGGCGAGGGTGTTTCTGATAGGCTAGGTGTTTGGCTTTCAGACCCTATAGCTCAATTACGAGAATTCGTCCCGGCTGAGCTTTTACCAAGTACACCCCATCCTGAGAGCATCATTTCGACTATTGTTCATTCGCTTACCTAGGTAGGGAGGATCCTTCTCCTCTTTTTCCCTTCTTTCTTCTCTCTTTTTTGTTTTATTTACACATTTGAATGTCTTCATATCAGTCTGCTTTGGTGTTATATCAAACCCTTGAGGTGTTCTATAGCAAAGAATGAGATCTTGCTCAGTTTCAATCCCTACTGTCTAATGAACAACAAAAGAAGACAAAACTAGAAAAAGAGGTGGAGAGACTCCAATCCCTTGTTCAAGAAGTTAATCAAGGCAAGGATACAGAGGCCATTTTGGAACAAACCCTTCTTGCCTCAACGGAAGGTAGATAGCTAATGGTGGGGACAGAACAACCCTGAAAGGAAAGTCAGGCCGCACCTTCCAACCCTAAACGTGCTCTTCGCCCTCGGGAAAACCTCAGTCTTACCCAGGCGAAACAGGCAAAAGGAGGTGCAGATCTTTCAAAGAGGATACGTGAGTGAGGCGAAAAAGTTTAAAGAGGAATGTCAGAGATTAGATGGTCAACTTATAAGGAGCACCATTAAGATCTCTAAGGCTGAGGCTAAAACCAACCAGGCCATCCTAGCTCATCGCCAACTCATAGTGGACTTTCAAACCTTCTAAGAACGGGCTAAAAAAGACAAAGAGGATCTGATTACCCAGGTGACTACTGAGAACGAAGCTGTAAACAGTCAAACTCAGCATACAATAGATTCTCTACAAGCAGTGATCACCAAACTGAACTACACTAACTCCCTGCTCCAAGACCAGATATCCAGTATGGAAGGCTCCATGACTGGGCTGGACAAGGAGCATTGATTTGATGAAATCCTAGGGTCTGAAGGAGGAGCGTATTGCCTTTTTAGAGGGTGAATAACTACACTTATCTAGTGTAGTTAAACAAGAAGAAGAAGGGATTGTTAATTTAACAGACAAATTGGATGAAGTGAAACATAATCTCCAACTTGAAATAGGAATTTCCTCTGATCACTAGGCTCAAGGATTTTTCGATGGTTTCAACTCTTTTAAAACTGTCTTATCCATTCGCTATCCTACTTTGGATTATACGGGGATTTCGATGGGGGTCTCGCTGCAGTCTACAATCAGCCAGCTTCTCAAACTGGTATGCCAGCTTTCGAAACGCCAGGCATATCTGATGTTGATAAACTTCCCTAGCATACACCTTTCGCCTTCCCAACCTTGGAACACCTGCGAATAGACCCCCAGCTATTATATGGATAACATTAACCTCTTCCCTGGGTGGAGAGGAGGAGGAGGATTTGGTCCTGCTCCCCAAGGAGGGGGTGCTCCATTTCTTCCCTGTTGCTGACAGGGTGGTTGAAAAAGTTCTATTATCTGGGATAAATTGTCTTAGCTTCCCCTGGCCCAAAAAGAGTTCTATTTGCTGTTGGAGTTCATAACAAGCTTCTGTAGTGCGCCCATGGTCCTGATAGAAGTCGTAGTACTTATCGTGCAATCTTCTCTCGGGAGCCGTCTTAATCTTGGGCGGCCACCTTAAAACTGGATGATTTGCGATTAGCATCAGAATTTTTCTGAGTGGCCTGTTCAAGGGAGTATACACTTGATCTCCTTCCTATACAGTTTTAGGAAGTAGTGCGGGCATAGAAGGAGGTGCTTAACATTCAGTTCTTGGACGCACAGACCTTTCCCTTACATCTACTAGTGGTGTCTGTACTTGTTCTTGCCCTTTCCTTTCTGGCCTTCCACTTCCACTCTGGGCGGAGCAAGCCGCTTCTCGGGCTCTAAAGATTTCCTCGGCTCCAATGAACTTTTGGGCCTCCACCATTAGATCAGCATATGTTTTAAGGTTATTTCGTGCCAGATGGGGCAAGAAATCACAATTTGTTGCTAACCCAGTTATTACAGCCATGATCTTTAAGATATCCTCAGTGCCATCAACATCTAAGGCTTCCCTATTAAATCGCGCTAGGAAATCACAGAGACTCTCACCATAGTTCTGGCATATACTTAGGAGATAGGCTGGAGGCTTTCTAGTGAGACGACCAGCTAAGAAATGGTTGACAAATGTAGTGCTCAGCTCTTTGAAATTATGAAAGCTGTTCTGAGGAAGTTATCCGAACCATTTTCGAGTTGATTCCCTTAAGGTGAGTGGAAAAGCCTGGCACATAAGTACATCTCCTACCCATTGGTAAGCCATATGCCTTTTAAAGATTTTCAAATGATCTGTAAGGTCCCCAGACCCATCAAAGGTTTCAACAGGCGGGGCTCGATACTTTAAAGGAGTGGGATATTCCAAAATTTGTTGAACAAAAGGGGAATCAGTTTGCTGCACAAGATTCTTCAGGGCAGTGGAATGATTCTCCCTTACTTCATTTCGCATTACCTCTAAAGCTCATTCCATCTCTTGGAATCTCCCCTCTTGACCTTGACAGTCTCCATTGACCCAAACTACCTCCTCATTAATTCAAACTTTTTCCTGGGTTTGTTGTCCTTCCAAGCCAGAAGAACCTTGGGGTTGATCAAGCCTTTATGGGGAGATCCTTAGGGACTGCCGATCTAATCGCCGGGTACGAGGGCTATCCTCTGGATGGCGAAACAGCCTTTCACTTTGAGCACGAACTTCCTCCTTGCATTTTGAGATGTAACTAAGGTTGTTATCCACATCACTCAGACGGTCATTAGCTTTCCGGACAATTCTTGATGATCCCGAGTCGGCGTTCCCTAAAGGACGAACCCAAATATCCTGAAGGGGATCGTCCTGCCGGGGGGTTCATAGAACTTGACTATGAAAGCTCCCGGGTGTTAGGTTCTCCACGGGAATATCCAGGATCTGAGCTGCTCTTAGTGTAAAGAGCTCAGTTATAGTTTGAATTTCCCTCGATGTAACAGTTACAACCGGGGCTTGAGTTGCCCTTTGTACACCAACTTCGTCGGGAGCCAAGGCTGCTCCTGACGAAACGCTATCCAGTGGGATCGGAGCAGTGCCAGTCTGTAATAGGGACCATGTTTGGGGTGGCTTCAAGCACCTTTCCCTTTGTTAAGTCGTCCATAACCATCTTCTACCGTTAACTCTAGTGAAAAATCTTTATAGTTTTTCTGCTCACGTCGTGTAAAGCGAGATAACTAGATTGAAGGTCTAGGTTTTCCCATAGATAGCACCGTCTAATAAAGCCATTTTTAACCGGCCTATCACAAAAATCCACTGGGCCAAAAGCCCTAGGGATCTAGATTTGAAGTCCAATACTTGGGAAGGGTTGAAAGGTCCAAAATCTCTTTCTTTCCTCCTACAAGCAAAATTAACACACCAGAACTCAAAGTCCTTCCCGTAGGGGGATTTCTCCGATGCCATTGTCATCTCTTTTCCCTTTTTCTCAATTTTTGTCTTTAGTGAGAGAGTTAGAGAGAACGAACTGTGAACCTTTTTTTTGCTCCTTGCCTTCTCCATTTATTCTTTTTCTTTCCGTTACGGGCCAAGGTGTCTTGGCCTGGGCCCGCGTTCCTTTTCTTTGAATACCGGTCCTTTTGTTTTTTGTTAACAATGTAGGACCCACTTTTCCCTTTTTCTCCTATTGGTCTATAGTGAGGTGCGGCTTCTATTTATCCATTTAATGACGAGATTTTATTCTTTATAGCATCAATGGTGTCAGGGAAATCAGATGATTAAATCCCCCCCTAGGCCTCACTTTTCACATATGATGCGATCTTCATTTAAGTGGGCTATCGGTTTTGCTACAGTGCTTGACCCTTGGTTCGAGAAGAATCTTATACACTCATGGACGGGCTTGGGCTTTTCCTCTTATAAGGCCTTTGCGGGTTCTTTTATTTTGAAAAATCCATCCCCATCATCTATATTAATTGAGAAAGATATTATCTTCACCAAAGAATAACTTCGGTTTTTTAAAAAAAAAAATGCAACATAAAATATTTGTTTGGTGTTTTCGTGCTAACATTTTGGAGTGGTTAAAATTTTGAGGTAGGAGAATTGGTGAAAAAAGTAAAGATAATTTATGAGAGTTGGAGAAAAAGTGAAAAGGTAGAAAATTTGAATAAATATTAAAGTGAAAAAGAATGATTTGATGAAGAGGAAGATATTATTTTGTATTTTTTTTCTAATTAGATTGCATTAGTGGGTCTTTTTGGCCTTTCGAGATGTCCATGTGGACATTGGGTCTATCGACATCTTTCGAGATGTTATACGCTTGTAGCGAAACATATTAAAATACTCTGCATATAACATATATTTATACATTTTTACAACATATAGGTATATAAATATGTAATAAATATTCACACTCAAAAGCATTTAATTAAGCCAATAAATCCATTAAAATAAAGAAATCATCGTTTTTAACGTTCTTTCTATGCAATTTACAAATGATAATAACATAAACCATTAAATATGTTAAAAATTCTCGTATATTAGAGACGACAAAGTGAAATTATAAACGAAAACTTATTTTTAATATGACATACGTATCATTTTATAATTTTTGTTTCTTTCTTAAAAGGAATAGGTTAGTTTCTATCTTACGATAATGATGTAAAACATTCAACATGAAATAACCAAAAGGTGACGGAATCTTCAATTCTACGTACCTTCGATCATCCTTCCTCGCAGATATGACACAAACACTTTTTCTTTTTCTAGATGATTTTGGGGTAAAGGAGAAAGAAAATCTACACATCAGAAGTGCTAAACGCAAATTTTAGTCTAATGGATAATATTAACGAAAATTTCAGGTCAAACATAAGGAAAACAAAAAAATAAAAAAAAAAAATTTGTCCTTGAGTTTTTCAATAGGTACTCAGATTTAAATTTAAAAATTTTAGCCTTTGACTTGTTGACTCTTTAAAAAAAATGTCCTTTTGTCATCCTTTCATCCCGTCCACTAATGACAGAAGATCCACCTCAACAAAAATTCCAAGTCAGTGGCCCACGTGACACTCCTACCTGTCCAATAAGTAAAATGGTGCGCAGCGTGAGAAAGGGAGGAGGATGGGCTTAAGTCGAGCTGTTTGGAATGACAACGTTTTGGAGGACACAAGTGGACAATGTGTGACGTGGCGTCAAATGTGGCTAATGCTGTTTATTGGGCAATTGGAAGCGTCACATGAGCAGTTAACTTTGATTTCTGTTGAGGTCAACCTTCTTTGGTCAGTTGGCTAAACGAAGAGCTCACTATGAATTTTTCCTCAAAAGAGACCAAAATGTAAAGACTAAATTTGTAGTTTTAGAAGGACCTAAATGAAAACAGTGTAAAATTTAAGGGGGGGAAAATGATTTTTCCCTAAAGAATAAAACAACTCCTATAGGTAGCTTCACTTTTTCATTGAAGTGAAGGACCAAAATGAAAACTGTGTAAAATTTAAGGAAAAAAATTGATTTTTCCCTAAAGAATAAAACAATTCCTATAGGTAGCTTCGCTTTTTCATTGAAGTGGTTATTGTATTGTGTACTTTTTTGGAGCATCAAAATGGTAGCTTAACTTGATTAAAGTAGATTTTGTTCGGATGGCACTCAGGCAATTAGATAATTGGAGTGGTGAATGGTAGGAATGCCAGTAAAAACAGAGCATGCAGGTTTTTGTCTTGCATAAACAATTGTCCACAAAAGAAAATTGCCATGAGATATTATAATCCACACCCACGAATACATATACAAGAAAAGGTACAGCTGCAGCAACACCGGAAACAACAGGCATGCATGGAGTGGTGAAACAGTCACATTTTAGAGTTACTTTGGCCTGGCTTATGGAAATCACAGAACTCACCATCTGTATTAGAGTGAGGAAAAGGAGAACAAAGTTGCAATAAAAGAAATGATGACCCATGGTGTGTTGAAGCAATTTTGTTTTAAGGAAATGTTTGAGAGCCAAAATTTTGAACCCAATAAAATAACTATACAAAATTCTCTCTCCCCATCAAATTATTACTTTTTACTCCAAATAAATATAAAAAATTTATTCAAATCATCTCTCTCTTCACTTTTTTATCAACTCTAACATCCCAAAATTTACCAATCCAAAATTTTAACAATTAAACACTATCTAAGTTTGCCTTCCACTTGTGTTAGGATGCTCTGCAGTAAGTGTTCAAGTCTTCACAAAAGTTCGCAAAGTGGAAGTTAGCAGAGCTAAAAAATATAGCCCCTCAAGAGAAGTTTTGAATATGATTTGCCCCTTTGTTGATGTCGCTTCATTTCTCCATAATTCCATATTTGACCAATAAGTCAACATCCTTAGGAGTAATAACAAGGCAACTCACAAGAACAACATAATCATTCATGTAATGCTACACACATGAGTGGTATTGTTCAAAGGCCACGATGTTTCGGATTATGACTTATGAATCAGGAACTACATTAAATCTTAGGATTTCAAGAATACTGCTCTTGAAATGTATATCAAATAAGTTCCTATTTGACCCAACCTTAAAGTTGACTTTAGCTTGGTGTAGTTCTGTCACAGAGGGGGCTATTATTGTCTCAAGTCTCCTTTTATCCAACTTCTTAAAAGGTATATGTAGTTGTCTTAGGAGATCAACAAAATGTTCAATTTTGGAAGAACAAATTACCTCTAATTTGTGTTCCTCTGTTCCTTTCAAACTTAGCACCACTTTTTTAAAGAAGAAATGTGATAGCTTGAGGATGGAAGGTTTCTCCTCATTCTAAAAGGATTGGAACAATTTTTTGCTTGCATTATAGAGATATTTAAGGATGAAAAAGGGAAGCTGATTTTCAAGCAATATCATGTCACGCCATATATCTCAACTCATCCATGGTCTATTAGATATGCTCTCATTTTCATCATTCAACTCCTTGAAATAGAATCTTAATAAGACTAATGATGAATGCAGCATCCACTAAAATGATTTTGATAAATTTCTCACTACTTCACCAAATCGTTTTCTGAGTAACAACGATGCAATCTTGCTTCTTTCTTCTCTACAAGTTCAACATAGAACCCTATGCAATATCAGATCTTAGAAAGGCATAACCAACGCACGAGAAAACATTGCCCAAATGGTATAGAGAAGTAAGTTTGGTTTACCTCCCCAGCAGTTGGCCGGGAAACATTGCACGGACCTTTGCTAGCTCCGGTGGAAAAAACTGCAGTTTTGCCAAGTGACAAGAGATCTGAGCTCTCTCTCCCTATTTGCAGTAGAAAACAAGCTCCTCTCGAAGTGAAGTCAAATCAAGTTTGTAAAGCCCAAGAATAGGAAAGAAAAAAAGCCGAGGAAAAACGGACGACACATTAAATTATGCAGTGCGGGCACCCCAGTGCTTCAGTGCCATTCTTGGATAGATACATCATACACTACAAAAAAAAGGGATACAACAGCGGTCGGAAAACCGTTGGCAAAAGCTCCAAAAACACCGCCAAACTTTTACCGGTGGTTTTTTACCGGCGTTTTCCGACCGCTGTCTTTTCACCGTCGGAAATTGTCTTCAACAGCGTTTTTCATAAACGCTAGTGATTCCCTACCTTTTAACAGCGGTCGCTTAGCGGCGTTTTCAAATCGCTAGTAATTCTCCAGTTTATGACAACGGTTTTTTAACGACGTTTTAAAAAAGCACTGGCATTTCCCCGCTTATAGCAACGGTTTTTTAGCAGCGTTTTTAAAAACACTGGCCTTTCTCCTGATTTCCAACAACGGTTTTTTAGCGGTGTTTTTTAAAAACGTTGGCATTTCCCCGCTTATAGCAACGGTTTTTTAGCAGCATTTGTAGAAAACGCTGGTGTTTCTCCTGATTTACAATAGCTTTTTTTTAGCGGCGTTTTTAAAAATGCTGGCATTTTCACTGCTTATGGCAACGGTTTTTTAGTAGCATTTGTATAAAACGCTGGCATTTCTCCTGATTTACAACAGCATTTTTTTAGTGGCGTTTTTAAAAACGCTGGCATTTTCCCTACTTATAGCAACGTTTGTAGAAAATGCTGGCGTTTCTACTAATTTACAACAGCATTTTTTTAGTGGCGTTTTTAAAAACGCTGGCATTTCCCAAAAAAAGAACTTTAGCAACGATGGCAGACCGCTACTATAGGCCAAAAAACACTACTATAAATTTTAACAGCATTTTTTAACAGCGATCGCAATTGAAAAAAGCTTTTAGCAACAGTCAAAAACCGTTATTAAAAGTCATAAACCACTACTAAAGATTTAGCAACAATTTTTTAGCAAGTTTTTTTTCATTATTATTTATTATTTGGTATGTGCCAGCATTTTTAAAACAGCACTAATTTTTTCCTATATTTTCCTATACATGCTTTTTTAATCAATAATACAAATTTATTTTAATAATCATTGAATGTAAAAACTTAAAGAACAAAGATAATAAAACAAAATATACTTCATTATTGATTAATAACATTTTACAACAAACATAAGAATCTCTACAAATAATTTAAAAAATAACAAATTTCTAATATAAAATAACTATAAACAAGGACCAACTAAAATATTCAAATACAACACAATAAGGACCAATTAAATTAAATCTTCCTCCTTTACACATCAACATTCTCTTGAATTCCTGTAATTGAAAACAAATATCATGAGAAATAGAAATAACAAAATAATGAGTGTAGAAATTGGAGAGAAAAAAAAATCCAAAATAAAACAACTGAAAACCAATGTAAGAAATGAGATTAAACACAAGTTGGATCAACTTCAAAATATAAGCTGCAGGATTGCTAAAATGCACATTCTCCCTCTCAAGACTAACTAGTCGTGTTTGAGCCCGTTCAACTTCATCCATCAGAAGATTGACCTCTGACATGAGAAATAGAAAAATAACAAAATAATTGAGTGTAGAAATTGGAGAGAAAAAAAAATCCAAAATAAAACAACTGAAAACCAATGTAAGAAATGAGATTAAACACAAGTTGGATCAACTTCAAAATATAAGCTGCAGGATTGACTAAAATGCACATTCTCCCTCTCAAGACTAACTAGTACAGTTTGAGCCCGTTCAACTTCATCCATCAGAAGATTGACCTCTGATTGCTTTTTCTTCCAGCTGAACACACGTTAGAAACCTTACAAAATTGTTGGACTGCTGATGAGAAATAGGCACTGTAAAGCAATATGAAGCTTGTGCAACAAAATTCCAGAAATAGGCACTGCCATATTCGAAATTACAGAATACTATATGTCATCAATAGTAGGAAAAGGAAAAACGAAGTCACCAAAAACAAAAACAACGCCCAGCACATATACGCACCCCACGAAGACTACTGAATCCAAGTCCTGCACCAATTGTCAAACGACGTGGGTCAACAAGAGAGTTGTAATGATTCCCATGATGATAACTCAGTCGTATGGGAGGCGAGTCAGTGTCGTAGTTTCCATGAAATATGTTGATAGGCTCTGCATAAGCACTTTAACTTAGCACGATAACAAAACAATGCAAATGGCAGAGGTCACTGAAGAATGTCGACATAAATATTCCTAGTGAGCAGAGCAACACCTGTACTATAGCTATAAATATGGATAGGCCGATTGTACATTTCACATAAGGCTTGGATCTCCACATTATTCCCATAGACCTGCCACCCAAGACAAGAGAATATACAGGTTGGCATTCACAATGGAAAAGAAAGGAGGAATCCAATAAGTCCAATCTAAATTGCATTTATCTATCAAAACTCAACATTGAAAGACAAAATTGATTCTAACGTAATAATGTTAAGAAGAGCAATTGGCATGGGATTTTCCCGTCCTCTTGCTGTGAACCATTCAGTACATATACCAGGCATCCCATCTCAACGTAACTATGTACTTGTATTACTCACATGAACAGAAAGAAGCCAACATTGGAATTGAAAGCTCTATATTTCTTACTATTTTTCTTGAATTAAAGAACAAGCCACTTTACAGAAGACGAAGAACAAAGAGCAAGAAACCATTTCAGACTCAAGGTGCACAAGAGAATGATGAATAGATCATATGCAAGAGAAAGTTCCCCAAAGATTGAATTTTCGGCTTTAAACTGACAGATTCAAGGAATAGAGCTACTTAATTTCAAGAATATTTTTACCTTGTCTCTTCTCTTCTCTTCTTCTTACAATATGTTGTAAAGCATTCTGTTATAAATTGAGAAAAGCGATCTGTCTCCCGCTCCTGAATCGAGTAAAAGCTGGTAAGAATTACACACTGCTTCACGTCCGAAAATGTTTACAATAACCACAAACTCCAATACACAGGAAGTATAAACCAAAAAGCACCCCAGGCAGAAAGCGAAACTACAAATTTTTGCTGAGCCATGTCTAGAAATATTGAAATAAGTGTAGAACCTTTAAGGTTTAAACCCAACATTTTTTTATCATGGTACAATAATAGAAACAACTAAATTGGAAAACAGAGACATGTTGTATGTAGTTACTATATAGTTACTATAATTTCCTATTCAGTCCATACGCACAACAGGGAAACTTGAATTTCACCTATTACTAACAATGGCTCCAATATGAAGGATTACCAAGAAGTTGAGTGCTAAGTTCTGGCGGCACGTCGGAAAGTCCGTACCCTCTGTAATCGGGCGCGATCGCCCGGAACCCGGCATTCGCCAGAGCGATCATCTGGTAGCGCCAAGTGTACCATATCTCCGGAAATCCGTGTAGGAAGAGGACGACGTTCGGACCTGAGGAGTCAAAAAAAGAAAAGAAACAAACAAAAGAGAGAGAGAGAGAAAAGAGAGAAAGGTATTAGATAGAATCAGCGAGGTGCAGGGTGCGGACAAGAGAGTGAAAGAGTGGAATTTTAGGACCAGATCCGGCGTCGGTTGCGTGGAGCTTGAGTCCTCCAACACGGACTTCGACGCCGTCGTCGCGCTGAGAAGAGTTGTTGACCTCCGTTGCTGGACGGCGGGGACGACAGAGGGGTCGTGCGATGGAGAGAGACATGGCTAAGACATACATGGTCATCGTCCGCGTCGCTCTGGTGCATAGCTGGCTGTTGTTGTGGCTGAGACGTTTTGGGCAAAAAAAGAAAACAGAGCAAAAAAATTAGAGGAAAATTTACAGAGAATGAGTTGAAGAAGATACCGGATGATTAGATTTGGAATAACTGAAGATGGTTTTTACATAAGAGTCGGGAGAGGAGATAATGAGCGGAATTTTTTGAAATAAATTTATAAAGAAGCGGGAGAGAAAATTTTGGTCGTACTTAAAATTTTAGACTCTCAGTGAAACATGTTGGCCGTACTTAAAATTTTTTTTACAATAGGCGATTTTGAAAGTTTTTGATTGTAATCATACAAACTTGGAAAAAACAAAATAAAAAATTGGTTATGAAAAAACAAAGTTTTTTAGTTGCTCATTTGTTCTATACTTTTTTAGATAAAACAATAATTATGATAATAAAAATAGATCAATTTCATTATGATATAATATATTTAAAAAACTTTGTTCTTTAATTTTAGATCAATTTAATTATTGATTTATTTGCCTTGATTTTATTTGATGCTATGTTGAAACGGTGCAAATGTTGAGAACAAACAAAATAGGAAGTAGAATCCTTAAAGTTTTTTCCCTTTATCACTATTGACTTTTTCATCTTTTAGAACTAATGAACTTAATTTTAATTTCTAAATATAAAAAATAAAACTATCTCTAAGTTATTTAAAATATTAAAACTATTTTATAAGTATCACTTATATAAGTAATAAAAATAATATGATTTGTGATTACTTTTATAAGTGTTAACAAATAATTCATATACACTAAATTATAATATAGTATATATAAGTTACATTACTAACTCTATTCTATATAGTACTTATAGGGGGTGTTTGTTTGCCAAAATTTCGGGGAATATTCTCGAAATTTTGGGAATCTTTACTTTATTAAGATTTATTGAAGTTTGTGAAAGGTGAAGTATGTATGTGTAAAAATTAAAAATTTTGGAGTGTGTTTGTTTTGTTGGAAATTTCCATGCCCCAAAATATTGGGGAAACAAACAGGACCATAATAATATATGTAAGTGAGTACGAATTATGCTAAATATACTTATGGTTTCTAGTTATGATACAACTTATAGTAATTTATAATAACAATCTAATATACACTAATTGTAGTTAGGTTATGATGCAAGGGGAGCCGAGTCAGACGATGCTAAGTTGTCAGATTACACATTGATGGCGCTGAATTACTTTGAGCAGGTAGACCAGCGCAAGGATGGCAAGAAATCATAATCTAACCTAATTGGGACAGTTTTCGTGCACGTGTCGGTTTTTTGGTCATAACTTTGGCTACGAGTATCCGATTCGCGCCCATGACCCCAATTCGGAAAGCTCTTTTCAGCGCGCACGTCGTGGTCACCAGCTACACTTGGTGCGCCTCATTTTGAGCCCTAAATCCGCTGTTTTCCCTCTCAAAAACCTATTTTTAGTTATGATTTTCTTTCCTTTACGTTTAGGAATTATTTCTGAACCCGATTTGAGCCAGATTTTGGCAGTCTATTTAATTTTGGTAAAATCCCATTAAAAGCTATTTTAGCCTTGTTTGTGGGTGGTTTTTTTTGGGTGGAACATGCATGATTATTTCGAATTGGAGAATTCTCTCGGAGTTTTGGGACGAATCCTGTATTTACCTTGCAAATGCCCTATTGAACTAGCCTACAAGATAATCTCTATTTTGTTCAGCGTCAGGTTATACATAGATTATACTAACTATAACTATTTATAGTATAGTGACATTTATATATATGACTATAATCATAATTGAAGTTATAATAACTATATATAATTATTTGTAAGCACCACATAATTATATGAAACAAAAAAGGAGTTGGCCCTTTGTCGAAGTCATGGTAACAATTATAATAGAACGTGATAATTAAGCATGAGCATGACGACATATAATATTTGAAGATATATCCCTGTGATAATACCAAAGCATGCAAGGTTTAACCTTTATTTTTTCATATAAATTGTACAAGTTTTATATATATTAATATTCTAAGTGATTTTATTATTTTATGGTATATTTAAGTATTATATACTCATGAGTTAAGAATTCTACCAAGGTTATATATACTTCCAGCTGCTATGTACTATAAGCATATACTTATATATTACAAGTGTATCTAGGGGGTGGGCATCGGTCCTCCGGCCTGACGCTCCGGTGTGCCTTAATTTGACTAAACCATTTCACACGGTACCCTTTTAGCCAATTCGATTTGATTTATTTATTTTTTATATTTTTGTGCAAGTCAATTCCATGTTTGTGTAGTGTGAACTTGCTTGACCATCATGTGCCCTTCTCCTTTGACAAAAAATGCTTTTCGCAGCCACAGGGGTTGAAGACAAACAATGGTAAGTTTACATCTTTGCCTTGGTGAAATTGTGTTGGATTGTAGCAAACACCATGCTATATGTTTGCTTATTATATATGAAATTAGAGTTGGTTTAATTTTATAAGTTAAACTCATTGAAACCAAGTCTTTTAGTATGTGCTTATATGTTCTCTCTCTTTGTTCATTTCTATTCCTCATGTATTATTTTTATTTGTTTTGGGAATAAATGCAGGTGATGATGCTGCGGATGATGGGAATGCTGAGAATTAAAAAAGGTTTGGATGAAATACATGCATCATTACTTGATGATGATGATGTACTTGTCTCTTAGGTGTTGGTTTTTCAGTTTGTGGTGCAAGGCCTTTTTGGATTGTTCTCTTTGTGAATTAATTTAGCATATTAGTTTCTTTTGCTTTTGTTTTGGCGATGGCTCTAAGTTTTTTAAAAAAATCATGTTGGGTTGTCATAGAAGTTTAATTAAGTAATCAATCTGCTTGAGCACCAATCCTTTCATATAGTTATATGTATGTGCAGGAAGGCAAAGATTTCCTTCGTACAGCATGCCAGGCCCAGCATTTTATTAAACATCAATCAAAGGAACACGTTTCAGCTTGATATTTAAAGTGGCATTGCGTCTAGCTAGCAATAATTGGAATTACAAATTTAATTTAAATGATCCAATTAAAATGGTCACACTGAAAAGGATTCCAGATTTCCTATCATGGCAGCCCGATATATTGGACTTTGACAGAATTTGAGGTTCCTAATTGATTTATTTCTATATAGAGATACTCTACCACCGTCTTAGATCTCCTAATTAAGTTTCTGTTGATACCAATTCAACCAGCAAAGGCAAGCAGCTCATTCATTTGCGAGCTGGGTTCCCTCTTCTATGAATGCTTCATCATTTGGCTTTTTCCCTGTTAAAAGCTCCAGTAAGACGACCCCAAAGCTGTAAACGTCCCCTTTAGACGTGGCTCTTCTCGTATCAAAATATTCTGCAGAACACAACTGGTACTACTCAGTATACATAACTACCAACAAGTACCAAGCTCAGGAGAGACTCACCATAATGGCTTTAGCGGTTAAAGTTCATACCAGGAGCTAAATATCCAAAAGTTCCAGCAACAAATGTTGAAACATGAGTCTTATCTGGTTCCATCAGTGTTGCCAGTCCAAAATCAGACACTCGAGCCTCCATGTTGTGATCCAACAATATATTGCTCGACTTTATATCTCTGTGTTAAATGTGAGGGATGCAATCATGATGGAGGTATGCCAATCCTCTTGCTGCACCTACTGCTATTTTGTATCTCGATGGCCACTCCAAATGCTTCTTGTTTGCAGCTCCTCCTGCACCACACATATATCTATATGAGGCCTACAGAAGAGGAAAAATCAAATTAAGCTACGAGATAATTTTATAGCCTCCAAGAGACTCTGACTTTTGTGGATATCAAAATTTGAATAGTGGAGAGAAAAAAAACATCTTAGAAATACCATAACACGAATGCCAGCCAAATGAAAAAAACCACACTCTAGACCTTTGTTTTGAAGGGAGACAAGCATACCATGCAGAAAGGTGTCAAGGCTTCCATTAGGCATCAGCTCATATATGAGGAGATTGTAGTGAGGGGCTGTGTAATATCCGTGAAGAGTTACAATATTGCGGTGCTTTATGTCCCCCATTGCCTCCGACTCTCTTTCAAAACCTCGATCTCTTTCTGCAGTTCCCCTGTTAAGTCTCTTAACGGCAAAGGCCGTGGATTCGTTGATAGTTAGTCTGTAAACTGTGCCATAGCCTCCAGAGCCAATGATGTCCCTGTTGCTCAGTTTTAGTGTCCTCTTCAAGAACGCATTAGATGTCAGAGACTGCATCATTGGAGACCGAAACATCACCATCTTCCCACCTGCATATGCCCATAGGCGGCCTCAATTACCATAACTTTCACTATTTTCAGAAGTTGAATTCATCAATCTGTATGTGGGTGGCACGATACCTGAGAAGCCATCTTCGTAAACTTGATGCTTTCTTTTACATCGCTTATAGAGGAGGACGGAAATGATGATCTTTGATATCACAAAAGCAACGCAGCATATCGTGATGTAGAATGCTAAGATCATGTTGTTGCCCATTTGCAGATAAAGAGAGCTTCAAGGTGAATAATATTACAGACAACTAGAAAAAAAAAAACAGAGGGAAAGCAGAGCAGACCGGATGAAAATTCACTACAAAAAAATCGGGTTTTAACAGCAGTCGTTTTAACGGCGGTCATGAAAAACGCTGCTACAAGTCACCTATAGTGATGCTTTTTGTGACCGCCGCTAAAAGATCGCCGTTAAAAAATTTATTATTTTTAACAGCGGTCGTTTTAATGGCGGTCCGAAAAAACGCCACTAAAATTCACCTATAGCGGCGCATTTTGTTACCGCCGCTAAAAACTTCATTGTCTTTTAACAGTAGACGTTTTAATGGCGGTCAGAAAAAACGCCGCTAAAACTCACCTATAGCGGCGCATTTTGTGATTGCTACTAAAAGACCGCTGTTAAAAACTTCATTGTCTTTTAACAGCGGTCGTTTTGACGGCGGTCACAAAAAGCGCCGCTATAGGTGAGTTTTAGCGGCGTTTTTCGGTGACCGTTAAAACGAATGTTTGTTAAAAGACAATGAAGTTTTTAGCGGCGGTCACAAAATGCGCCGCTATAGGTGAGTTTTAGCGGCGTTTTTTCTGACCACTGTTAAAACTCGGTTTTTTTGTAGTGATACATCTATATCGATCCCTACCTATGCCGTTCTAGCTAATAAGATCAATAGGTCTTCAATAATGGTTTTCTTCTTCTTTCTTCTGTTCTTTTGACAATAAGCCAAGTTGTTCCGTTGAACAGATTGCACAAATCTTGCCAGCCAACTGGAATAAATACTTTGGTGGATCTCTTATGGATTTCGATTTGTTAAGTAAGAGCTAGTTCAACTAGAGGAGTAAGGAACAGTAAATGCATTTAGCCAAAAAAATAGTGTTTAACGTGTTGACTATAAATGCATGTAGCCACTAAAATGCTCAATCCGTAGTGAAAATTTCGAGATTGGCGTTCCCTCTTGAACCAATCTCCAAATATGCCTTGTTTGTAGGATTTGAAATTGCAATATCGTAATTCAAGATTGTCTGTGATTGTTTTTACCATTAAAGAGGCTTAAGGGAGCGAAAGAGATAAGAATTAGGAAGTGTCACCATTCACTTATTGTCTTGCGTTTCATTTGTTTTTAATAATTTTTTATTGTCATCTTTAACTAGGTCAGCACTTTGGTTATTAATAAAGTGGACCGAAGGACTAGTTAGGAAAAAGGGATCCTTACCCTTACGCTAGCTACTAAAATAACTAGAAAAATTGTAAACTACAGGACTGACAGAGTAATTTATCTAAATAAATATATATTCCTAGTCACAGATTTGAAAGCTAAAAATTAATTAATATCTACATTTTGAATGAAAAATAAAAGAAATAATCTGTTATTTCAAGCTTTTACTTTCTTTCAAGGCATCTAGCTTTTCTTTCAATGCAAAACTTTAACTAATTTTGTTTATCAAACACGCGTCAACTGAATAAATTCACTTATTTCCCACTATTCTCGTTCTGCGTTTTTCTCTTTGATACTAAAGCGTATAAATTTATGGGGTATAATAATAAAAACTTTATGAAATTAAATTTAAAAGAAGCGAACATATTAATTATATCAATTTCCACTGTAGCACAATGACAATTCTATCAGATATGGAATCCCGCGGGCTTCAAATCCTAGCAGAGGAAATAGTTTTCGTTTCCTCGCATATGCTTTTCTTATTGGGCCCCTGGAGTTCATATAAGTAGCCCAAGGGATTTGTGGGCTTATTGTTCATTCGAGATGTCAGCTACAGTAAATTTTTATTATTATTTTTCCAAGTCACAGTAAAGGTTTATTAACAAAAATATATGAGGGAAGCTTTCTTGCTTGAGTGATATTCTTAAACACACAGAAGAGATAGATTTTAATTATTTATTTTATTTTAATAAAAATGCGGCCACAACCACATTAACTTGATTTATTGCTTACATGCAACAAAGAGTACAACTACTATGTTATCAAATGGAATACCTAATAAAACTGGCTGTTCATCAGAGAACTAGCAATACCATATGGTACAACTACTATGTATGGAGTGTGGAAACAATCACATTTCAGCACTGAATTGCTTTTGGCCTATGTTTTGGAGATTACAGAACTCACCGCCTATATGAGAGTGAGTAAAAGGAGAATAACAACTGCAATGAAGGAAATGATGGCCCATGGCGTGTTGAAGTAATTTTGCTTCAAGGTTGCCTTCCGCTTGTGCCAAGATGCTCCGCAGTAAGTGTTCAGATCTTCACAAAGGCGAGCAAAGTAGAAGTTAGTAGGATAGTAAATTGCCTCACGAGAGAGGTTCTGAATATGAGTTGCACTGATGTCGCTTCGCTTGTCTATAAGTCCATATTTGACCATTAAGTCCACATCTTTAGGAGTCATCACAAGTTCACTCATGAGGACAACATAGTCATTGATGTAATGGTCTGAACGATAATGATGTTGCTCAAAGGCGATGATATTTCGGATTGCAAGTACTGAAATAGGACCTACATTAACTCATGGGATCTCGAGATTCCCTGTTATTGAATTGTATTTCAAATAAATTCTTGCTTGACCCGACTTAAATTTGACTCCAATCTGTGTAGCTCTGTCATGGAGGGTGCTCTTACTATTTCAAGTGGCCTTGCACCTGCTTTCTCAGAAGGTATATATAAGTATCTTAGGAGATCAACAAAATGTTCTATTTCAGAGTGACAAATTACCTCCAATGTTGTGATCTTTTGTTCCTTCTCAAAGAAAACTTTCCATGTTTTAAGAAGTGATGTGATAGCTGGATGATGGAAGGTCTCTCATCATGCTGGAGGATTGGTCCATTATTGTGTCTGGTCATAAAGATCTTTGAGGATGAAGAACGGAAGCTGATTTTCAAGCAATATCATGTCAAGCCATACATCATATATCATCCACGGTTTAATAAATATGTGGTCATTTTCATCACCTCCCTGAAATAGAACCTTAATAAGACTTCAATGATGAATGTAGCATCCACCAAAATGATTTTGAAAATTCCTCATCGCTAAATTGAATCTTTTCTGAGTAACAATGACGTAGTAGTGCTTTCTTCTCCTTTACAAGTTCAATATAGAACCTCATGCTTGTATTGGTCCTTTCAATAAAAGCTTATCAGGTACCACATTTTATGTTCCTCCATACATTTTAGGGTTTTCTTACCATGGTGAAGTGGGCCAATGGAGACTATTTGAGGTGCGTAGAGTCTTTCATTGCCATGACGTAGTCGCTTTCGAACTTTATAGATGCCACAATCTGGGGATAATGGAGTCAACCTTTCCAACTCTTCTTCTATTGAATTTATCAATTGAGAGTTTTCTATGTCGGATGAAGTACAATCCCTGGTTTGCCCACCTGATTCCATCGGTACTGCATGTGATCAAACAAGGTCATGATAATCACTGAAAACACTAGTAACAAGCCCTTCATAATTAATTATATATATACAAAAACAAAAAACAAAAAAAGAACTGTCTCTGAAAAGCCTTAAATTAAACAATTTTGATCATTGACTTGCATGAGTGTGTTTAACGTTTAACCACTTTGGAGCTTTTTGGTTATTAAGCTTTATTCAAATAATTCAAACGAAAAGATTGGAATGAAGAAAATAATAAGAGTATTTTTCATAGACAAAATACGGTCTATATGGATTGTTCCCGATTTCTGGCTTGTTTTTAATTACCGTGAAGTACTCAAATATTGTTAGCAAAATTCCATTTTCAATTCATCATATAAGTGTTTTAGGATATTTTTTTAAGATTAAAAATAAGCTAAATGAGTACACAAACAGCAAATTAATTGATCATTAAACATTAAAAGGCTAGCCTTGGCAATGGATAAAATATGTAAACTACATATATGTGCTTTTGGAGGATTTGATCATTTCAGAACCCGTGTTTTAAAAACTTTGATTTCAAGACTTGTTTACCTCGTTTGTGGAATCAATTAAAGCTCACTCGAGTTTTTCGTCTAAATATGGGTGACAGATCGAAACCTGGGCATCGATCGCTCATTGCTATGTGACTTCATCGATCGCTCATTGCTATTAATTTTGTTTAACAAACAAAAGGAAATGTACGTTTATAAGTTTATAAATTTAAAACTTTCAAAGAATACTTTAAATAATAACTAAAATTTTAAAAGAAAAGAAATTATTCAAACTTTTAATGTTTTAAAAACAAAGTGTGAATTAAAAAAACTAGAAATCAAATAGAAAACCTACTAGACAGGTACACAAGTTTGCTCGGCTTGGCTCCACACAAACATGTAGTGGTTGGAGGTGTCGTCGCACCTAAATTATAGTAGTCCGACCGGTATAGATGTGGAGAGAAAAGACGTGTGCCTGTGTGGAGCTAGCCAACGACAAAGAGGCCTCATTAAATGACGTGGTGGCCTCTCTGTCGTCCATTTCGTGGGATTCAATCCAGACCGTGGGTCTGGATGCGTCTGGACCCATATAGTCTAGACTGAATCCAAACCCCTCAAGAATAGTCTCAACAGTGAATTCAAGAAATTCAAATTAGAATCCCAAACTAAAGTCAAAATCAAAACTGGATCTACGTACTTTCCAAACATGTTGGTGAACTTTCACACCATCTTGTGTTTTTTCTCTTTATATATTTTGAATTCTCGCCCAAGGATTCTTTCTTAATGCTACTTTCGGTTTGTATACATTATATCTCAATGCTAGAATTTAAATCCTACCATATCAAGAAAACTGTTTTAAGTTGTATCACAACTAAGTACAACACGAGTTCTCAATGAAAAAATGTTAGAAACAAATTACTGAGTATATATATTAAACAAAAGAGACTTTATCTTTTACAGAAAGAGCTCATGATATATATGTTAAGGCATATAATTAACCTAAGCAATATCAGATCTTAGAAGGGCATAACCAAAAAAAAAATAGAATCGCACGCCCCTGTTATAGGAAAGTAAATTTGTTTCTTTACCTCCTGTAGTGGCCGTAAACATTGCACAGACCTTTTTCCAAAGGAAAAGGAAATGCAGTTTTGCTGAGCCACGAGAGATCTTAGCTCCCTCTCCCGGCCTATTTGTAGGAAACAAGCTCCTCTCAAAGTCAACTTTAATTTTATACTGCCAAGGAAAAAGAACGAAGAAACAAAGGAAGAAAGGACCACTGCGAGCACCACAACTTGATCAGTACATCCAGAACTGATTGGTTCTCAACTCTTCTTGAATAGATACATGTATGTCTTTCTTCTTGTCTTTTGTCAATAAGCGAAGTAGTTCCCTTTAATAGATTGCACATATCTTGCCAAGTGGAATAGATTTTTTGGACGTGGTGGATCATGTACATGTTGTCGATTTCGATTTGTTAAGTAGGAGTTATGGTTGAATGATATAAGGATCAGTACCGTAAAGTAAATGCATGTAGCCACTAACATGCTCAACCCGTCACGTAAATTTTGAGATTGGAAATTTCGTAATTCAAGATCGTCTTGTGATTGTTTTTTCAAGCTGGGAATAAAAGAGATTAAGAATCAGGAAGAGTCGCCATTTGTCTGGCGTTTTACTTGAAGCACTAAACAATGGTGGGTAGACATGGCTAGCTTTGGTCCGTGTTTTTTTCTGGCTTTTCCCGGCGTTGATCCTTCATTGACAGGCCCCAAATTTCACGAAGTATCCCATAATAGTTATAAAAGTTGGAAAATATCTATTCGCGGGTGGATATGCTGCTGTTATTGGTGTGATATTGTGGCTGGTTTGTTGTGGCATCTATAGCGGGTATTGATTGTGTACGTATTTGTGGTGCACATACGCTTTGCCATATATGTTGTTGATGCACCATTATATGTAGAGCGTGTATTCAGTATCATGCGTAGATATATTTTTTCCCACCCTTGTACCTTCATCTTAGTTTGAGTTAAGAAACATATATAGCAACCACGGGACTAGAATATACAATGCTACTCATCAATTCTGGGAAACAAATCCATTAAGTAGCTGACGACCTGATCACTGGTTGGCTAGACAAGCTGGTGCACGAGAGTGAGAGATGTACGTGTTTCATCAAGTCTAGAACATTTCGAGTCAGCTGAGGAGGTAATTGCTGCGTATGGGCAGACTCTGGATCCCTAGCTTTCGGGGCTCAAAACGAAGAGGTTCACAGGTAGTATTGCCAACTGCGCGCCTTAGAACTTTGAAACTTCTTGGGCTAATCATTTTCCTAAAGACACGAGCTGTAAGAAATGGTGAAACAGAGTTTCGGCAATAGAGTAGTGAAAGAAGAAGCAGAGTAATGGGAGAATTTGTCGTCATTCTCATAGAAATGAATAAAGGTTCAATATATACATTTACCAAAGAATAGAAAGAAAGAGGAAAGCACCGAAAAGCAAAAAGAACATTCTAGGATCATAACAAACTCTACCAGTTCAGCACAGTACAATGAGCAACGTAGCAGAGAGAGAAAAAAGGCAACAAAAAGGTGGCCAAACAACTGAATATTCTAGAATTCTATAGGTGATGTTGGCCAGTGTCGTCGACCTTTGCTGAAGCTGAATGACCAGCGGGAACGACATCACTCATCTCTCATCTCTCGTAATAGCCCCCCACAAGATGGAGAATAGATATCCACTATTCCCATCTTGGACAAATGAGAAGTGAGTACATAGGAGGGAAGCGCCTTTGTAAAAATGTCAGCTAGCTGACTTTGAGTAGAAACATGACATGTCTCAATAAGCTTGGCTTGAATAAGATCACGAATGAGATGGCAATCCAATTCTATCTGTTTTGTACGTTCGTGAAACACAGGATTGGCTGCAACATGAAGAGCAGCCTGATTATCACAATGAAGAAGGGCAGGTTGTGGATGAGCAACCTGAAGAGCAGACAAAAGAAATCAAAGCCATGTCAATTCCAAACAAGTGGAAGCCATGGCTCAGTATTCAGCCTCAGCTGAGGATCGAGAAATAATAGTTTGCTTCTTTGATTTCCAAGAGATAAGGGAAGAGCCGATAAAAATGCAATAGCCGGTGACTGATCGACGGCTATCAAGACAAGCCCCCCAATCTGAATTGCAGTAAGCATCCAATTGAAAAGATGAAGAGCTGGAAAGGAGAATACCCTGACCCGGAGCTGCTCTAAGATACCGAAGGACTTTAACGGCAACTGCCATATGAAAATCAGTTGGATGATCCATAAATTGACTGAGAACTTGGACACTATAACTGATATCAGGCCGAGTGATGGTGAGGTAGAGAAGGCGGCCTATCAATCTGCGATAACTAGTGGGGTCTAAGAGTGGAGTTCCAGTAGATTTGCTAATCTTCAAATTTTGATCCATAGGCATTTTCAAAGGCTTAGAGCCAAGTACCTTGGAGTCAGCAAGAATATCCAAGACATATTTCCTTTGGCATAGGTGAATACCCCTTTGTGAACGAGCTACCTCAATGCCAAGAAAATAACAAAGGGTGCCCAAGTCTTTAATCTGGAATTGCTGATGTAGAAATGACTTAAGGGTGGCAACAGAAGCTACACAATTGCTGGCCACAATGATGTCATCGACATAGACAAGCAAAGCCATGAAAGAAGACTCATTGTGCCATGTGAAGAGGCTGTAATCAGCTTTGCATTGATGAAAACCAAAAGCAATGA
Organism: Morella rubra; assembly: GCA_003952965.2. Taxonomy (NCBI): domain Eukaryota; kingdom Viridiplantae; phylum Streptophyta; class Magnoliopsida; order Fagales; family Myricaceae; genus Morella; species Morella rubra. The sequence continues at coordinate 4,574,837 of CM025853.1, read as the reverse complement.
GAGAGGAACTGAATTTGGCATACCATTGCCGTGAAGCTTGTTTAAGGCCATATAAGCTTTTCAACAATTTGCAGACCTGATGTGGACCTCCCTTAGAGTACCCGGGCGATTTTTTCATATAAAGATCCTCCTGTAAATCTCCATGCAAAAAGGCGTTGTTAACATCAAATTGATTGAGAGACCAGCCTTTAATGGCAGCAATGGATAAGAGGCATTTGACTGTCACCATCTTCGCCACAGGTGAAAAAGTTTCATGATAGTTGATCCCCTCTTGTTGGGTGTACCCCTTAGCAACAAGACGTGCCTTGTATCTTTCAATTGACCCATCAGAATTATACTTAATATTGTATACATACCAACATCCAATAGCAAGCTTGCCTGGAGGTAAATCAGCAAGTATCCAAGTGTGATTAGCTTCAAGGGCTGCAAGTTCATTTTCCATGGCAGCACACCATAGTGGATCAGTTGCAGCTTGTTTGTAGCTGGTAGGTTCCAGATGAGTGGAGATGGTTGTGGAAAAAGCCTTATAAACTAAAGATAAACAGTGATAAGACAGAGAGGCAGTGAGGGGATAGGGGTTACCTGAAATGGAACAATGCTCCTTAGACAACAAAGGAGATGGAGGAGAAAGCATGGTCTGCTGGCAGTGGAAGTCCCGGAGATATTCTGGTGCTGATCTGAGTCGGGTAGATCTTCGAAGAGGTATAGGAGAAACAGTGGGGTTAATAATGGGAGAAGAGGAGTCAGGTGAAAGAGTTAAGGGAGAATGTGAGGAAATAGGAGAATGAGAGGGAATAAGAGAAGTTGAAGAGGTGGAAGTGTCTGTGGGTGAAAAAGGAATATGTGGCAGGGAAGGAGGTGAAGTGGTAGGACAGCCAGAAAAAGAGGGAAGGGAAAAATCTGCTCATGAAAGACAACATCTCGGGAAAGAAATATAGTGCCAGTGAGAAAATCTAACAACTTGTATCCTTTGACTCCGAAAGGATAGCCAAGAAAGATGCATTTTCTCCCCCGGGTATCGAACTTATGTCCATTGTGCGAGAGAGTAGAAGCAAAGCAAAGACACTCGAAGACCCTTAAATGAGTATATTGAGGCTTGGATTTAAACAAAAGCTCAAAAGGATTTTTGTTATGCAATAATGGAGTGGGAGTTCTATTTATGAGATAAACGGCAGTAAACACACAGTCGCTCCAATATTCAAGGGGAATATTGGATTGAAATCTCAGAGCTCTAGCAACATTCAAAATATGTTGGTGTTTCCTCTCAGCCACCCGATTTTGCTGTGGGGTAGCAACACAAGTCCTCTCATGAATGATATCCTTTTGGTTAAAGAAGATAGGCATATTGAACTCGGCACCATTATCACTCCTTAGAGTTTTGATGCGTGTGGAGAATTGCGTTTGCATTAGGTTAGAGAAAAATTTAAACATTTGGAAGTTTCATATTTATTTCTCATCAAGTAAAGCCAGGTGCATCTAGAGTAATCATCGATGATGGTCAA
>CM025853.1:4428032-4568253 GCA_003952965.2 Morella rubra | reverse complement strand
TATAAAGATCCTACTATAAATCTCCATGCAAAAAGGCATTGTTAACATTAAATTGATTGAGAGACCAGCCTTTAATGGCAGCAATGGATAAGAGGCATTTGACTGTCACCATCTTCGCCACAGGTGAAAAAGTTTCATGATAGTTGATCCCCTCTTGTTGGGTGTACCCCTTAGCAACAAGACGTGCCTTGTATCTTTCAATTGACCCATCAGAATTATACTTAAATTGTATACATACCGAGAACTGGAGGAAAAGCAAATCCAAGTGTGATTAGCTTCAAGGGCTGCAAGTTCATTTTCCATGGCAGCACATCATAGTGGATCATTGCAGCTTGTTTGTAGCTGGTAGGTTCCAGATGAGTGGAGATGGTTGTGGAAAAAGCCTTATAAACTGGAGATAAACGGTGATAAGACAGAGAGGCAGTGAGGGGATAGGGGTTACCTGAAGTGGAATAATGCCCCTTAGACAATAAAGGAGATGGAGGAGAAAGCATGGTTTGCTGGCAGTGGAAGTCCCGGAGATATTCTGGTGCTGATCTGAGTCGGGTAGATCTTCGAAGAGGTATAGGAGAAACAGTGGGGTTAATAATGGGAGAAGAGGAGTCAGGTGAAAGAGTTAAGGGAGAATGTGAGGAAATAGGAGAATGAGAGGGAATAAGAGAAGTTGAAGAGGTGGAAGTGTCTGTGGGTGAAAAAGGAATATGTGGCAGGGAAGGAGGTGAAGTGGTAGGACAGCCAGAAAAAGAGGGAAGGGAAAAATCTGCTCATGAAAGACAACATCTCGGGAAAGAAATATAGTGCCAGTGAGAAAATCTAACAACTTGTATCCTTTGACTCCGAAAGGATAGCCAAGAAAGATGCATTTTCTCCCCCGGGTATCGAACTTATGTCCATTGTGCGAGAGAGTAGAAGCAAAGCAAAGACACTCGAAGACCCTTAAATGAGTATATTGAGGCTTGGATTTAAACAAAAGCTCAAAAGGATTTTTGTTATGCAATAATGGAGTGGGAGTTCTATTTATGAGATAAACGGCAGTAAACACACAGTCGCTCCAATATTCAAGGGGAATATTGGATTGAAATCTCAGAGCTCTAGCAACATTCAAAATATGTTGGTGTTTCCTCTCAGCCACCCGATTTTGCTGTGGGGTAGCAACACAAGTCCTCTCATGAATGATACCTTTTTGGTTAAAGAAGATAGGCATATTGAACTCGGCACCATTATCACTCCTTAGAGTTTTGATGCGTGTGGAGAATTGCGTTTGCATTAGGTTAGAGAAAAATTAAACATTTGGAAGTTTCATATTTATTTCTCATCAAGTAAAGCCAGGTGCATCTAGAGTAATCATCGATGATGGTCAAAAAATACTTTGAACCATCATGTGTTGTGGTAGAAAAAGGACCCCAAATATCGTAATGAATCAACTGAAAAATTTCAGTGGATCTGCGTGTGCTAGTGGGAAAAGGGAGTTTATGCAATTTGGATAATGGAAAAATGGCACAAAGATTGTCATTAGAAGAAGTGTTTCCAGTTTGCACAGAGGAATCATTAATCAAAAGCAATCTAGATTGAGATAAATGTCCCATCCTATAATGCCACAAATCTGAAACATTAAAAGCTTGAGCAACAGTATGTGAAACAAAATGTGCCCTATCTAGGAACAAGGAGAGTTTCTCAGTCAAAAGGGAAGGTGAGACTTCTGTTCTCTGCAAATGATAAAGACCGTGCTTGGTTTCACCCATCCCAATCGTTCTCCAAGTTGCAAGGTCCTGGATATAGCAAAAATCATGAAAACAGGTAAGGCAGCAAGTATGTGACTCAGTAAGTTTTCTTGCTGAAAGCAAATTGAAAGAGAATGACGAGACACATAACACATCATAGAGAGTAAGGGTGTTGGTCAATTGTACACTTCCAGTGTGAGTGACAGGTGCTTCATTACCATTCGGAAGCTTTACTGAATATTGAACCTTAGCAGTAACTTCGGTCAAAAGGGAGACACAGCAGACCATATGGTCAGTTGCTCCCGTATCAATAATCCAAGGGTGTCAGCCAATCTACTATGTTGTGGAGTGCAAAAGGAAGAGCAAGAAATGATACCAGTCATCCTCGAAGCAGTAAATGAACTGGTTGATGCTTTGGGTACGGCTTGGGCTTGATTAGCAGAGTGGACAGTTGCTGAGACATCCTTTTGCCGAAGTAAACCCAAAAATTGTTGATATTCCCCTTTTGTCAATGCAACAGTGTTATCAATGCACTCCTCTTGGTCACCATCAACAGCATTAGCATGAACTAGTACATTGGAGTTCCTTGTCCCTATTATGGAACTTGTGTCCAGCAGAAACCCATGTAATTTGTAGCACTTTTCCACAGTGTGACCGGTCATGTTACAATGGGTGTATAGTGGTGGTTCTGCATTTTCAGCTTTGAAACAACTATCAAGAGTGTGTCTTGTGATTTTGCAGTGAGTGCAGTAGGATTTGCTTGATTTCCCATTGAACGAATGTTTGACAGCAGGTCTGAATTCATTATACATCTTTCGAGTGGCTAAAACCATAAATTTGACAGTAGGTGTAGAAGACAGAAGTTTGTGTTGCATCTCTTGTTGTTGAATCATGGAGAATATACGATTAACAGAGGTAAAGAGTCAAGTAACATAATCTGATCTCGGGTATTGGCACACGCCTCATTCAACCCCATCAGAAACTGTATAACACAGTCACGTTGATGCCTATCTAAAAGGATTTTCAGTTTTCCACAAGAACAATCAGGTATGGGATCATACGCAGATAACTCATCCCATAAAACTTTAAGTTTTCCATAATATATGCTCACCGATTCTTGTTCTTGTTGCAGCTTGCCAAGGCTTTCTTCAACTGAAAAATGCGAGGTCCATTCTGAGGAGAGAATCGGTCCTGCAACTCATCCCACATTTCCTTGGCATTGTCAACAAAGGTAAGGCTCGACTTCACAGAGGAGCTCACTAAGTTCTGAATCCATGACACCACCAGGTCATTGCATCTTTCCCAAGCAAGAGAAAGAGGATCTGTACTGCTAGTCGGTTTCAAGAAGTCACCATTGACAAAGCCAATTTTATTTTTAGGTCTAAGAGCTCGTCGCATAGATCTGGACCAAGACACAAAGTTGTCACTGGTCAGTAAATCTGCTACCAAGGTGTTGGCTGGGTTGTCTCCATTATCTAGTCTATAGGGGTTGTTCAGGTCGTTGAAGTTGAGGAAAGGGTTGGTGTTTGGGGTAAGAGATCTAAACGGGTTTTCAGGGTTTGTTTCATCTTCTGCCATGGCTGTTCAAACCTCGCTCTAATACCATGTAAGAAATGGTGAAACAGAGTTTCGGCATAGAGCAGTGAAAGAAGAAGCAGAGTAATGGGAGAATTTGTCGTCATTCTCATAGAAATGAATAAAGATTCAATATATACATTTACCAAAGAATAGAAAGAAAGAGGAAAGCGCCGAAAAGCAAAAAGAACATTCTAGAATCGTAACAAACTCTACCAGTTCAGCACAGTACAATGAGCAACGTAGCAGAGAGAGAAAAAAGGCAACAAAAAGGTGGCCAAACAATCGAATATTCTATAATTCTATAGGTGATGTTGGCCAGTGTCGTCGACCTTTGCTGAAGCTGAATGACCAGCGGGAACGACATCACTCATCTCTTGTAATACTAGCTGTTCTTGATTAATTTCAATATAGCAAGTCTGCAACCATTGGAAGCCAACGGGCCGGACCCCCAGTTGTCAAGTTGTATGAGCCGGTCATGGTCAGGGGTTTCTGGCCACATACTAATGGGGCAAGTTCTAATGATCCTTGGTTGAAAACTGCAAAGCAATTATCGACGAATCTTTCTGAAAAAAGAAAAAGAAAAAAGGTGATACTGATACACGAATCACGATGGTGTGTTTGTGGCTAGGTTGTTGTGGTCCTGTTCAGTAATGATTTGGAGCACTGAATTGTGGTATCTGTAACGGCTGTTCATTGTGCATTTGCTGTGCACATTGCCATACGTTGTTGATGCACCGGAAAGATCCAAAGAATTTCGAAGACAGAATATGGAAGCTCTGAATTAGGACAAATTAGTATTTGTTCAAAGTTGAGAAGCATTATCTCTCAACCAAAGGCGAAGACTTTTCTTCACTACAAGCCAATTGTCAAATTGTGTTTAGTCAAGAATCCCGGCAGAAGAAAAAGTTTTAGGGGGTGTTTGTTTACCGAAAGAATATTCCCAAAATTTTGAGAATCTTTTGATTGTTGAAGTTTATTGGGGTTTGTGAAAAGTGTGAAGTGTATGTGTAAAAGTGTGAAATTTATTGGAGTTTGTGAAAGAAAATTTTATACTCCCAAAAAATTGGGCAAACAAACACCCCCCTAATTTTCTCAGCCTCTCTTTCTGTTTTCTTATTGTGCCTCTAGAAAGTGAAGGGCCTGTGAGAAAATAAGTATTTCAAGCGAGAAATTTGACAGAATTGCCGTGCATATAACTAACATTGGCCGAAATAGAATTGATTTAACTACTGAGAAAATGTTCAGCAAACGGATCTCCCAATCCTCCGGAGTTCTTTTGTAACATCCATCATAGTTGGCCTTGTCTCTGGATCCTTATCCACGCATATGAAAGCAAGTTGCAGCACAGCTTGCAGTTGTTGCTCATCTGCTCCTCTTTCGCCTTCCAAGATTGCAGGATCCACAAACTGATTTATTTCACTTCGTTCTCTTACATAGTTTATCAAGTTAGGTGCCTTAGGTCCATCCGAAGTTCCTCTAAGGCAAGCACGTTGGCCAGTTAAAAGGACTAGCAGAAGCATACCAAAACTGTAGACATCGGTTTTCTCCGTTATGCAGCCCGTATCACAATAGGTGGGGCATGCGTACCCGATTGTCCCCCACACTGCATCATCTTTTACCTGAGTTTCACCCTCCGGGATTAATATGGACGTGGAAAATCCAGACAATTTGGGAATATCATGTTGGTCGAAGAAGATATTATCAGCATGTATATCCCTGTGGATGATGGGTCTGGAGAAGCCAGTGTGGAGATACGTAATTGCATGAGCAATTCTCGTGCAACCTTTAACCTGCTCCGCCATGCCATGGATTCACGTTGTCGGGGAGCTCCGTCTCTATCAAATGCATAAATTCGTTCGGCAAGAGTTCCATTCTCAACGGATTCAAACACTAAAGTTGGCAATCGAGTCTTGAGGCAGCACCCAACTAGCTTCAGAACATTTTTGTGAGCACTCGCCTTTGCCGAGATAGCTAAATCGGTGATGGGCAACTCCGACAAAGTTGGATCCATAAAAGTCTTAATTGAAATGGTTCGGCCTTCAAAAGAACCTTCGTAAAGCTCATAATAACAGCCGTACTCTTGAAAACTACCGTAATCTAGAAGATGACGTTGTTCATAGTTATTGGTTGCCCACCTAAGCTCGTCATAGGAGAAGGTACGGATGGGAATAGGCTTTCCATTACAAGAGGCAATTAGCGCCTCCAGCACGCGGCTTCCATTCTCTAGAAAGGATTTCTCTCTTTCTCTCTCTTCACCCATTCTTGACCAAAGATCTCTACACAAGGCAAGCAGCTTCTTCACTCCCATGTTTCCCTTCGTTAGAGACGCTCTCTGATCTATTTTTATTTTTCCCGACACTTTTAACGGACGAACTCTATGATCAATACATTATGCCCCCTTTAATCTTTTTCTTTCCCTTTCCCCTACCTTCCACGAAAGTAGCCAGAGGAAAGTTCAGCAGAGAGTAAGCATCTTTTCATCCCTTTCCCCTACCTTCCACGAAAGCAGCTAGAGGGAAGTCTAGGAGAGAGTAAGCATATTCGCTTTCTAGATGGCCCCCAAATTACAAGAAGCTTCCCCAACGTGTTATGAAAGTTGGACGAACATGACAATGATGGACCAAGCGTTCTTTCAAAGTTGAGTAGCATTATCTTTCAACTAAAGGCCATGCTCTCTCTTCTATTTCTTCTTCCTCATTGGATCAGTTCCATCATTCTACCTGCCACGAAGTTAAGAGTAAATTTAACAGGCTTACTTGACACATGCCCATCGAACTTATAAGTGAACTCTATGCTCACAGTGAAAAATTGACATTCCAACTAATTAACTTCAATTTCAACAAAAACAAAAATTGGAAAGGATTCTAACCCAACAAAGGAGATCCTATTAGAGTGAATTTTTACTGAATAAACGTACTAATTCATGTAAGCCATCTCTAATATTTCCTACTTAAATGAATTTTAACGATAATAATTTATACTAGTAAAATGAGGGACTTCTGTTGTACCCTGCCTTTGTACAAAATATCTTTTTAATGAGTCCCATGTTGTCGCTATATTTGCATATTAATAGTAGTACTGACGCTGCCTTCCCCAGCTACGACAGCTGTTCATGCCGTGGAGCTTGCTCTTTCCAAGCAGTGGTCTCATGTGATCTTTGAGTCTGATTCTGAGCTCCTTTCCTCGGATGTTTCTCAAATAACAGTACAATTCTCACAAAAAACACATTCTATATATGGATTTGTTCTCAATATTTATGTCCTGTGTTTAGCAGTGAAGTCAAATATTGTGAGCAAAATGGTAAAAGAGTAATTCATTTTGAACTCATGAAACATTTAGGGTGATAAAAGGTATGCAGTTTTTAGTTTTGGGGAGCTTTCATATCATTCGTATTTTTTCTCTGTACTTTTTTTCTCTCACCTATTGGTGCTTTCTTAATGTTCCTTTTCGGTTGCTGTACAAATCTCAATGCTGGAATTTAAAATCCTACCATCTCAAGAAAGAGTTTTTTAAGTAGTAGCTAGCGCAAGTATAATTATGAGAACTCTCCAAGTAAAAACTGTCATATGGATAAGATAAACATCTTGGGTCAAAATCCCAACAGGTTATATATATATGCCATAACTAGATATAGGCAGCATGTTAAACAAAAGAGACCATCATCTTTTACAGAGAGAGCTCAAGTTATGTTAACAAATACAAAACCTAAAGAATGTCAGGCGCAAAATAGAGTAAATATTGTACCAGGAGTAGCTAGCCGTATAGGAAAGTTCGTTTGTTTTGCCTCCTGAAGTTGCCCGTGAAGCATTGCTCAGACCTTTACTCCGATGGATGAAATGCAGTTTTGCTGTCCCAGTACAACTGATCAAAGCTCCCTCAACCTATTTGAAGGAAACAAGCTCCTGTCAAAGTCAAGTCAACTCACTTCTACAAGCCCAGGAACGATAAACATGGAAAAAAGACTACCACATATTATGTACACTTTTGGGAAAGAGTTATCGTTGCCACATCAAATTATGCAGTGCGGGCTCCACAGCATGGAGTACAGCCTGCACTAATAATTTGTTCTCCAACCCTCCCCGGTTAGATACTCGTGTTTCCCGTTTGGAGTCGTTTTGACGTTATTGAGTTCTCTGATTACTAAAGCAACCTTAACTAGGGTTTCAGTATCACATTTGACACATTGAGTTCGGGAACTGTCAAATTTCATCATTTTACGCTCCTAAAAAAGATCCAACCATCAAACTCGTATCACGTATGTTGTAAATTAGCCATGTGGTACAATTTTGACCGTCAGATTTTATTTCATACCAATTTGATTAATTGTGAAAGTTGAAGGTTCAATGTGTCAAAATTGATAGTTTAGACCCTTATTTGAAATTGCATTAGTTAAAGAGTTGAAAGTGACTTTTCCTCTAAAAAGAATTTGCGATATGTTTTTTTATTAATTTAATATTTTTATTATTTTCGCCTTGATGTAATTGTGAATGTAATTTAAATTATATAATAATAATAGGCTTAGTTACTTTATTGGTCTTGGTAATTGGTATTTTGAAATTTCAAACTCGTATTTTTCTTCTTAAAATAGCTCATGTATAACATTATTATGTTAATGCAATCCTTTACATCAACTGGTACCTCTATCTTTGCATCAGGCTGCATTTTTGGTCATGAAGGTTTCTTGTGTATCACATATATATTTGGGCAAATTACAATAATCCCCACGAACTATTACTATTTTCTCACTTACCCCCCTAAACTATAACTCGTTGCAACTCACCCCTCTAAACTATGTTTTGTTGTGGTTCATCCCCCAACCGATTTCGGGCGTCAATTTGAATGAAATCCATCTACGTGTGTTACAAGTCAATAAGGAAAATTACAATAACCCGTCACAAACTATCACTGTTTTTTTCAATTGCCCCCTAAACTATCACTCGTTGCAAATTACTCCCCTAAATTATGTCTTTGTTGCAGTTCTATCCCCAACTAATTTGGGGCATCAATTTGAACTAAATCCATCCCATGTGCATTACACGTAACCCTCAACCCACGTTAAAAGACTATTTTGCCCCAATAAAATGTGAAGAAAAGAAAACGCAAGGTACTTGAAGACTTTCAATGCACATTTTGAAGCATTTGTCATTTATTTTCATATCTGATTCAAGTAACTTGCATTTTTATTTTCTTCACATTTTGTGGAGGCAAAACGGTCTTTTAACATAAGTTGAGAGTCGCGTGTAACACACATAAAACAAATTCGGTTCAAATTGACATCCTAAATCAGTTGGAGGATGGAACCGCAACAAGGACATAATTTTAGAGTAATTGGTCATGAAAAAGACTAACCACCAGCAAAAGACATCTCTATGATTGATACTTAACGCATTAAACTTTTTTGCATGTAAGTGGGTAAACTTTATGCCGGGACAATCGCAACTCAATTGATTGCATGCAACAGAAATAGTCCTATCTAATTAAAAGCATCACAGAAGAAAACTGATTCTTCCAGAGACAGATAAAGCATGAGATATTAATTAGAATATTCCGCTCGCAGGGACAGATACATATACAAGCAAAGGTCTAACTACAGCTATACCACAAATAATTGCTATGCATCATGGAGGATTGAAACATCACATTTCCGTGTTGCTTTCACTTAGCTTACGGGGATAACAGAATTCATCGATATGGTATATAAAAGTTAATGGGAAAGATGCAAATAATTTCAGAGACAAAAGTATGGACACAATAATAAAGGGTCGGCCTAGTGAGTGGGTCAACGCTGACATGGCAAGTTAAGGGTGATTCAACAAAACAGGACATGTGGCACGACGTGATAGGCTTGACGTGGAATTGCCGTTAACGTGTTGGGACGGAAATAGACGGATGGGCTTGTTTTTTAAAAAATCAATACCTCAGGGAGTCAAATGTCTAAATCGTTACCTCATAGGCTTAATTGCAACTTTGTGATACCACAAAGGCCCCTGGTGCAATTTCACCGATTTTGTTTATATAAAGACATGTATATACCATGACCTTGTTTTTTTCTTCTACGAGATTTAAAATCGTTAATTCATTTAACCGAAAGGAATTCAATAGCGTATTTTTACTTGAGTAGTGCAATGTTTTATGCAAAGTCTATTTGCATTAAGGGAACTCTCTAAAATATTTTTACTTTTTTATTATTTTTATTTTCAAATTTGAGAAAGAATTTTTTTTTTTTGTGAGGCCTTCCTAACTTTTGGGGGTTTAGGCAACCACTTCTCTTGTCTATACTCAAAGTTGACATTGATAACGTTATATTTACACGCCATTGAGAACAAATATATAATGCATATATGATATGTATGATCAAAATAATTCCTTTGTGCATAATAAGAGTCTTAGTAGTTTAGTTAGTTAACAAGTTCTTAATTAGCACAAAAACAAATTGGCTCTTTAGTGGCGAACTTACGAAACTAATTTTGTCACTAAAAATACCTCTTTAGTGATAAAATTACTGTTTCATAGTTGAATAGTAAAGTATTTCGTTCGAACAAGAAAAATGCCACTCCACCAAGTATTAGTGACGAAAATTACCAATACTTGAAATATTTAATATTTAGTTTAAAGTTATATATCCCACACATGTGGTACATGTACTGAAATAGAGATTGTTTAATTTAAAAAAGATACCTAGAATTTTGAAAAATAAAATCATAAAATTGCTTTCCATTATCTAGCTAACCGGTTCCGGTGGGTTTTATTTGCAAAAATCCGAAAGTTTTACCAGTTTCCGGGTACTGGTAAAACCAATTATTTTTCTGAAAAAATACTAAACGGGGTAGTGAGAAATTAAGCCATTTGAAAGAGTCCCCCCTCTTTGTAGACCTTCTCTCACCCCACCACCCCTTTTTTTCAGAAAAAAAAAAACCGCGCAGCTTCTCCTAAATAACTTAGCCAAAGAAAAGAAAAAAAAGCGTAGCTTCTCTTAATTAGAAACTACGCCGTTTTGAAAGAGTTACCCCGCCCTCTTCGTCGGTCTTCTCCCCCGATTCCCCGCACTCCCCCTACCTTACAGTTACGCATTTCTGAATTTCTCTCCACCTCTCCCCTCCCTCTCCAACGCACAGTGACAGCCCAGCCACCTCCAGGCTCTCCCCACGCCGGCCGCGCCTCCCTTCGCCGACCACCACACTACCACAGCTCCTCTCCTCTTCTCCCCTCCTTCACGCGTCAATCTCTTCTCATCTCCTCTGCCACATCTCTCTCTCAAGTCTCACTTATTCATTTAGGTATGTTGTTAAAAATAATGGGTTTGTTGATTTTAATTTATTCTATTGAAAGTATTGGGGACATATATTATTGCTTAACTTTTCCCACTTTGTTTGCGATTTTAAGGGTTTGTGGAATTTAATTTTGGGGTTCCAGTAGAAAAGAGAGAAAAGGGAAGAAAATAGAGCTGAGATTTCTACTACTCTGCTGGTAATTCTTATCAAAGCTCTTCTCTAAAGTCTGAACTTGTGCCTGAGTGACTGCTGGATTTTTTTTATCTACGTTTGATGAATTTGTGGACTTTAAAATTTGTTTGACATTGCTGTTTTTTGAATTCATTTGTACGATTTTTTGTGGACTGCTGGAATTTGTGGATTGTGGATTGCTGGAATTTGTTTGACATTGGCACATTGCTGTTTTTTGAATTCCTTTGAACATTGCTGGGATTTATGTTGCTGTTTGTAATTTGTTGAATTCATTTTGTTGGAGTTGGAGTGTAAACAATTTTTGTACCAATTGTTGTACATTTGTAAAGAATTATTTGGACTGTCCATTGGGCCAAGTGTGTAAAATGCTTTAAAAAATAGCCCAATATAAATACCGGGAACTGCCACCGCCAAGGGCAGGTTATTGCCCTTAACAGTGGTGGTGGCAGCGGTGGTCAATATTTGAAAACCGGCCCATCTGGTGGCCACAACCAGCACGGCCACCTTTGAACAGCCCTAGTGTTGAATTATTTACTCTTAAGCTTCGATGCCACGAGATGTTGTCGCATGAAATTATGTTGAGGTTTGGAGTGTGTTTGGGGAACTAAGGGTGGCCAAACCCCAATAGTGGCAATGAGGGCCGAATAACTCCCACACTTAATTCTTGAAGTAAAATTTGGCAAAATCTGCTGTGGGCAAGTTGAATCTATAATTTCGCTACCAGAACCCAATAAATTTTTCCTTTAGAAGATTATGTCGATAAGCAGTCGGCGTTCTATATCTGTTCCTCCTATTTCCCAAGTTACAATATTAAGGAACCCAACTTTTTAAATGCAAGTTAGAAGTATTGCATCTTCGAAGATAATTTGTGGTTCTTTTGGTTTATGTTTCCTGTTTTAAGTTTTTTTCACTGCTGCTACTTGTTTATGTCAGAAGAATTCTGGTGGTCCTTTGCTGCTTTATCCTCAATGGAAGCCAAATTTTTTCGCTTTCTTAAGATTGTGGGTGTTGGGTACAAAGCCAGAGCTGAAGCTGAAGGACGCCTCTTGTTTCTCAAATTGGGATACAGTCATGAGGTTGAACTGACTGTTCCTCCAGCTGTCCGTGTTTTCTGCTTTAAGAACAACGTAGTTTGCTGCACTGGAATAGACAAGCAAAGAGTGCACCAGTTTGCAGCTGCTGTTCGTAGCTGCAAGCCCCCTGAAGTCTACAAAGGCAAGGGTATTATGTACGTTGACGAAGTTATCAAGAAGAAGCAAGGAAAGAAATCAAAATGATTGCAAAAAGGAAATTACCGTTGCATAATGTTTTAAACCAATTCGGGGATGGACATTCTAAGCCTCATTTGTTTCAAGATGAGTTTGGCTTCTGAGTTCGAATCAGAGAATTCTTGCAGCATTGTGCGCTTCAAACTAGTTCGTAAAGCTTTGCAATATTTTCCCCAATTTTCCCAGAATCACTTTGGAAGTTTTGCTTCACCTGGACCGTACTATTATTGTTATTGCTTTTATGAGATTCCAAGACTTGTTCATCTCACTTCATGGAAGTGTGTTTCAAAATGATTGATCTTGTTGTCATCTGGGAGATTGTAGAACCAACGTCTCCTCCGTTGCTGAACGGAAAAGTCAGGAGGGAGTGAGTTAGGAGTTCATCAAAGCTGAAGGAAGTTAAAACCGAAACATAAAGGCATCCGTGAATTGGGTTTGTGAATGTCGATCAGAGAACAAAATTTTGGCCCATTTTTCTATATGAGAAGGTTGCCATGAGGCTACAGGAATGGCTAATGTATAGATGTTTTCAGCAACGCTAGATAGTCAAGTTCATTAAGTCGCAATCTTGCTTCAATGAGTACACAGAAAAATGTCAAATCTGAAAAGGGCCTCAAGATTGCACTTTGCATTGATGCCCTAGTGGCATTTGGAAATCTGTCTTGTGCATTTTAAGATGGCTCTGGTAAAACGCTCATTCAACTGAAAATTGGCCGAGAGCAATTTCATTATTTCAGCCATAAAGTTATTGTCTTGCAATGAAAACAGACTCAACTAGGCATTAGTCAAGCCCATAAATTCGAGAGGCTATGTCCTGGACCAACCAATCAAACCCCTCGAGCAGCCCCGCACCAGTATATGCACTGCAGCCAACAATCTTCCAGTGCCGGGTTCTGTCCAGATAGCTAGCCAAGCGAGCACTTGGAAAAGGTAACAGTAGCAATAATAACTCCACGAACCAAGTTTGACCCTCAACCTACCCCAAGGGCCCTTTGGAACATGCTAAACCTTATAAAAAGTACTCATTTAACTATTTTGATGGCTCAAGGTTTCTTGCATGGGGAAAAACACAAAAACTTGCAATGGTAAAATCGACTTTGCAATATCATTGTGTTGTCCGTCCACAAATCCAAACAAGGCAAACATAAAAAATTCTGTGTGAACTAATACATAGAGTTGTACATCGAGCACTGTTAGAGACCACGGATGATGAAATTAATTGACCTGCTCACCACTGGCTAGGCGTCTCTTCTCTTCCTCGACTTGTTCGAGCAATGCTTCAAGCTCTGCTTCTGTCAGGCCCTCTAACCGCTTCTGCAAGTTCAGAATTAGGCCTGAGTGAGTGTATCTGGAAAAAGTAAAATGGAAAGTAGGAAGACACAAAACCGTACCTCCATGACTTTGTTTTCATAGTCACGTAATTGTTGAGCATATGTCATTTCTTTTTTTGAAACTCGAAATATATATGTAAAAATCCAACCAACTGTTAGGCCCAACACCAGTACCAGCTGAACTACATTCCCTGCTTGCAGAGGATCAACTCCTGCAAACTGCAAGTGACATCATAACATGAACAATTTCATGGCTGGACTAGCAGGGAACGACCTTGATACATTGTGTGTGAAACCAATACCAAATATTGCAATAGAGATAGCCAAATGAATGTAAATGAATCGTGCATTGTGGAAAATTTATTGTAAGATAGTGTATAGGATAATACGCAAAACACATCAAGGGTAAAAAAAAGTTGAAAAATGATCATATAAGAGAGCTGGATACCTCTAATCCACTTTTCAAGCCAATGCCAATGACAGTAACTCCAAGTCCAATTAGTAACACATCCTTCCTCGTGTAACCAAAAGGTGCCTGCAGAAGAAACAAGAAAAAAGTCATGAAAGAAACTACTATAGTGCCTTCTTCTTGTATTGTTCTTCTTTCAGCTTCCAAATTCACAACATTGAAACCTGGAATCATAACTTCTATCTTTCACTTAATGCACCTTATCATTTGAACTAGCAACACTCCTCTGCAAACAAGACAAGGACAAACAATACTCAGCATTTACCAAAATTTACAGCTTGTTCTCTCAAACTGTCTCTCTCTCTCTCTCTCTTGTGTGTGTGCCCCCTGAACTATACAAGATATTACCACCTTTCACACGGCCTGTTTCAAAGTCTTTTGCGCTGAGGTATGTTTCATTTAAATTCAAAGAACACAGAAAATCTAGCATCAATCGATTCCTACATCGATTAATCAATTCCATCATTGCTCAACCCCCCAACCCCCAGAACTACATTACACACAAAAATCAAAAAGAAGTCGACACCTGGATACCTGGATAACAGAACAAAGGAACAAATTTGGAGTTCTATACGGTCTTGTTGTTTCTACAAGGTGTTATAACCTTTTGGGTTTAACCAATAGCATGACACATGAAGATGCATAGCTCCTTGTAAGGAATCAATGAGTAAAATTTACACCGGAGGCCAGAATCATGAAGAAAAGGCCTATATACAATCAGTGCAAATACTTCTTAGAGGAACATCTTTCATGCTTACAACAGAAGCTAGTGGATAACTTCATTGTACAGAAAAAAGACATGAAGGAAGCCTCATTCAGTAGTTGTAGTTGTTGCTTATACATGCCTTGCCCTGATCCGAAGCTTCATTGTCACTACCATTGGAGTTTGAAGAAGGGGTACTTCTGGGGATGGTAAGGATCACTTTCCTTGCCGGCATATCTTTCGATCTTTGGCCAGGACAAAGTGCTTCCTTTCTATACAAGCTTTGAGTCATACCTTGTCCTAGAAAATTCAATAAAAATTGTGACACCAT
The DNA here is from genome assembly GCA_003952965.2 of Morella rubra. NCBI lineage: Eukaryota > Viridiplantae > Streptophyta > Magnoliopsida > Fagales > Myricaceae > Morella > Morella rubra. Next base: position 4,553,389 of record CM025853.1, on the reverse strand, counting down.
CATAACAATTTATTGGTGTTATAAGAGCAATGATAATGAATATAACTACAAGTAGTAATTAACAAGAAATGTCTAACATTCTCATATACCTAGTGGAGTTAGCAGATTCTAATTATAGTACTTGAGCGTGATGCATAAAGCATTGTTTATTTTATTGTATTACATTATGGTCATTGATTAAGAATTAGATTGGGTAAAAGACAAATTTGGTGAGACACAAAGGCCACAAACATTTCCATATGTCTGATCTTTGTCTAAGCCATACCAAATCCTTTCGTTGCCTAATTCCAGCTAAATATACAGAGCATAGCTGCACCTTAGAGAATTGCAATTACAAGCCATTTAAACAACCAATAGTGATCTGGTTGCTTGTGCACCATTTGAATCCATGGGACATTAGACAGCATTACAAATGCTGCCAGAATTCATCCCAGGTAACGCCACGGATGGTAGAAAGGAGACACTTAAACTAAAAATCTAAACAGTATTATAACTGGCAGTAGTGACAATTGAAGGAGGGACATAGAGCCAATAGTATAGAACATAGATCAGGTTCTAAGTACAACAACAAACAGAGCAGCTACTGGAAGCTATAAAAATTCATCATTCCCAGGATCAAAATAAAAGCCCAATAGTTTGTTAAAGTATACAAAAGGAACAACAAAACAATGCTTCATCTAGGTCCCCAAGGATATTTGCTGGATTCCCATTGCACACAAAGGGTTCGCTCAATTGCAGGGACAGCGACACAGTTTTTTTTGCGAAGTTGAACTGGAGGGAGGAAGAACCATAAGAATAGACTAAAACTTTAAGAATAAATAGACAAACATGCATACAATAGATATCACAATCTATTCTTTATTGTTGTTGGAATGGATGTCTGATTAATTATGTCCAACCACAGCCTGGCAGATGACTCCTAATTCAGCAGCAGAACTTAAAAATTGCAGATAAGCTGAAAATAGCAATAATCTATTTGGCAGTTGGATAGAAACTTATGTAGTGAGAAAGATCTCTTGACAAGCTTTATTTTATTTCGAAAATATTTAACTAAAACATAGCAATGCCTAGATTTCACTTATGCAACCTGGTTAATTTCAATTCGATGGACTATCAATCATGGGTGGCCGTGACCATATGGGAGGCATGTCATACAGGTGCAATAACCATAAAGCTAAAGAAAGTGAGGATGTTTCTTTTTGTTTTTCCATCAAGCACCTTCTACAGGAAGATGCCAACAATACGTACATAGGAGAGACAGCTAGATTCAAATTGAAAGCTAAAGAAAAAAAGGCCAACGCTTTGCCATAACTGAACTGATACTCGGAGAGGCTTCAAGAAGATACAGTAAAAGAAATGAGAAAACTTAAGTTATCTCTATCTTCATTCATCCAAACTGGAAGCTCTTTGTTTTGTTTCTTTGTTCTTGGGGTAGGGGAAGCTCCTTAAGTTTAACTCTTCTGTCACCACAAAAGTGAACATCTTCCAGGTAAAGCAACCCAAACGATCAAAGAAAAGCAGAAAAACAACATATTTTGTTAATCCCATTCACAAATCTACCATTAAAAAAGGACTTGTGTTACCATGTAAAAATATTTCAATCCGGAGAAAATTTATTATCCAATCATCGGATATGTCACTTTCAAAACCACATAATCCAATTAGAACAGTCCCAACTTCTGCATAATATGCAAACGTAACAAAATTAAAGTAAAGCAAACAAATAACTAACTGACCTCTCACCAAACCTTCTAAAGCTCTAGCCCTCGGCGACAGAAGTGGAAGAGAGGCAAAACGCATGAGGGAAATCGCTCCCCTTTCGCATGAAATGTTGCAATTCATATTCCCATGGCCATGTGGAAGAGTAGCCATCCTTGCATATATTCTTCGCATAACACACACAAGCCAAGTTAGACACGTGGGGGTGGGGCGATGGAAGGAAACTACTAAGGTTTCAAGTGAAAGAGTTAACTAGTAGTTAGCTTTACAAGGAACGATTCTATAAAGAACAAGCACAAGGATGGCCCAGATGCCAGACCACTAATTTTAGCAAAACACATTCTGGGCATGCCCAGAGTTTTCTGTCGTTCATTGTCTCCCAACCATGAAGATAAGCATTACCCATATCTAATCTAAGAAAACCAAAAACAAAGGAAGAAAAAACGATATTTGCAAGAAAGAGAAAAAGCAGGATACCTGGGAGCGGGAGACCGTTAATGGATAGATAGTTGTGTTCTTTCCAAATGAGAGGTAATGGGCTCCCTCATTATTATAAATATCCTGTTGAAGCCGTCGGGCTGGTCAAGACGGGTACACGGAGAGGAAGGATTGCAACCTCTCCCCATCAGGGGGGTGTAGCCGGTAGGCGAGTTTACGGATCCTTTAATCGGGTCGATCCATGTCCTTACTCCAAGCTCGCCAAACTTAGTTCAAGTCTGAGCAAGATAATAATAGCAATTAAGAAGAAGATCCATTCCAACACTTGTGGATGGGTCAGGCCCAATAAATTTAATAGCATCTTTTGGGCGTGTAAGAAAAAACTTTGAGACAGGAAAACAATAATTATTTTAGAAAGCTGATTTTTGTTTATTAAATGGTTAATCTCAGTGCAGTAGATATAACATTACTATTGTTAATCAAAACTAAAGATTTAGTACTGTTGATAATATGCATATATGGAGAAACATCATAGTACGGATACATTTATGGACAAAAATTAAATTGGACCTCATAATTTCTATTTGTCTATTGTGCCCCATAAATTTTAAAAAATATAAATCTTCACTCTCTGTTCTATTTGGTCATTAATTTCTGTAATTGTGGTATAATCTAATCTTAGAATATATTCTCTACATAAATAAATAACAGGTGCTAACCTAAATTCTGGAGGGTGAAACTGACCTAAAAGATGATATTTTGTTTGTGTAACAAGAGGAGAGCAAGAAAATTGAACTATAATGAAATGAAAGTGGAACAGAGAAATCTTCAATGACGTAAAAGGTGAATGATTTTCAATATAAATTTTTCTTCCGTTGTGCTTCACATGTGATTCTTGTTTTTTTTTCGTTTGTTACTTCGACTCCTCTTGAGTCTTAAACTAGTTCCCCCTAATGCATTCTTGTTGATGGATCCGGAGTCCTTACTTCTCGAAAGCACCAAAATAGTAATAATAAGAAACATCAATTGTGCTACAACGGGTTTGCATTATTGTTTGCAAGTTAAACAAAAGGTCAAATGGCCCACGTTTGAAGTTACATGACACTGAACCTTTTTTTTTTTAATATTATTTTTGACACATTTTACCTCTAAATTTTCATTACTTTAAATTGCACGCTCCGTCCAATCTAGCCATCAAATTAGATGGAGTCCTTGATTACCGTACTATTATTATTATTAGGCCTGTTCAAAACTGGACCAAAACCAACTGAACTGACTATTAGCCTGTTTTCCTTCAGAATTGTCTCCCTCGGTTCGGCCCACAGTTCTGGGACCCAAAGGACCGAACTACACAAAACCAAGTGTATGCAGTAATTTCGCATATTTTTTTTTTTTAAGTATGTGGGGGGTGAGATGACGTCGTTCACCCCCCCCCCCCCCACCTCATGACTCTTTTTTTTCCCCGACTCACCCCTGCTCCACTTCACAGTCTCCCTCTCTTTGAAAACCCTAGCCGTCGCATGTCGTCTCCCTCTCTCTCACACCCCTCTCTTTCTCTCTCACGTTGTGTCGCCATTGTCTCTCTCTCTCTCTCTCTCTCTCTCTCTCTCATTTGGGCCAAACGAAGCTAACTATCGTCGATCCGGCCGATCTAGAGATCCCTCGGCACGGTTGTCGGCCCCTATTTTTTAACTCTGTTCGGTTGACGATAGGGGCTGAAAACTGCGCCGAGGGGTCGATTTTCACCCCTAATTGTTATTGCTTTTATGAGATTTCAAGATCTCTTCATCTCACTTCATGGGAAGCGTTTTCAAAATGATTGGTCCTATTATCATCTGGGAGATTGTAGAACCAACGTCTCCTCCGTTGTTCAACGGAAAAATCAAGGAGGGAGTGAGTTAGGAGTTCATCAAAGCTGAAGGAAGTTAAAACCGGAACATATGACAACCGTGAATTGGGTTTGTGAGTGCCAATCAGAGAACAAAATTTTAGCCCATTTTTCTATATGAGAAGGTTGCCTTGAGGCTACAGGAACCGTGAATTGGGTTTGTGAATGTCAATCAGAGAACAAAATTTTGGCCCATTTTTCTATATGAGAAGGTTGCCTTGAGGCTACAGGAATGGCTAATCTATAGATGTTTTCTGCACCATTAGATAGTCAAGTTCATTAAGTAGCAATCTTGCTTCAATGAGTTCACAGTAAAATGTCAAATCTGAAAAGGGCCTCAAGATTGCACTTTGCATTGATGCCCTAGTGGCATTAGGAAATCTGCCTTGTGCATTTTAAGATGGCTCTGGTAGAACGCTCATTCAACTGAAAATTGGCCGAGAGCAATTTCATTATTTCAGCCATAAAGTTATTGTATTGCAATGAAAACAGACTCAACTAGGCATTAGTCAAGCACATAAATTCGAGAGGCTATGTCCTGGACCAACCAATCAAACCCCTCAAGCAGCCCCTCACCAGTATATGCACTGCAGCCAACAATCTTCCAGTGCCGGGTTCTGTCCATTGCTTCCAAGTTCAGTACCTGCAAAAGTACGATTACACCATCTTCAGAATCCCAGGAGTCAATGTATAGAAGTATCTATACACTAATGCAATGTAATTTTATAGATGCCAAAAGGAAAAAAAAATTTATCTGCAATAGATGGCTATATTCCTGTCCTAAAATAAGAACATAAGGACTTTTTTTAAGCCAGAAGCCTTACTTTAGCAATTTCTTCTGGGGTAAGGGCACCTTTTATATCCTGCTTATTTGCTAGTATCAGTAAAGATGCTCCTGACAACCTCTGTTAAATGAATATAAGTTAGCATCTAAAAGCCAAACCGGGTTTTCTTTGGGGAGGGGCGTTGGGGAAAGGTGAGAAACTACAACCTTTCTTGCAAATTTTCATTTCAGCATCCCAGAAGCTTGCAAATCATGGTTTTAAGCATACTACAAAATTTCATATATGCAGCAAAAAGACAAATTACAGAGAATTAAAGCACTCATTTAATCCTCTAATTAGATAAACTTTAAAGGTAAGCATCCTTAATCGTTGGTTCATGGGTCAAGGGTCAATTAGTCCAGCCAAAATAACGAAGACAACTTTAGGGCCTCATAAAAAAATTGTACTGGCGCATTTTGCTAGTTCAGTCTTTTTTTTTTTCATGGTAATAGACATCAGCAAAACATAACCAAAAATAATCCCAACAATGCCTCATGATCATACATGAGGGCGCACCCCCCCCCCCCCCCCCCCCCCGACCACGTAAGGCAGCAAGCCAGAAAGAGTGACACGTCATACCTCTTGCTTCAAAAGATTGTCTAGTTCTATTTTGCAGTCATCTAACCGCCTAAGATCAGAACTGTCAACCACCCATACCAAACCATCAGTTTGCTCAAAGTAGTTTCTCCAGTAAGATCTTATAGTTTTCTGACCACCAACATCCCATATGTTAAGAGTATACCTGCGAAAGTCATATTAACTGGATTTCAAGTAAGCATATCCAAATGTAGTATATGACAAAAGAAGAATGAAAGATCAAGATTTCCAAAGTCCTGTCGAAGGAAGTTTTAATCAACGTAGAGAATGAAGCAGTACGCCATTAAAGCAGTCAATGAAAGAAATTCAAAAACTTGACAACTCACAGACAAAAACAAAATAATTCTCCAGATTTCAAGTAAACAGCCAACAAACACATAAATATTTGAGATGAATATATAGTTTGCGAGAGATTTAGACAACCCAGTAAAAAGTTTAAACAATCAGAATATAAAATTCCTACGTTTCTTAAAAAAAAAAAAGAATGCCATGAGTAATCGTTGAGATCTATGAGCAACGATAGATGGCAGAGTACGCCTTATTGAGAGCCCCATACCTGTATGATGAATTGCCCCTTGGCCAATCTAAAAAATATCTGTATTTTGCAACAACATCAAGCACATGACAGATAGATGAACGGAATTTCATCTGTGCAGAAATCTTACTTTTGGTAGGTGATGGTCTTGATGTTGAAGCCAAGCGTGGGACTGATTACGCTGGTGTCCTCCCCATTGATCTTCAACACAATCGTAGTCTTCCCAGAATTATCAAGCCCACTGCAAAGTATCCGACATATTTGTGTACATGACATAGTAAGTAAACGAAGAGAATGCAATTATGTATCTGTGAGAGAGAATGGAGGAATACATACACCATGAGCAAACGCATCTCTTTCTCTTTCCTCTTGATTTTTCGTATTATACTGAGAAGCCCCATGTTCTACGCGTCACTCTCCGTCTCTGAATCGAGCAAGCCCGAGGACCTGCAGTACGAGTCCTTTAGGCTAGTGCTTTCAAGTTTCGATTTGTTATTTTCGAGTTTTTGGCCAATCCTTTCCTGAGTGGACCCACAAACCCACGTGGCGGTTCCAACTCAGCTTAGTTTCGTATTTTTTTGGGGGTATTTCTTTTGTTTGATTACGCTCATCTCCCTATTCACGACAAGAAGGATATCTGATGGATGCAGATCGTCTGCAATTCCTAGTCATTGCACAGGGTGCAATTCTCTAAATCCTGACCCTTTATTCAAAATAAAAGGTGGAGATGCGAGGTCACGCTGCCGGTCATTGCATCCTAGTGCTGAAAATAGCCTTGATCTCCTTTTTCGCTGCCGGTATCACGAAATTTTTTTTTCCTAGTTTTAACAGAATCCTCCATGATTGCGATAGGGGCCTGTGTGCAGAAGTAAAAATTCCGAGGATCAGAGATTTTGAGATATTAGAATTTATAGAAAAGTAAAGATATTTTATAGAATTTAATAAAAAAGTGAATAGATAAAATATTTAAATAAATATTATAATAAAAAAGAATAAATTAAAAAGGAGAGAGAAATTATTTTATAATTTTTTAATATAAGTAGAAATTTTAGGATAAAAATTTTCACCCCAACACCACGTAGAATGCTCCGGAACAAAAAATCTACGAGGAAAATACCTCCTTTTCTTCGTAACATTTTGGCTGAAGTGTGGTTGCCTATTAACTCAGGGATCGAGGAGGCAATTTCTTTTTATTTTTATTGTAAGGGAGGAGGCATTTCTTGGGCCGAGTAACGATAGAAACAGTGTTGGTTCGGCTAAAATCGGCACTCTCGCCCTTAGAGCTGATATCCATTTTTAGAAACCGGTACAAACACCAACAGGTAAAGATAATCGGCCTTGCTGGTGGTAATTTTATCGGTAACGGTTTGAGATAAATCGGTAAATAGAGAGGAGAGTTGCCGCGCTGGAGGGAGTGGAGAGATGGAGGTCATGGAGAGAGGTGTTGTTTTATGAAAGAAGTGCGGAGGTACGAGTTGGGGTTAGGGTTAAAAAACACTAACCTAGCAAAAGGCGCTCTTCTCTTTAAGAAGAGAACATCGTTGTTTTCTTATATTAAAAAAAAAAAAAAAAAGACTGACACTTTTCGGCAAAGTGCCGGTACCGATTAAATTAGGAAGAGTTGATTTGTCAAAAATTATCACCGGAACCGGCATTGGCTGTAAATATGTTCAGCCCTACTTGGTTATTGAGTACTTAATACTTTGCTTTTCATTCCAGCAAATTATTATAGGGCACCATTGAACAGTTTCTTAGCAAAATAGAAATTTACAAAAAATAAAAAGTAGATTTGGGAGTGACCGACTATCACAAAACAGACCAGCTTTATATATATGTTCCTATAAGTATTGATCAGAAATTTAGAAAAAAATTAACTGTTGATTAGAATATAGGGCTGTTCAAACTTGGTGACCTATCTAATGATTGGATATTAAATTTTCTCTGGATTGAAATATGAGATAAATACAACATTGGTCCCTATTGTTTAATCTAAAATCAAATAAGTTTTTAAACTTTAAAACATATAAAATTAGTTCCTAAAATTTAACATCCATCATGACTTTAGTTCTTCCAAGACCCTTTAAATGTGAATAATTTTAAACATCATGGACTAATTTTATGTGTTTTAAAGTTTAAAGACTTATTTAATTTTAGAGTAAATCACAGGGACCAATACTGTATTTATCCCATGAAATATTTCTACGTGATAAACAAGTCTTTTTTAATGGTTGTAAATGGGATTAACAAAATATGTGGTTTTTCTGTCTTTTCTTTGATTATTTGGGATTGCTTTACCTGGAAGACGTTCGCTTTTAGGATGATAGAAGAGTTAAACTTGAGGAGCTTCCCCTCCCCAAGAAAAAAGAAACAAAACAAAAAGCTTCCAGTTTGGATGAATGAAGCTAGCAATAACTTAAGTTTTCTCAAATTTTTTTTTCTGTATCTTCTTAAAGCCTCTTCGAGTATCAGTTCAGTTATGGCAAAGCGTTGGCCTTTTTTTGGTTGTTCTCAATTTGTATCTAGCTGTCTCTACTGTAGAAGATGCTTGATGGAAAAACAAAAATAAAAGAAAAAATTCCTTTTTCCCTCTGAAAGTAGAGAAGCATACTTCCTTCTAAGTGCATACTTCCTTTATTTAGTTGTATGGTTATTGCCCCTGTATGACATGCCTCCCATATGGTCATGGCCACCCATGATTGATAGTCCTCCATTGATTAGGTTTCCATCAAATTCAAATTAACCAGGTTGCATAAGTGAAATTCAGGCATTGCTGTATTTTAGTTAAAGATTTTGTAATAAAATAAAGCTTGTCAAGAGATCTTTCTCACCACATAAGTCCTATCCAAATGCCAAATAGATTATTGCTATTTTCAGCTTATCTGCAATTTTTAAGTTCTGCTGCTGAATTAGGAGTCATCTGCCAGGACTGTGGTTGGGCATAATTAATCAGACATCATTCCAACAACAATAAAGAATAGATTGTGATATCTATTGTATGCATGTTTGTCTGTTTATTCTTAAAGTTTTAGTCTATTCTTATGGTTGTTTGTTCCTCCCTCCAGTACACCTTCCAAAAACAAAAAAAATCTGTGTCCCTGTCCCTGCAATTAAGCAAACCCGTTGTGTACAATGGGAATCCAGCAAATATCCCTGGGGACCTAGATGGAGAGTTGTTTTGTTGTTCCTTTTGTATACTTTAACAAACTATTGGGCTTTTGTTTTTTGATCCTGGGAATGATGAATTTTTATAGTTTCCAATAGCTGCTCTGTTAGTTGTTATACTTGGAACCTGGTCTATGTTCTATACTATCGGTTCTATGTCCCTCCTCCAATTGTCACCGCTGCCGGTTGTTGAGGCTTTTAGTTTAAGTGTCCCCTTTATACCATCCACGGTGTTACCTAGGATGAATTCTGGCAGCATTTGTAATACTGACTAATGTCCCATGGATTCAAATGATGCATAAGCAACCATATCATTAATGGATGTTTAAATGGCTTGTAATGGAAATTTTCTAAACCTATGCTCTGTATATTTAGCTGGAATTAGGCAACAAAAGGATTTGGTCTGGCTTAGACAAAGATCAGACACAGGGAAATGTTTGTGGCCTTTGTGTCTCACCAAATTGTTCTTTTATCCATTCTAATTCTTAATCAATGACCATAAAGTAATACAATAAAATAAACAACGCTTTTTTGCAAACGCTCAAGTACTATCATTAGAATCTGCTGACTCCACCAGGTGTATGAGAATGTTAGACATCTTCTTGTTAATTACGACTTGTAGTTCTATTCATTATCATTGCTTTTATAACAACAATAAATTTATATGATGGTGTTACAATTTTTATTGAATTTTTAAGGACGAGGTATGACTCAAAGCTTATACAGAAAGAAAGCACTTTTTTCCCGGCAAAAGATCTAAAGGCATGCCAGCAAGGAAAGTGATCTTTACCGTCCCCAGAAGTACCCCTTCTTCAAACACCAAAGGTAGTGACAATGAAGCTTCTGATCAGGCCAAGGCATGTATAAGCAACAACTACTGAATGAGGATCCCTTCATGTCTTTTTCCGGTACAATGAAGTTATCCACTAGCTTGTGTTGTAAGCATGAATGATGTTCCCCTATGAAGTATTTGCACTGATAATATGTAGGCCATTTATTCGTGATTCCGACCTGTGGTGTAAACTTTACTCACTGATTCCTTACAAGGAGTTATGCATCTTCATGTGTCATGCTATTGGTTAAACCCAAAAGGTTATAACACCTTGTAGAAACAACAAGACCGTATAGAACTCCAAATCTGTTCCTTTGTTCTGTTATCCGGGAATTCAGGTGTCTTACTTCTTTTTGTTATTTTTGTGTAATGTAGTTCTGGGGATTGGGGGGTTGAGCGATGATGGAATTGATTAATCGATGTAGGAATCGATTAATGCTAGATTTTCTGTGTTCTTTAAATTTGAATGAAACATACCTCAGAGCAAAAGACTTTGAAACAGGCCGTGTGATAGGTGGTAATATCTTGTATAGTTCAGGGGGCACACTGATTGGCTCACAAAAGAATTACTCCCAAGTGCAAGAGTTGTCAAGTTGTAAACAAGGGTTAAGTCCCAAGATCAATTTGCACAAAGAGAATGATGTTACTGAGAAGGCTAAACAAACAAACAAAAAAAAAAACAAAATAAAAGAAAGAAAAAGGAAAAGCTAACGTGAAATAGAAATAAGTGAGGAAAAGACGAAAGGAAAAAAAAAAAAAAAAAAAAACGCAATGTTAACGTAAACAACAAAAAGAGAGTAAAAAAAAACGAAATAAAAGGAAAATAAATTGGCAAAAAGTAACAGACGAATCCTAAAGCTAAAAGAAAGGAATTACGTTAATTGAAAAGAAATGCAAGATTCAAAGGCAATTCAAATGAGTCGCAAGATTCAAAGTTGCAGGTAATTCAAAAGTGCATAAGCAATTTTTGAGGACAAATAAAAGTCTGCTGAAAAGAGATTTAAAAAGACACTTGAGCTTTTATTTTACCAGCACCGATTCTCAATCTAAAATTAATATCATCGAGCTAAAGTTACTCAGTTACTTCTTCAATCAAGGATTCAATAACTGGAAAATAAAAGAGGTTAAACTCCACAAACTATCAAAGAATGAATAGATTCATCATCCATAAGAGAGATTTTAGGCAAATAATGACTTAATGAAATCTTACCCATAAACGGAGTAGATTGTGCCAAGAGTCTACAAAATACCCATTTCAAGAATTTCAACAGTTTTCAAACGAAAATCGTCTCTCTAAATGATGAACGACAATGAAATTGAAAATAGAACATCTCCATCAATTTACAATCTCGAATCGATGCAAGATAAAACAAAACCCAAGTTTTTGGTACTTAGAAACCCATCAAACACAGCAGCAAGAAGTTTCGAGAGAAAAGGAAAAAAAATACAGCAAAAACAACCCCCCTTTTCTCCATCTAGTCGAGAGACTATATCAGAAAAATGGCCAGCTCCCTATTTCTTCCACGCGCTCCATTCCTCCTCTCCACGCGCAGCACCCTCTCTTTTCTTCCCTCCATGCTTTGGTCGACGTCCTTCCCCCAAATCGCAACAGAATCCTTTCTCTTTTCTTTTTGTTTTTCCTTATTTGCCCTCTTATCTTTAGCTCCTTTCAATTAACGTGAATGCTCATTTTTTTGGACAAAAATGCCCTCCTACACATTGACAAAGAGTTAGTGAATGGGTTATTATATTCTTTTTAAGCACAAAAATGCAACTTACATTAATTTCAAGCCTTTTCAAAATCTCTTTGTAAACTTAGGCATTTATACATAGTAATATGTCACACTTAGGCATTTTGGCACTTTTTGTAACCCATTTTTATCACCTAATCACACCCCAACTAGCTTTTTGCTAGTCTCTAGCAAATCAAGCGATGGAAAAAGATGTCAACTAAAGATCTCTTGAGTTTCTGAATGCCAAGTAACGTGTGCATTAAATTTAAATATATCAAATTGATCAGCACCCAAATCAAATCAGTCCAGATTCTAACTTAGCAAAAAAAATTCAATAAACCATCTACGAACTCAACCCAAGGAATTATGCCAGTCAAATAGTCGTCAGGTGCACATGTGTGTTCAAATTACAAAAGACGAGTCCATGTTTTTTCATCAGAACAATCAATGAGCAAGCACAACTAAACAGGCTTACTCTAATTCAAAACTACTGCAAAGTTGGCTTTCACGCTATCACTCTTTAAAAGGTAACTCTTTGCATTTCCCACTTTCATATTTTTTTTCTTTAAGAGATACCCCGATGACAGGCAACCTTTTCCAATGCACATACTGGCTCTTTTAGTGTCAACTTCTTTTTTTTTTCTTTGTTTTCTATTTTTTTTTTTGGACACTTGAGACATAGTTCATTAGAGTTTCTGCCAGTTGAGTCGCTATTTGATGCCAGATAAAATCATAGAGTCAACTAAAGTAGTTTGAGTGTTTTTTTTTAAGTCCAACAACAAGTAGACTTGAAACATGCTTCCAAAAATTGAGTAACTGAGATAATAAATCAAAACTATCATGTTAAGGCTAGATTCTGTTCCCTTTGGTATTCAGGTTACTTATAAATTTAACAACCTAAATTTAAACACATCACCTTGAAAATTGAAACCCAAAAATTTCTAGTTTTTGTCTTTTCCATCACTCTCAATGTGACATGTGATTCATTGAATTTGAACAACACATCATATCCAACCCACATCACCCCCCAACTACATATGCACATTGTCCTCAAGGTGACCAATGTTTGACAGAGAAAGGGAAGAAGAAAGATTCAACAAATAACAAAACAACAAAGGTAGGGCCAAAGGGAAAAAGTACCTAAGATGGCTGAGCCTGTGAAGATGACTTCATGGAAAGTAAAAACATAATCAACAAAAATAGAGTAAATGAAAAGATAAACAACAAGGCAAATGAGCAAGCAGGAGAATGAAAACTAAGTGACAGGAGGGTAGATGGGGTCTTGCAAAATGAAGCTACTATCTTGAGGTGAGAATGTGCTTAGAAAAGGTTTGAGCCTTTGTCCATTTACTTTGAAAATATTTCCATTTTGAGGGTTAATCACCTCAATAGCACCATGTGGATAAAAGGTTTTAACAAGATATGGACCATTCCACCTAGACCTTAATTTCCCTGGAAAAAGATGAAGCTTAGAATTGTATAGCAAAACTTGCTGATTTGGGTCAAAGCTCTTCCTCTGGATGTGCTTGTCATGTAGGATTTTCATTCGCTCTTTGGACAGCTTGGCATTGTCATAGGCATCTCTCCTTATTTCCTCCAACTCAGATATTTGTAATTTTCGCAAAGTTCCAGCTTGATCAATGTCAAAATTAAACTTTTTAATGGCCTAGTATGCTTTATGTTCAAGCTCAACAGGAAGATGACATGCTTTACCATAAACAAGCCTATAGGGGACATACCAAGTATAGATTTATAAGCTGTCCTATAAGCCCATAATGCATCATTCAATCGCAAAGACCAATCTTTCCTAGTGGGATTCACAGTTTTTTCTAAGATGTGTTTGATTTCCCTATTAGCTAATTCGACTTGGCCATTGGTTTGAGGGTGGTATGCAGTGGAAACTTTATGATGAATACCATATTTCTTCATGAGTGCAGCAAAGGGTGTATTACAAAAATGTGTTCCTTTATCACTAATGACAGCCCTAGGAATGCCGAATCTAGCAAAAATGTTCTCTTTCAAGAACTTGAGCACAACTTGGTGGTCATTTATTTTACATGGAATGGCTTCAATCCACTTAGAAACATAGTCCACAGCTATAAGAATGTATAAATAACCGAAAGAGGAAGGGAAAGGTCCCATGAAATCCAGCCCCAACAATCAAATATCTCAACCATTAAAACAGGTTGCAAAGGCATCGTGTTTCTCTTAGTAATTCCACCTAATTTCTAGCATTGTTCGCAAGTCTTACAAAAGTTGTAAGTGTCTTTGAACATATGAGGCCAATAGAAGCCACTTTGCAGAATTTTAGCAATTGTTTTATAGGCAGAAAAGTGACCTCCGCAAGCTTCAGTATGACAGAAATTAAGAATGGCAGTTATCTCCTCATTAGGCATACATTTTCGAATGAGTTGATCAGAACAATATTTAAACAAATATGGGTCATCATAAAAGAAAGACTTAGCCTCTTGTTTAAATCGTTTGATGTCTCGTGCAGTCCAATGAGGTGAAGTTTTACCTATGACCAAGAAATTAACAATGTCAACAAACCATGGGAGAGATTCAACAACAAATAGTTGCTCATCAGGAAAATAATCATGAATAGGAGGTGTTTGAGTAGAATCAGAGAATGTAATTCTAGACAAGTGGTCAGCAACTACATTCTCAACCCCCTTCTTATCCTTAATGATGATGTTGAACTCTTGAAGGAGGAGAATCCATCGAATCAATCGTGGCTTAGCATCCTTCTTCGAGAGCAAATACTTCAAGGCTGCATGGTCAGTGAAAATAACCACCGGAGAACCAAGTATGTAAGTCCTAAACTTATCCAATGCAAATACTACAACTAGTAATTCCTTTTCTGTAGTGGAGTAATTTTTTTGAGCTCCATTTAAAGTTCTACTAGCATAATATATAACATGTGGAAGTTTGTCCTTACACTGTCCAAGTACAGCACCTATGGCAAAATCACTAGCATCGCACATTATTTCAAAAGGGAGTGTCCAATCAGGAGGTTGCATGATGGAGGCTAATGTGAGCAGATATTTCAGTTTCTCAAATGCACTTTGACAGTCAGAATTCCAATTGAACACAACATCATTCATGAGCAATTGACATAAAGGCCTAGAAATGGAACTGAAATTTTTGATAAATCTCCTATAAAAACCAGCATGTCCTAAGAATGATCTAATGTCCTTTACTGATTTCAGAGCGGGAAGATTAGAAATCAGTTCAATCTTAGCCCTATCTACTTCAATGCCTTTAGCTGAAACAATATGCCCAAGGACTATGCCTTGTTACACCAAAAAATGACATTTTTCCCAATTGAGCAGCAACCATTTCTCTTCACACCTGGCCAAAATAGCTTGCAAATTGGTTAGACAGTCATCAAAGGAGCTACCAAATACTGAAAAATCATCCATAAACACTTCCAAGATGTTTTCAATCATATCACTAAAAATACTAAGCATACATCTTTGAAAGGTGGTAGGTGCATTACACAATCCAAATGGCATCCTCCTAAATGCAAAAGCACCAAAAGGGCAAGTAAAAGTGGTTTTTTCTATTTCTATTTGATAATACTCGGAAAAACCATCTAAGAAACAATAGAAGGCATGACCTGAAACTTTTTCCAAAACTTGATCAAGAAAGGGTAAAGGAAAGTGATCTTTCCTAGTGGCTGCATTTAACTTCCTATAATCTATACACATGCGCCAACCTGAAGCTATTCTAGAGGGAATCAACTCATTTTGTTCATTTTTTACAATGGCCAGCCCTGATTTTTTTGGAACTACTTGAACAGGGCTTACCCACTTGCTGTCCGAAATTGGGTAAATTATTCCCACTTCTAGTAGCTTCAATACCTCTTTCTTAACTACCTCTTTCAAAGTTGGGTTCAGCCTTCTTTGCATCTCCTTTGAGGTTTTAGCATTCTTTTCTAAATAAATCTTATGAGTACAAATGAGAGGACTTATACCTTTTATATCTCTAAGTGTCCAGCCAATAGCACCCTTGTGCTTCCTTAATACTTCCAACAACTTACCTTCTTGATTTGGAGTGAGTTGGGATGAAACTACTACTAGAAATGTGTTGTTTGGCTCGAAGTATGCATACTTGATATCCGAGGGTAGTGGTTTCATCTCTAAATTTGGAGTTTCATCAGTGGACGATTTTAGTGAAGTTGTCAAGGGTGGGAGCTGCTCAAATTTCAGCTTCCACTATGAATCAAATCTGGTACCTGCTGAGGAAACATGAGAAATGTTAATAGTTGTCCCAAATTGCTCCAAATCATCAATCAAATTAGCTTGTAAAACTATGGCCTAGTCGGCTAAACAACTATTCTCCTCAAAAATTGTTTCCAACATGTTAACCTCTTGCATCTCCTCAGGTTCTTGAGGTTACCTGCAAAGATTAAAAATGTTAAGCTCTAAAGTCATGTTACCGAAACTCAACTTCAAGATACCACTTCTACAATTGATTAAAGCATTTGAAGTAGCAAGAAATGGTCTTCTAAGGATCACAGGTGCTTGGAAAGAGGAAGGGGATGTCAAATGAACATCAAGAACTACAAAGTCTACTGGATAAAAGAACTTATTCACTTGAACTAGGACATCCTCCACAACACCTCTCGGTATTTTGATAGATCGATCAGCTAGCTGTAAAATGATGGAAGTGGATTTTAATTCACCCAAACCAAGCTGTTCATAAACATTATAGGGCAGCAAATTCACACTATAGCTTAAATCTAACAAACCATGGCCTATTTTTAAACTCCCTATAACACAAGCAATGGTTGGGGATCCAGGATCTTTGTATTTGGGTGGGGTATTATTCTGGATAATGGCACTAACCTGCTTTGTAAGGAAAGCCTTCTTTTGCACATTCAGTTTCCTTTTTACGATGCATAAATCCTTAAGAAATTTAGCATAAGCAAGAACTTGTTAGATAGCATCTAACAATGGTATGGTTTATCCTAACTTAAATCTCTAGGATTTCAGCGTGGTGTTTATCCTTGTGCAAAGAAGCTAATCTTTGAGGGAAAGGTGCTGGTATAACATATGGAATGTTTTTAACAGAATTTTCAGTTTCAGCAAAGTGTTGAGAGTCCTCATTTGGAGTAGGCTTAGAAACCATACCAGCTTTATCTGAACCATGTGCAGGTATGTCTACCACCTTACCACTCCTCAAGGTGGTGATTGCCTCCACATTCTTGACATTGGATGCTTCTGCAACAGTTTGAAACTGTTGCACTTTATGTTGTGGGTTTGGTTGAGGCTGTGAGGGAAACTTGTTTTTCTCCTAAGAGCTCCACGCTATGGCTAGCTTGGTTAAAGTCCCTCTGATGTCATTGATGGCTTGTGAATTTTGATTGTTGATGGTGGCTTGTCCTTGCATGAACTGTTGCAAGGTGGTGGACAGCTGCTGAACTGTGTCCTCCAAGCCATTCTTTTACAATGGGGCTGGTTGCTGCATGCATTGGGAGGATCCGGCAGTTGTGGGGTTCAGTACTTGGTGTTGTTCACTCCTCCAATTAAAATTTGGATGGTTCCTCCAACCTGAATTATAAGTATTTGAATAAGGACTAGAAAAAGGCTTGAAAACCATGTTAACTTCATTGGATTTATCCATTAATACTTCTTTAAAAGCAGGAATTGCAGGACAATCTTTTGTGGAATGCGAATTATCCTCACAAATACTACATGATTCATGAATTGTGGGTGTAGCATGTACCTCATTAACCTTTTTCAATTCCATGGCATCAATCTTTCTAGTTAACAAAGTAAGCTTAGCATGCAAATCATCTTCTTCTTTCAAGGAATATCTACCATTTTCTGACTCAACTCTTCTAGATCTATCATACACATCAGTAGTGTCCCATGATTGTGCATTTTCAGCCAAATAATCGGAGTACTCAAAAGCATCATCGGGTTCCTTACTGAAAAATTCTCCATTACACATAGTTTCAACAAATTGGCGCATTTTAGGAGTCACACTTTCATAGAAAAAACTGATAACACGCCAATTTTCATAACCATGATGCGGACAAGAATTTAAAAGATCCTTGAATCTTTCCCAACATTGGTAAAAAGTTTCAGATTCTGTTTGGGCAAAATTCATGATTTGTCTTTTCAATGCATTTGTCCTATGTATTGGGAAATTTTTTTTCAGAAACTTGATTTGCATCTCTTGCCATGTGCCTATAGATCTCGATCTTAAAGAATTCAGCCATGTTTTGGCTTTATCCTTTAATGAAAATGGGAACAATTTCAATCTAATTATCTCTTCAGTACATGTTTGATCTAAAAAGGTAGAGCACACCTCTTCAAATTCTTTCACATGCAAATATGGATTTTCTGATTCCATGCCATGAAAATGGGGTAAAAGAGGAATCATTCCAATTTTGAAGTTAAAATTATTAGGATTCAAAGGTTGGATGATGCATGAGGGAGTGCTAGTCCTAATAGGATGCAAGTAATCTCTAAGTGTTCTATTTTGAATGTCAAATACCTCGTTTTCAGCCATGGTGCTTTGGGTTTCAGATGATGAATTAAAAGATATGGACACAAATTCAGAAGAACTAATTGATTCAGATCTAACCAAACGATTTGTGCTATCCCAAACCCAAATAGACATAAACAACCAATTAGACTAACAAATTAACAAGTTCAGTAAAAGTTTAGAAGTCACCAAAACTGTGAAGAGGTTCAAAGTGCTAGAAATTCTTTCCTTCCAGCAAAATTTCTTCGTTGAACACCTATTGTCCCCTGCAACGGCACCAAAAACATGATTGGCTCACAAAAGAATTACTCTCAAGTGCAAGAGTTGTCAAGTTGTAAACAAAGGTTAAGTCCCAAGATCGATTTCCACAGGGACAATGATGTTACAGAGAAGGCTAAACAAACAAATAAAAACAAAAACAAAACAAAACAAAACAAAATAAAAGAAAGAAAAAGGAAAAGCTAACGTGAAATAGAAATAAGTGAAGAAAAGACAAAAGGGAAAACAAAAAGAAAGGAAACGCAATGTTAACGTAAACAACAAAAAGAGAGTAAAAACAAAAACGAAATAAAAGGAAAATAAATTGGCAAAAAGTAAAAGAAAGGAATTACGTTAATTGAAAAGAAATGCAAGATTCAAAGGCAATTCAAATGAGTCGCAAGATTCAAAGTTGCAGGTAATTCAAAAGCGCATAAGCAATTTTTGAGGACAAATAAAAGTCTGCTGAAAAGAGATTTAAAAAGATACTTGAGCTTTGATTTTACCAAAACCGATTCTCAATCTAAAATTAATATCATCGAGCTAAAGTTACTCAGTTACTTCTCCAATCAAGGATTCAATAACTGGAAAATAAAAGAGATTAAACTCCACAAACTATCAAAGAATGAATAGATTCATCATCCATAAGAGAGATTTTAGGCAAATAATGACTTAATGAAATCTTACCCATAAACGGAGTAGATTGTGCCAAGAGTCTACAAAATACCCATTTCAAGAATTTCAACAGTTTTCAAACGAAAATCGTCTCTCTAAATGATGAACGACAATGAAATTGAAAATAGAACATTTCCATCAATTTACAATCTCGAATCGATGCAAGATAAAACCAAAACCCAAGTTTTTGGTACTGAGAAACCCATCAAACACAGCAGCAAGAAGTTTCGAGAGAAAAGATAAAGGAAAAAAATATAGCAAAAACAACCACCCCTTTTCTCCATCTAGTCGAGAGACTATATCAGAAAAATGGCCAGCTCCCCATTTCTTCCACGCGCTCCATTCCTCCTCTCCACACGCAGCACCCTCTCTTTTCTTCCCCTCCATGCTTTGGTCGACGTCCTTCCCCCAAATCGCAACAGAATCCTTTCTCTTTTCTTTTTATTTTTCCTTATTTGCCCTCTTATCTTTAGCTCCTTTCAATTAACGTGAATGCTCATTTTTGTGGACAAAAATGCCCTCCTGCACATTGACAAAGAGTTAGTGAATGGATTATTATATTCTTTTTAAGCACAAAAATGCAACTTACATTAATTTCAAGCCTTTTCAAAATCTCTTTGTAAACTTAGGCATTTATTCATAGTAATATGTCACACTTAGGCATTTTGGCACTTTTTGTAACCCATTTTTATCACCTAATCACACACACACGAGAGAGAGAGACAGTTTGAGAGAACAAGCTGTAAATTTCGGTAAATGCTGAGTATTGTTTGTCCTTGTCTTTTCTGCAGAGGAGTGTTGCTAGTTCAAATGATAAGGTGCATTAAGTGAAAGATAGAAGTGATGATTCCGGGTTTCAATGTTGTGAATTTGGAAGCTGAAAAGAAGAACAAAACAAGAAGAAGGCACTATAGTAGTTTCTTTCATGACTTTTTTCTTGTTTCTTCTGTGGGGACCTTTCGGTTACACGAGGAAGGATGCTTTACTGATTGGACTTAGAGTTACTGTCATTGGCATTGGCATTGGCTTGAAAAAGTGGATTAGAAGAATCCAGCTCTCTTTTATGATCATTTTTCAACTTTTTGTTACCCTTGATATATTATCCTCTACACTAGCTTACAATAAATTTTCCACAATGATGCCACGCATGATTCATTTGGCTATCTCTATTGCAATATTTGGTATTGGTTTCACACACAATGTATCAAGGTCGTTCCCTGATAGTCCTGCCCTGAAATTGTTCGTGTCATGATGTCACTTGCAGTTTGCAGGAGCTGATCCTCTCTGCAAGCGGGGAATGTAGTTTTACGATTGGAAGTGTTTGTGTTTTTCCCCATGCAAGAAACCTTGAGCCATTAAAGTATTTAAATGAGTACTTTTTATAAGGTATGGCTTGTTCCAAAGGGCCCTTGGGGTAGGTTGAGGGTCAAACTTGGTTCATGGAGTTATTATTGCTGCTGTTACCCTTTTCCAAGTGCTCACTTGGCTAGCTATCCGGAGATTCTCTTCCTTAATTGAGGTTTGATCCCCAAATAGGAAACGGCCTCCCAAAATTGCTTAGAAGCAAACTATGTATCATTTTAACTAACAAACCACTCAACCTAAGGTTAAAGTGAAAACTAACATTAGATTAGAAGTGGGTTTGTGAGATCATAAATTATGATTCAAAATTATGATAGAAAGTTATCCATCAGTTTCAATTTAGGGTTAAGTATCCATTTCGTCCTTAGGTTTTGACCCCTTTTAACAAATCATCCTTCGGTTTTCAAATTGATCATAGAGGTCCCTAAGTTTATAATTTTTGTCACAAAAATCCTTTTCTTAAAATTTCATTCTTAAAAGTTAATGGTTCACACATTAGTTCCAATCATAAGTTGACACGTGTAACCCAAAACTAAAATCATGTGACTTATAATTTTTTTAAGCTTTTTTTTTTTCTAATATTTTTTAAATAATTTAGTTTGTTTTTAAAAAATTAGGAAAAAAACTTAAAAAAAACAAATTAAAAGTCACATGAGTTTAGTTTTGGATGATTATTATTGGAACTAACTTATGATTAACTTTTATAGATGAAAGTTTAACGAAAGTACTTGTTTGATAAAAATTCCAAACTCAAGACTTTTATGATCAATTTGGAACCAAGAACTAATTATTAAAATGGGTCAAAACTTAGGGATCAAATAAGTTCATAACCCTTCAATTTATGTGATTTTTTGGTTGGGCTTAGGACTTGCTTCGGAAGTATGATGTTGACTTTTTTCCCTTCCCTTTCAATGCAACTTATCTATGATCAGGGCTGCTTGCTTTTTACTTCCAAGTTTTCTGAATCATGTTCAATGGTATATAAAATGAACCCAGTTACTTGCAAATAGCTCAGATTTGGTTCATCAAGATGTCTGCTCGTGCTCATTCATTAACCAGAGCTCAAGTTTACAGCTCAATTACTTAAACCCATTAAGCTTGAATAAACCAAGCTCAAACTTATTCGTTGGCTGAAGATAATCTGTTCATCTCCAAATTTTAAGAAAAAATTTGTCAAGAATCAGCACTTTGCTGCGTGTCTTGGAGAAATTATAAATGCTGAATGCAGCACATTTACATAGGAGGAGGAAATATTAGAGATGACTTGTAGGAATTAACAGGAAGCAAAACTTACTTAGATAGCCAGGACAGACAGGGCAGGCAAATTGTCATAATCCACCCCTGATGTTTGAAAATGGACAATCCGTCAAAATAAGAGCCAACTAATTGGTATTTTTTCCGCTTTACCCATTGAACTTTGGAAAAATCTCTCTAGACATGGAAGTTCCCATGTGCCTCTGTCGAGTTTACCTGTCAATTTACTCCTAACTTCGTGGCAATTAGAATGATAGGGACGGATCCAAATTTTGAACTAAATTAGGACATTAATTGCTCACTTTTGACTTTAGGAGACAAAACCATCGCGTACCCTAAAAGGTGATGCTACTTTACTTAACCAACTCAATAAATATGATGAGCATGTTCAAATTCATTTTGAAATAAACACGAACCTGTCGATCTCGTGCTAATATAAGGGTTTTAGCAACGATATTTAATTAGAGAAAAATATATTTTTCGCTTATTGAGTATTGGAGTTCTTACACTTTATTTCCAGATTAATTTGTTACATTTCGTCCTTCAACTATAAATCTTTTACACTTTTCATTCTCAACTGTTAATTTAGATAGAAATTACTATTTTAGTTTGATGAAATGACGAATGTACCCCTATACAAAAATATAATTATTAAAAAAAATATGAAGGTAAAATTATCATTTTACTGAACTAAGATAGTAATTTTCGTTCAAATTAACAGTTGAAGATGAAAAGTGTTAGAACTCCAATAATCGAAGAGTGAAAAGTATATTTAATCAATTTAATTATTTAGCTCCGTAACTAAAACCTCCTGTTTTTTTCTTTTAGCTAGGATCAAGCTTTGATTTGGTTTGAGTTGCATAGCAAAGTAAAAAAACCCAATTATGAGAACCCTAATCAGGATTCAACTTGGTTTATAATTTGAAGTCCTAACGAGGAGGACTCGGATGAATTTCAGCTGACAACACTTGCCCGGTTTGCTGGGGGGAAAGAGTGCATTTAGTGCTACCTTTTGCCGAAAACTCATGTGAACACTTCTCTTGAAACAGTTTTCGTTGCATACACTCGATGCATGCGGGTCTGGAGAATGAACCTCCGGCCGGTTCAGTTAGGAGTGAGGACACGCTAAGTCAAAAGCTCATTGACAGTGACTATGCGAACTTGCCAGTTGCCCCCACAAGGATTTATGATGGCTTGCGGAAAACTGTTTCCGGAATCAATTGGAAGCCTCATATATCCCTTTCCACATATATAAAAAGGGGTATTTGACTGTTCGTACTTGATAAGCAGAGAATGGCCGATTGCATGTGACAGTAGAGCCAAAGTTATCGCACTGCAGCAGCCAGCAGTCCATTCCTCACGTTCTCTGCTCTGCAGAAACCAATTTGACGCAATTGCTGATTGCACGTGACGCAGTGACAGTGCAGCCAATTTACATTGTTTGTTTCTGTCCGGCTTTTGTTTTCTATGCAGAAACAGATGTGAACACATTACCTCGATTACTCCAATTGGATAACGTGTTGGAGGGCTTTCATCTGAACTCTCGACCTGCTGTGGGGGTTCCCAAACACGGGAATACTCTCGAACATGTCAGATGCAATATCAACGTTTCAATTTTATTTTTATGTTTGGTAATTAACTTTTTTTAAAAAAAATTAAGACAATTTTTTAAAATGCTCAGAATTTTAGAACCAGACATCAAAATCTCAACATTTTCACGCTAACTTTAATATTGTTTTCATCTTTTTTTCTTCTCACTTTTTAACAAATTTATAACTTTTTCATTAAAAAATTCCATCAAATATCATCTCTTCTTGCTTTCAAAAAAATTCTCATAAAAATCATTCTACAATTAAAAATTTTCACTAACTTTTTATACAACCCCCATATAAGTTAAAACTTCAAAATTTTCTCCTATAAATTTAAAATTTTTTAAAAAATTTGTTTGCTTATATATTTACTATAATATTTTCTTGATTTCTTAAGAGCAATTTTAAGGTTTTGTTTTTCAAAATTCTAGATATCATTTTTAAATTAAACAATCTCCATGTCAGTACATGTAACAACATGTGGGATATATAAATTTAAATTAAATATTAAATATTTCAAAAGGTAGTAAAAAGGAACAGAGCTACATCAAACGCGTGAATTGACAATATGTTCCAATTAACGAAGTTGGATCCCTTACTAGAAGCAATATTCACGCAATATGTAACAGCCGGGAAGGGATTTTTTTTTTTTTTTTTTAATTATGCTGACAGCCTGGAAAAGTTAATTGAACCTTGCTTCACGCAATATGTAACAGCGGGGAAGAGTTTGAACCAAGTTATTGTTGAGTTAAATACACTTTTAGATCAGTTATTTGTGGAGTCCTAATACTTTGTTTTAGTTTGATTGAGAATTAATATATTATTAATAAAATGATGATTTTATCTCCACAATTTTTGGATCATAATATTTTATAAGGTTAAAATTATCAATTCTTCTCTAAAAATATTAACTTTTGTTAAAATTAAAGGTGGAGGATGCAAAGTGTACAAAATTAATACTTAGTAATGAAATACTATAAACTTTATCATTCGAGCTGTAAAGTATTAAGATCCAATATATATATATTTGTTAACTTTTACTAACCCTTTTATATGTAGGTTTGTAATTTAGTGGTTAATACGTAATCCTCTACGTTTGGACTTTAGTGTGTTTTGTTGTTCTTTCATAAGCCACTTTTACTGGGACTTTAGTAGTAAGAAAACTCATAGAAATTATTACTTTAAGATATAGAGAGCAAAAACGAAAGAAAAAACAAAACAAAAAAGTACTTTTGGAAAGAGGGGTTGGACCGTTGGTATTGGATGTGCAAAGAATTTAAGCATTCAAATATAGATGGTCAAAATGTGACGTCCCAAGCTAATGATCTACCGCAGCTCAAACGCTTTGCTACTTTCCTGGAAAGTGAAACCGCTTATTCAAATCTCAAGTTTTAATTTTTTTATTTTTTTTTTGTATAAAGAGGAAAAAAAAAAATCAAAGCCCTGAGACAGATTAAGTGCCACTTAAATTTTTCTATTTGGGTCCAGTTTACTATTTCTTTTTATTAAAAAAAAATGAAATATGGTCCCAAACAGAAGCAAAAACAATGTGCAGTCTTCCGGTCTGGCCCGTTCGAACCGGAAAGGCCAGCGGTTTTGCCTGAACTGTAATATCCAGCGAGAACGCGTTGGGTCCCAATGTAGACTGCAAGGAATGCTCAGGTGTCCCTTGTAACTTCATCATATGCCTTCGTTGCATTTTTTATATTAAAATACGAATTTCCCACTATGAACATCCCAAAACGACAGGGTCTAACCCAATCATTATACCCATCCAGTCAATAATTTCACACCTCCTTCTGGATCCAAACACACACAATATTTAAAAAAAAAAAATTAAAAAAAAACCCCTCTCTCTCTCTCTCGGAGAGAGCCATGGCCGTTTCTCTTTCCCCAGTGCCCCCCGAACCTCCTTTCCCCCCGTCTCTCTAAAAATTCCTCATTTTCTGAACTCTCTCTCTCTCAAATTCTCTATCCCGCCAACGCACAGACATAGAGACACACTTTCTCCTATGTGTGTGCTCTATCCAAAAAATGACCTCATGTCTTTTTCTCGATTGAAATTCTAGTAGCTACGAAGAAGATCGCCGAGGAAATGGCGATTGTGACCGGGGATCGGTACCTGGAGAAGCTGGTGAAATTCATTGACGGGCATGCCGGTGTGTTGCTGGACGGTGCCACAGTCCTGAAGCTGAACCCGGCCGGGTTGCACTACGTGCAGTCCCGTCTGGAGGCGCTGAACGAGCTCGAGAGCCTGCTGGCAGGTGCGCCCGTCGACTACCTCCGCTCCTACGTGTCGGACCTCGGGGACCACCGCGCGCTCGAGCATCTTCGCCGGATTCTGCGCCTGCTGCCCTCGCTCAAGGTCGTCTCGGCGCTGCCACCGCCGTCGCGGGACCCCACGCCTCTTTCGTTGCGCCCGTTTGGGAGGCTGAGAGTTCTGGAGCTCAGAGGCTGCGATTTGTCCACCTCGGCGGCCCGAGGGCTGTTGGAGCTGAGGTACACTTTGGAAAAGATCATATGCCACAACTCTACGGTGAGTTTGTTTGCTTTCTTGCTGAGAAGCTTAGGGAATGGAAAATAGACAAGTGTGATTTGTATTTGGATTTGAGAATTAGTATTTTCACGTACTATAAATTATTCATAGGAATGCCTTGGAGCTTGTTTTTTAATAGAAAAATTATATTTTCGACTCCTACTTTGCTTATTGCTAAGTGGAAAGGCTTAGATTCTTAAATTTTGAATGCCTCTCTTTTCTAATTTCATCAGAAATATAACGACTCCCTTATGGTTCTTGAATTTCTCACCACCCATAGACTTCGAGTCATACATCTCGAATCAGAATCTCACTTTTCGAACTTTCTATTTTTCGCCCTTTTGTTGTTAGGTGTATTTAATGATATGATCAATCAGTTTGCTATTAGAGCTAACTAGCTTTTTTCCCCCTCTTTGTTATTGGGTATAATTAAGGACGCTCTACGACATATTTTTGCGAGTAGAATTGCTGAGGTAAAGGACTCTCCACAATGGAACCGCTTGTCCTTCAGTTCGTGTGCATGCAATGGCATGGTTCTCATGGATGAGTCTTTGCAACTTCTTCCTGCTGTTGAAACGCTTGATCTGAGCCGGAACAAGTTTGCAAAAGTGGATAATCTCCGCAAGTGTACAAAATTGAAGCACCTGGATCTTGGTTTTAATCAACTAAGATCAATCGCGTATTTCACCGAGGTATTTACTTGTAGTAGTTGACTCATGTTAAAATTAATTGTCTGGAAGTATTTTTTTGGGTCCTTGTAAGATTTTTTATCAGAGAGTTCTTGTGACGGGTGTATTATATCTATATGTGCTGTTTAAAGTTAACAAGGTGATGAATGTTTGCCTATGAGCTCTAGCACATTTCTATCTCATCTTCAGGGTTTAGTTTTCCGGATTACTTACAGCAAATTATTCAATGTTATGGTTGCAATTGGAAAAATGATTTGTGGACAACGCAGGATTCTGGACTAAGAAGTTCTTTCTTCCCATTTAAAATAAAGAGAAGGATAAAAAGGCCTTTTCAGATTATCTCAGGAATTAGTGAGCAATCTATATTTCAAGCTCTAGCATTGGTATACAAAGCAATTGCAGCTTGAATCAAATTAGGCTTCTTGTGGTTTCTTGGATGGACAATATCTACAGTTTGTGTCTGCTGCTGTGTTAAGTACCATCCACAGTTGCAGCATCATATGATGCCCTGTTAAGTAATCAACCACAGCTGCAGCATCATACAATGCCCTGTTAAATAATCACCCCCAGTTGCAGCATCATGCCCCGATAGAGCACTTCATATTTTCCTAAAACCTGCTTTTTCTCAGCTTCGCCACACTAAGGGTTTGTTTGTTTACCAAAATTTTAGGTCTTCTAAAATTTTAACATAATAAAGTAATTACAATATAATCTCTCTCCCCCCCCCATCAAATCATTACTTTTCACTATGATAAGTATAAAAAATTCATTCAAACAATCTCTCTCTTCACTTTTTCACCAATTTCAATACCCTAAAATTTTAACCTCTCTAAAATTTTAGTACTCAAACTCAACCTAACTTATGTGGTAGTAGTTTTGTGAATGTTTTAGATCATTTCTCAATCTAAGTTGGAAGGCCAGGCCTCATTCAGACCTTCCTTCATGGCATCCGCCTTCACTCATGAATTTCATCTGATGTCAGAGAGCATTATCTCTCAGTATTTACGCATGTGTTGTCCCTATGTATCACCAGCCCTGGTTACGGAGGAAAACTTTCACATACACCATAAGACAACATGTACAAGCTTCATTTTGATAAAGATGTTTTACCGTCACATTTAAAGATCTTCATACTTTCGTGATGCATGGTCTAGAACCAAAAGTGCTGTTTCTGTGGTATTAGATTTGCAACTTCTATCTTGAAATGCTGAGAAATTCTGATATGGGACATTTTGGTTATCCGAATATTTATATAGAATCTTTTTCCCTGGTTTTCAAAATGTACCTTGGCAAACTACTGACATTGGACATTATGTTGCATGCTTTATAGGGTGAGTTTGCCTTTTGCTTTCAACTTTTAATATAGGAATTAGCTTTGGATCAACTTACTGATTTTGTTGAACTGTGCAGGTCTCTTGTCCTATTGTTAAACTTGTTTTGAGGAACAATGCTCTAACAACATTGCACGGGATTGAGAACTTGAAGTCGCTTGAAGGGCTTGATGTTTCCTACAATATCATTTCCAATTTCTTAGAGATAGAGTTCCTTGCGTGCCTTCCCTCTCTACGAAGCTTGTGGTTGGAAGGAAATCCATTATGTTGTGCCCGATGGTACAGAGCACAAGTTTTCAGCTATTTCACTTATCCAGAGAAAGTAAGCCATGATTTGTGTTTCTAACTCTCCTGTCTGTTCTGTTTTTTTAACATTTAATGTTCTTCATGGTTAGGTTTGGACTAGTTATAGAGTCAGAGGATTTAAGCAAGCATTTCATTATTCTTTTCTCAATTTTGTGCCCCTGCTGAGCTGACAATTTTCACTCTTTCGGTGTATGCCGATTAGTTGAATTTAGATGACAGGCACGTCAGCACGAAAGAGTTCTGGAAGCGGCAAATTATTATTGCCAGCAGGCAGAAGCGACCTGCCACCTTTGGATTTTATTCTCCTGCAAAAGACGAAGCTAAAGAAGAGGGGAGTATTAATCAAAAAAGGGTATGCAATTGTTAGACTAATGCAGAGCTAGGCATTCATTTATAAGTAACACTTTATGTTGGTCAAAACAAAAAAGTAACACTTTATGTTTGAGTGCTCGCATTTATATATATACACACATATCTATGGATATATGTTACTTATCCTCTTCATTAACATTGATTTAGGCAGTCGTCTTATGCTTTAATGTTTTACAGAGAAAGGTATCTCGTCTTGCTTCTATTCAGAATGAGGAAGAGAGCACATGTTCTGACCAAGAGTCTGTATCATGTGATATTGACATTCAGAGCAGAGACGAGACTGTCACGTGTGATGAAGAAGCTGAAGTTGTTGATCTGATGAATAGAGTTGAACTCATGAAGAAAGAGCGTTCCGTTCTTTGGTTACGTGAGTTTAGGGAGTGGATGGATCATGCTTCTGAGAATTTTGTAGAGGGAACTAAATCGATTGGGGAAACGCTGCATGATGAGAAAGAAAACTATGTGAAAAGAAAGTCAAGCAAAAGAAATCTTGGTGAAAGTTCGAGATATATCTCAGACTCTGTTCAAGCTTCTGGAGATGAGAGTAGTACAAATATTTTAGATTCTGATAATTCTTTTGCAGATATATCTACTGGTCTGCCTGTTAATCCATACTTTAGCGAAGTTGGTTTTCTGGGCAAGAGTAGTGCGGTTTCTCTGGCTGACATTGTGAGGATCAATAAAAAACAGGAGCATGTAAAATCTTATTCACAAGACAGGGTTGATACTTTTTCTATGCAAGCTAAAAGCTCGCAGCCTGTTATTTATGCCATCCAAGGCTGTCATAGGGTGGTTGACAATGTCATGATACCACGGTTATCAGCCATTGATGATGTATCACAGTCTCCTTCTTCCTGTGCTTGCCCTGGATCTCCCCCTCATTATCAAGAGGACATTCTCCATCGCCGCCACAACTTAGTCGAAGAAATTTTGCAGCTATCTGCGGAGTCTTATTCAGTTGCATCATCAGACAGTAACACAAGCTGTAGTGATGATGATTTCTCTGAATCAGTACCTGAAATTGACAAGTCACTGAATGAGAAGTATCCTAGGAGTGTTGAAGGGCACTTATCTTCAATAGAATTGGAGAGTAAGGATTTTGACCAAAGAAGTGAAAGTTCCCATGTAAGACAAAATGGCATATCTTATTGGTGTTCTTATAAAATGTCTAGTATGCAGAAACTTCGAACTTTAGAACAGTTTCAGCAATCACAACGGAATGATTGTCCTCCTGCTGCTGCTGCTCATGATGATGAAATTTCTAGTTTGGTCACCCAAGATGTGGATTATTTGGAGAAGAGGAAA
The DNA here is from genome assembly GCA_003952965.2 of Morella rubra. NCBI lineage: Eukaryota > Viridiplantae > Streptophyta > Magnoliopsida > Fagales > Myricaceae > Morella > Morella rubra. The sequence continues at coordinate 4,523,486 of CM025853.1, read as the reverse complement.
ACCAAAAGGAATCTAAAGAAGAGAGTAATTTCACTTGTGGGGGACAATAATGTGGTTTGCACGACAGAATCATCACTTAATTCATGTGGCAATATAGATACTCATGGAGCTGACATAGAAAATGAGCAAGTGAAACAATTTTTGTGTCCAGGAGAAATTCAGGAAGTTATTGCGAAGGGAGAAATGCAGGCAAACACAATTGTAGCGCCACTAATTGATGATGCTCATACATTTTCTGGGTATAGGTGCTCATCTCCCAGAAGTGAGGAATTCATTGAGCACTACTTTAACACAAATGTTGCAGATTCCAGCATTCATGAAACTTGTCAGTGTTATTTGTTTTGTTGGGTACTTGAGCCAGACTCCAAATATAGAGAAAGGTGAATATTTATCTTTGACAATAAATGCTAGAAAATGCACAGGTGATATGAGTTTTTTCTGGCTCCTGCAAGCTATAACAAAATTGAAATTCCTCTTTTGGTACTAAGTTCTGAAACCATCGGCAAGTGGGGCTTGGAAGAATGGATTTCCATAAAATATCTGCATTCTGAGCTTTGGAATCTCTAACCTACACTGAACAAATTTGATATCTCTTTGCTTTTCTTCATGCATATTTTGATTATGTTCTCTTAGGTATTGTTTCTGTGAAGGTTATTTGTACAACTTTTTATATTTGTTCTTCTGGACTCTTCAAGTAATTAAACAATATGCTGAAATATGTAATTGTTTTGTAAACTGAAGTTGGCATGATGTTAGTTTCTCAGAAAAAGTTGGTATGATGTTTTATGGATCTCCATTGTTTCAGATACAGAGAAGTGGCTCTGGTACTCAGCAGTGAAATCAAGTTGTATGTGCTGCTTATTGGCATCAGCAGTGATGGATCAGGTCTGCTTATTGACATAATTTGCATTGGTTCTTTAATTTAAGTTTATTAGTTGGAGCCTTCTTGCACTGAGCTTTCAGGTTAATGACTATTGATCTGGCTTGATACAGGAACTGCCGTGCGTTTGCTTGGCTGTCACAAAGTGGAAGATGTTAGAGATGTGTCCGTTGGTTTAGGACTTCAGGTTGTGAGGTTAGTGATTTTTGGTACTTTTCACAATGACAGAGTCGATCATTTTCCTAAAAGTCTCTTTTTATGCTTGGTTTAGGTTGTACATTGACAGGGGTTTCGAATACGTGTTTATAACTAGAAGCATTGAGAAATCAAGAGAATTACTGAGGAACTTGAAAGTTGAGGATTCATGTCTGGCAAACGATCCTCCATTACTAAGGTGACTTTCGTGTCTGAAACGTATAATTTTTTATAGTATTACTGCATCACTGTACTATTTCTACTGAATCTATTGAGTTTCAAAATCATTAGGTTAGCTGCTACTTTTTTCCTTCTCTGTGTTATGATAGACTGGTTTTGGAAATTTAAATGGCAGTTTGGAGCAGGTTCAGGTTGAATTGTTTGAGAAGCAAATATGTGGAGGTTCAAAAGTGAGCATATTTCAGTACTCTATGGTGCTATTCTGGCGGAACAACAATGGAGGTTTAGTTCTCTCTAGTTCATCCTGGTCATAATTTCTATGTTAATGTCTCTGAGACTGTCGTGAGAGATTTCAGTATTGTGCTGAAAAAAAAAATTTGCTGGTCATAATTTCTAGTGCGAATGTAATTGATCGGATTGATTATCGGTGACTTGCATAATTCAATAATGGGCTCAACTAGTTCTGCATAAATGTGTAGGAACAGAGTTCTACATAAAAACGCTGAGGTGTTCATTTTTCACTCAAGTTTGAGAGTCAACTCTTACTTTTTCATTATTTGATCAGTTATAATTATATGATTTCTTTGAACTGGACATAAATTTTTTATATTGATGATGGTTAATCGTACATTTTGCAGCAGAGGAAAAATGGCTTTCAAGATCACTATTTGTGATTGGAAGGCGTCTTCTTCTGTGCGTGGAGGACCTTGTGCAGTTTAGCTCCCTTTCGATGGATTCATCTTTGCCTCCATATTTCTTGCTTGATTCATGTTGCTCCATTGATGACATATCTGAAATGGTAACTTGCTGATTTTACTAACTCTTTCCTTAAGATGTTGCTTTTAATTTCTTTTTTCTATTGCATGATTCTAAGATTCAACTGCATTTTGGTCTCCGACATTTATTGTGTTGTGTGTGTGTCCGTTCTTTCCTTTTCCTTGGCATAACATATTAGAGATTATCATCACCCATAGTTATTGCCGTCTTTTTAGTTAAATATTCTTTTTTTTTTTTTTTTCCACGAATATATTGTTCAGTCACGATGGTAACCAAAGGATCATGCTCAGTGTTATGATTTCTGAACGACCAATATAGTACCTGCGTTGCCAAGCATGTGCTGGTTGGATATGTCCCAACTTTTGTTAACCAACAGAGTCTGTTTTTTTTCGCTGGCGCATATCTAGTCATACTACATTCATAAGCATCTTAGTTTTGTACAACTCAACTCTTTTTTGTTTTCCCTTCCAAAACTAAGATTACACCATGTTTCTGGTTTGACGTATCAAATTTTTCTTCCCACCAGTGCGTTATAGGGCATTATATGATCTTTGTCATTGCCTTCGTCTCAGTCAATATCTCGTTAAGCCTTTAATGGAATAGTGAATTTTTAACATATGGTAGCCAATGTTTCATGCATACCATGCTTGGTCATCACTGTGACGATGTTCTCTTAACTGATGGGATTTATTAGGGCATATACTTCAAGCTAACTGTGTAGTGTTGTTTTCCTTGCTTCAGTGGTTTTGTTACTTAAAGAATCTTTTCTATCTTCTCTTATTATGTCTTTTAAGTTGTGGAGGTGTGAAAGTACGTCGGTTTATATCTGAACTCCATTACCAGGTCATTGAAGCTAGAGAGGCATGGTGTGTGATCTTAGCTCTTAAATGTGCCACATCAGAGTTTCGCCCCTCTGCTGAAGCTGACAAGGACGTTGTAGCAATCAGTGATGAAAAGAGAGCTTCAGTCTCTGTTACATGGAAGATCAAGTGGTTCTGTGAAGAAAGTCTGTTCAATTTCGTCGCATTGTTAAAGGCAATCCATGCAGGACTATCCATGTCTCCTTTGCTTGTAAGATGTATCTCGTGAAGTTTTTTTGTTTGTTCGCTATTCATTTCATTCATTTGATCTGGTCTTCGATTATTTTTTTTTCCCTTTCTCAACGTAGTTATTTTAGAAGCCTAAAGTGTGGTGAGTCAATTGCTTCCGTTTGTATTCTTTGATTTGTATTCGTTTAGCATTCCATCATGTACATTTTGTACAGCCTACAACATCAAAGCAAGTTGATAGTTTTCCATTCTCTGGCACAGCTCTCTCTCTCTCTCTCTCTCCCTCCCTCCCTCTTATATTTGGGAAATTATACAGTAAATGCTAGTTTCTTGGATCTCAAGAATGTAAAAAAATTGGCTATGAGCTTTAGTGGTATTTAATTCTAGTTGGTTCATTGCTGTGAGAGCTTTGTCAAAGTTTGAAGACACGAGAATTTGATGAATGTATGTTTTTCAGTGCATTTTGGAAGATTAATGTGCGGAACTTTGGGTCCGTATTTAAGAAAATATGTGTGACTAGAGAATGACATCTCCCTGCACGAGAATCCAAGTACATGTGGCCTGATGAGAATCCCTGCAATTTCCTCTCTACCCAAAAAGAAAATTTACTCCTGAATTATACCAAAGAGCCGAAAACAATGTGGACTGTAGTATTTAATTGTTTGCATGAAGCTCTAGGTGGTGTGAGTCTTACACTATTTATTGCATATTGTATCTATTTCTCTTTGAATGGCACACTTCAATTCTAGGTGGAGTGGGTCTTACACTATTTACTGCATATTATATCTGTTTTTCTTTGAATAGCACACCAGTTCTGGGTTGTGTGAGTCTTGCACTATTTACTGCATATTATATCTGTTTCTTTTGAATGGCACACTTCAATTCTAGGTGTTGTGAGTCTTACACTAAATTGTTTGCGTGAAGCTTTAGGTGGTGTGAGTCTTACACTATTTACTGTATATTGTATCTGTTTCTCTTTGGAATGGAATACTTCAATTCTGAGTCTTGCACTATTTACTGCATATTATATCTGTTTCTCTTTGAATGACACTTCAATTCTAGTTGTTGTGAGTCTTACACTAAATTGTTTGCGTGAAGCTCTAGGTAGTGTGAGTCTTACACTATTTACTGCATATTGAATCTGTTTCTCTTGGATGGAAACGCTTCAATTCGGAAAGGGAATTATAGATGATCTTGGTGTTATATGGCCTTATTATCTTTCCACCTGGCATGGCATGTTCTCGTGATTTTTGCTTCAATAGTTGTAGTCTCTTCCATGGGCTTACGAGAAAATAGTGGCGCTGATTTCAACAGATTGTGATGGCAACGCGGAATACATATATGATAGGTCTCACTTGAGTTGATCTATCGTGGTGCTGTCTCATTGTCCAAACCTCCTTACCTGAATCCCAATTTGATTGAGGTTTTAAATTTCGCAAGTTGAGACTGGTTGAGGATGTTGCAACTTGCGAGCATGAGTTTCTTACCAAAATAAATCAGTAAATAAAATAAAAGAAAGGCAAAGTGAAACCACATCAGTTTTTGCTTTTCAAATTTCTCTCTCTCTCTCTCTCTCTCTCTCTCTCTAATGTCTGCAACTTGTTTATAGGTTTCCAGATGCTTCAGTGATTCATGTCGGGAGCCTTGAGAGATTTTTTCGGAGACGATACTTTTGAGAATGTGAAAAATTGTAGCAAGCGAAAAACATATTGCAAAAAGATTACACAACAACTGCTTTTGTTTTTGCTTGACTTGATGGGATGGGAGCTAACTAGTCCCCAATAATAATAAAAAAATTGTAATCTAAGCATAATTTTTTTAAAAGCAGATCTTCATTTTCTCCTTTTTTAGACAGATGGTGGAATAAACTCCCTGACAAAAATTGTACTTCAAGGAATGTATTTAAATAAACCGGGACATCCTGATTGAAATGGTTTGCGGATGGTTGATTATAACAGAGAGTTGATCTGATTTTATTGGATTATCTATGCAGACCGGTCCAAATTAGAATTTATAGACGGATTAGTAAAGAGCCCGGATGACTCTGTTTCCAAAGTGAGGTTTCCCTGCATTTTTTTTTCTTTATAATTTTCTGGATTATAGTACCCATTGGCAAATATTTTTATCTGGTTTTTCCGATGATAAACCTTGGCCTTGTTTGGAATCGGGCTTGAGATTGAGATTGACAGAAGTCTTCTAGGGCTTAGTACCGTATTTGTGATTTTTGAGATTAAGCAATATAAGATCCTAATAATTACTTTATTTTATTTGCAGTATTTTACAAAAATGCGTCAATCAAACGGTGAACCCTATTTTATAAAAAGCAACTCTAAGTGGATCCTATTTTAAGACCCATGCTATAAAAAGCAATTCTAGATGGACCCCATTCTAAAACACATGCTATAAAAATCAACTTTAATGAGACAACATTTTAAAAAATAGGATCTCACGTGTTGTGTCAATCAAACATAAAGAGTAGTGTCAATTGGAGAAACAAAAAACAAAAAACAAGAATAGTTTTTGCTTTTTTAATTCTACATTTTACTTTTGGCACGCAAAGTGGGGGAGACGTTGACACTCTCTATGTTTGCAAAAACCCGCTTTCAATCCTAACACATCCAAACATGCTCTTGTGTTTCAACAAACGAAACTTGACATGCTTCAATTACCAAATAACCGGTCAAGGCATCTAACAGTCTTTCACTTACTCGTGGTTTAGCATTTCGACGTACAAAAATTGTTATTTTGGCGTATTGAATCTGTTCTTGGAGAAAGTAATTATGAGCTGAGATTATTCATGGCTTCATCTTGTTTAGGCTTAGAAATTGGTTAAGATAGGTTAGCAGAAACGACGGGGCCTCAGAAGCCATCTAGCACAGATAGTGCTAAACTTGGTTAGCATGTTAGAAATTTCTTCAAAGAAAATCGTATCACAAAACAAATCCTTCAACCATATTAGAAATCTCACCTAACCATAAATAAAGACGCACTAAAGTCAACAAGTAGCATTTTCTGTATTACTGGACAGTAATCTGAATGTTATCTTGGATCAATGGGCACACATAGGTTGAAGCATACCTGATGAGAAGAAACTGAGCATCGACATAGAAGTTTATAAATGCGAAATAAGGAATTCTGAAGTCTATTTAGGAGGAGAAGCAAAGGTTAAACAAAGACAAATACTTTCATCTCAAAGTTTCTGATTTCCCCACCTTAACTGAAGATCATGACAATATTTAGGACTCTGTTATTTGGACTGTAACAATATCCAGACCTCACCCCATGTCCATTATCTTTACCAAGAATGGTATAGCTGGTTCATTCTGGCCCCTTTTTTTTTTTTTTTTTTTCTTGACTCTAACCCTATTTAACTTTCAGAGAGGGTAATAAATTACAAAAGCACGGCCTTACCTTTACTCCCTCACTTCTCCATCCCAGCTGGCATGCTTCATTGTGCGAATATTGGAACTGCAAGGGGAAAAAGTTAAAGAAGAGGAAAGAAAAGTACACAATAATTTCATGAGCTGCTAGTAAACCTTTCCTCTCAACGAAGTGCATAAACTAAATTCATGACCTAACAGCAAAGCACATAATAGCACACCTTTCCACTCAAATGAAGTCTTGACTCCAATAGTCAGGAACAATTACATAACTTTCCCATAAATCAGCCCTAGGAAGTGCCAATGGGCCATTTCCTTGTTAAATCAGAAATTACACCATTATTACGCTTGCCAAAAAATCAAAAATAGGGAAGAAAAAATTCGAAACATTCGAAAAAGTGTTTTAACACACGTAACTGTATTAAAACACAAAATAGATTATTCTCGGATGACTCGACTGTCATCATGTATATTATAGCTTGCTCAATGAGGAAAGAAGCTGATCCAGAAAATCTCTTCTAGTCAAACTGAGAACTTGCCAACCAACAAGTAAGATTTGGCTCCCGTTGATACAGACAGTACACAAGAGGGGTTTAACAGTTCCATGTTCTTATAAATCAAATAGATGCAAGTGATCTAAAGGAAGATATTTGATCTCCAAAAGTTCTTGCTTACGAGCAATGCTATCTCAGACTCTTTTTGGTCCTCAGTCTTTGGAAGGCCATGAATGTGACAGCAGCAGATAGAGTATACCTGCTCAAAATAAAACCAGCATCAGAGAAAAATATTGTAGTAGGTCCTAAAGGGATTTCAATTTTCACATGTCTTATTGATGCTGCTATGGATGTGAAATTCTCTTTGATTTATTTTTTCAAAGTTTTTTGTTGAACAAGCCAGTGAAGTTGCCCTGTAATTCAATTGGAGAGTAAGATTTCATTTCTTTGTCGAAACCTATAAGCATGTAAACCACAACTGAACCAAAATAAGATGCACGTTTTTCTTTTTCATTGAAGCACAATAGTCAAAGCACTGTTCCAAGTATAAAGGGGCCCTTGAGATAGCAGAATAATAAAAGTAAACTCCTGTATTTTGTTGATTATTTCTTGATAGCTGTCATGTATGTATAACTTACTAAACTACTGATCCATGTCAACAAGAATGGAGTTGAGGACACTGATGCAGCTAATATTAAGATCGTCTTCCTCACCACTCAAACTTGTCATCCAAAACTTAAGGAATTAATTGTACAAGTCAATGAATATGACAGACCATCTTGATAGAAGCTTTTTGACCTTTTACACTTAAAATCTACCATGTTTTCTTCTCCCTTCGTTTTAACTTCTTGCTCTTTTCAAAAAAAAAAAAAACTTCTTGCTCTTTTCTTTTTTCGCTCCCTGATTTTAACAGGTTGGAGTTCATCCATGATCAAACTGAACTGAGGAAGGTCATTATGTCATAGGCACCAATACATCACTGTTTTCACATTCCAATTAGGAGAGAGGCATCTAGGAAATATCCAACCCAAGTTTGCTTATTTCTCTCATATTGTTACATCCATCAATCATTAAAGAACATCACTTGCACCAAATTTGAGAATGCGTTACAGATGTTTACATTTCATCTTTATAATGTTTGCAATAGTCCTGAACCCACAACAAATGGCCCCTTTGACTGAGCATGGGACTGGTTTTATGAAAGTTTACAAAACGTTCCTCAATTTTGACCACTACATTTTCAGATCATCAATTAATTTGTTGTACCAGAATATTATTTTATGTGATTTCTTTTTTCTTACAAGTGACGCATCCCCATATTTTTACCGGGAATATCATATTTCTACAAGACTACGCTGTTAACCAAAGATCTGAAACTCACAAAATAATATCCATAAACATCACTTGCATGACATTCATTTGATAAGTCTTTCAGAGTATTCACATTGTATTACGCACATTCCGCACACAGAGAGACAGAGACAGAGAGGGATGGAGGTAGGGAGGGAGACAAACAGACAGTGCAGCATAAAAGCCTTCATTGACTCTTCCAGGGTTTAGTCAAGATCACCACATGATTGATTCCGTTTAAATGTCTGAAATATGATTAGCAAAAAAAACTATTGTCTGAAATCCAGCCTCATGTTTTCTTTCCCTCGTAATCAACTTCCACAGCTGATACAGTTTTCATCTCAACCACATTGACATGTGAACTAAATAAGCAGCGGAAATGTTCTGGGCATTTTGATGAATAAAATGACCTGTGAAGTGAAAACAGCATCTGCTGTACACTAATGTTTCTGCAGGATCTAGAATTTTAGATGTTATCAGACCTTGTTCATCCATGACAATGGATATTGTCCTTCAGAATAAGCATATAGAGCCTATTCCTTTGAGACACTAACAAGCAACCAGCAGAAATCCTATGGACTTTTAACTGTTCTTTTCAATGTCGCATGGACATTTTTACAACCAATTCTTAAATAAGTTTTCTTTATATATTGAGCTACCCGATCAAAATCACGCTATCTCTATCCTAAGTGGCCTGGGAAATCTCTTCCTGGAAACTACTGGCCAATAATATTGGTCGAAAAAATAACAAAGAAATCTTTCAGCAACAATTCGAAGATTAAACTCCTCCAAGTGTTGGAATGATTATGGACAATACAAATACAAATAAAGATGAAAGCATAGATGTATCTATCATTAGTAAAGTAATATCAAACCATTCACTCAGGAAGGATTCCAAGTTCATGCACAATTTAAATATCAAAATAACCAAAAAAGCATACCATGTGAATGTATAATTGAGATGGTCCTGTGGCATGACTGAACTGCGAATCAATGTATTTACGTCCTTTGGAAGAGGATAAGGGTTACTGGGGTTGACATTTTCATTTATGTCTTCAATGTAGATGGTATTATCACTAAGTCCAGCAGCGCGAGCAATTGCAGGAACATCAACATAGAACCACTGACAGGTGGTTGGATCATTTGCTGGGACAAATATGCTAGGCTTCTCACTTTCACGAACTACTCCAATAACTTCTGTAATATTAACAGCAGGGACGCTGACCTGTAAGTTGCAAGAAGGTAAGATGGTTCAATATGTCTCACCTCAGAGAAGGCATCAAGTGATGACAAAATATAACCTCATTGTCTTTTTGCTTCTTGGACCAAAACCTCCACCAAGAGCTTCCTTTATTTTCCTGGACCGAGGGGGGTGCCATATTTGGGAGGCTGTTGGCTGGATTTCAAATCATCCAAAACCGGTCTTTCCAGCTACGAGGAACCCATCCTCTGTTGACCAAAACTGGCGACTGCATGCTGGAAGAATCATATTCAAGATATTATTAGCCGAAAAAGGCATCTGTAGCACTGCAATCCATCCATAAGTCACGACAATAAACTTGAAAGGCTACTTTTCCAAATGAATTAAAAAATGTGACCAACCACCTGATTTGAAGGAAGCATGACATGTTGAAACACTTCCTTTAAGATATTAGAGCCCAACTGGTACTCTCTACGGTGCAAAGACTTGTTGAAAATCCAACGAAACCTTTTACATTGTTCACACAATATGTTTAACATGCCAATAAAGCTAACGATCCATGTAACTGAATTACAATATACACTCGTGTGTTCACATATCACCACGGATTACAGACCCTATAGCAGCATTAAAAAATATCAATCGTGTGGGTTCCCAGAACACCACGAGTTACAAAGTGCAAATACGAAAAAAGCATGGGCAAAAACAGTTGGGAGGTTGGCAGGTTTAACCAATTTGGTCTAGCTTTAAATTAGACATTTTAGTTAAGATATAAGACATTCCATTGTGCAATATCTGAACCTGGAAAATCTATAAGGCCTATATAACTCCACGAATATGGTTGATAATTTGGCAGCTCTTTATAGGATAAAGCATCTGCACACAAAAATGATCTCAGAAGAACTTCAAATCAGAAAAAAGGAGGGAAATAATATCTCTCCTCCCAAAACACAAAAAGAAAAAATCAAATGGTTTTATCACACATATTTCAAGCATCAGCTACTCTATTCAAGACCAGATAGAATTCACCAGCTCCTTGTTTTTTTCCTGAAAAACTTACAATCCAATATCAGAAATTATCCACAGGAAAGAGGAAGGAATTTTATTCAAAACTAGTGGAAATAGAGGAAATCACTCTCCAACAGCCTCTTAACTATCTTCCAAGAGGGAGAGAAAACCAAGCGTGAGAAATCGTAGAAAACTAGTTTTGATAAGGCCAATAAAACTATTGCTGCTCTACCTCTCTGTGCTGTTGGGGATCGGCATGAGGGGTGTGATGACATAGTAGCCATTTTCAGTTATTCCTGAAATGCTTCTTGAACGTGGGCCCACATAGATTGACCTTTTCTCGTCAAAAACTCCTCTGCATTTCACCCTCCTAAACTCCAAGGGATCAAATTCTCTGTCCAAGGGAGATATGCTGTTAATCATCAGGGGTTCCATTTCGAGCCTTTTCTGTCTATATTCCAGCATTTTTATCTACAAAATATGAATATCTTCAAAGATAAGAGTTCACATACACAAAAGCTACTAGCGGCTTACCTAAGTTACATGGACACCGCTACCACAGAGGCAAAAATAATTTGATGCAATAAGAATGAGGCAATCCATCATATTGTGCAAAGACATTAAGGAATTCTCACTAATTAAAATCAACTATTTACAGCAAATTTTTACAAAGAAATTTTTGTCTTTAGTGTTGCCTTTTTTTTTGTCTTTGTTTAACCTGTTACAGTTGACAGGAACATTCACATAGGTAAGAATCAATTAGGTGGTCTTACATCATCTATGAAACTTCTTGTTTCAAGGATTCTCCAACATTAGAGGAACTGCTGTCAATGTCCTACACATATCTGAGTTGGAACTCAGCCGTAAAATCCCAACAGAAACAAATTTCGTAATGTAAAAAGAAAGGGAAGCATAGGCTGTATACAAGGTAATAAGCATATTTTAAACATAAATAGAGAGAAAATTAAGCTATTTTGGCAAAAATAATTAAAGAGGGTATGTTACGTAAATTTATTGCTTATATATATTACCTTGTCTTGTCTTCTAAAAATTTGCCAAGTTCCAAGACCAAAAGTGATAGCTCCAGGGAGGAAAAGGAGCAGTTTGGACCATCCCGACCTTCTTTCATTTCCTGAAACGAGAAATACTCAACAATTCAGATCTCGTTCACGCAATGAACCTTCAAAATGCCCTCACATACAAAACAACAAAACCACATACCGTGAACTTGGGAAGAGGATGCAGATTGGGACTCGGGAGCAGAGGAGACGGCGGAGGTAGAGAAGGAAGAAGAGCATGGTTGTGGAGACAGGGGGACAAAGGGCCTGGGCAGCGAAGGGATTGATGGACGACCACAAGAACTACTACCAATACCAGCAGTAATAGTGCTCTCACGGAGCTTTCTGGTCAGAGTTCTGGAAATGGAAGCTGCAGCCATATTCGATCAACAAGATCCTGCATTCATCTCTGACTAACGTTCCCCTTCCCTCCCTCTTCTTTCCAAGGGGTTTATGCAGGGCTTTCCTTGGGCTTGGAAACGTGGGTCGGTTCGGGTCATAATTTCCCCCAGTTGAGTTGAAAAACCCAAACTCATTAGTCTTAATGGGCTATGTAAGCCCATTCTCTAACTAGGGTTTTATATATGTCTCACTTCCGTTTCGCTTCGCACCAGGTGCACTGGTACAGGAAGAGTGAAGAGGCGCACTCTGCCCTTCACAATCGAGTTTTGGGTTATTTTCTTCGCCGTTTCGAAGATTCTATTTTCTGTTTTTGTGAATTTCGCTCTTTGATCAAGTTTCAGACGTGTAATTTATGATCTATTGGCAATGGAAGGTGTTAAAAAAATCATGGCTTCCGGTTCCTCAAGAGCCCTAACGGATTTCTTCAAACCAGCAGCAGGTGCGAAGCGTATAAAATTGTCATCCTCATCAGCCGATTTACCTGTCTATAAATCAGTCAGCACCCATTGTGAGTATGGCCACCAGTGCTCCGCAGACGATACTGGCTCCATCAATCCCCACCAAAAAGCCCGCATGGAATCGAACAGATTGCGCGCCAAAGCGAAACGCAATCTCAAAATCTGTTCCGAGGGAGTCTACAAGAACAAAGGTAAGAGTGAAGGTGAAGGGGATTGTGTAAAATTGGGGGATCTGTTGGTGGAGGAGACGTGGTTGGAAGCCCTTCCGGGGGAGCTTCAAAAGCCTTATGCCCTGAACCTCTGCAGGTTTCTCCAGACCGAAATGTGCTCTGGCACCGGTTTGCCCATATACCCACCTCCCCATTTGATATTCAATGCTCTCAACTCTACCCCTTTCGACGCCGTCAAGGCTGTTATTCTTGGGCAGGATCCTTATCATGGACCTGGCCAAGCTATGGGTCTTTCCTTCTCTGTCCCTGAGGGAGTGAAGCTCCCTTCTAGTCTGCTCAATATTTTCAAGGAACTGCACCAAGACCTTGGCTGTTCAATCCCGTCTCATGGGAATCTACAGAAATGGGCTTTCCAGGGCGTTCTATTGCTCAATGCTGTTCTCACCGTTAGGAAACACGAGGCGAACTCTCATGCAAAGAAAGGATGGGAGAACTTCACTGATGCTGTCATTAAAACAATTTCACAGAAGAAGCAAGGAGTCATTTTTCTCCTTTGGGGAAACTCTGCTCAAGTGAAATTGAGGTTGATTGACGACACTAAGCATCACATTCTCAAAGCTGCACATCCTTCTGGTTTGTCTGCAAACAGAGGCTTTTTTGGCTGTAGGCATTTTTCTCGCACAAACCAGATTCTGGAGCAAATGGGTATTACCCCCATAGATTGGCAACTCTGACTGCACATCCTTCTGGTTTGTCTGCAAACAGAGGCTTTTTTGGATGTAGGTATTTTTCTCTCACAAACCAGCTTCTGGAGCAAATGGGTATTACCCCCATAGATTGGCAACTCCGACTAGATGAACTGCTCCTATCTATCTTCTATTTTGTGTCTGCTATATCTCCTGTGAGATTTACTACTAAGCCATGTTTTGGGTCCTCTTATGTATATCCGTTTCCCTTCTGAAGATACTTACTATGATTATGATACTTCTGATGCAGAAGTTTTTGCTTTTGGTTTTTATAATCTGTCCAAAAAAGAAGGCAATCAGTGAGTGTCGTTGATGCGCTTATGCAAATGGATAGCGCATTCAGCCCTTTTCGTTGCCGAAATCGTGAACATGAGCAACTATGCTTGCTGTCGCCGTTCACCTCTTTCTACGGCTTCTGCATTCAGCTGCTCGTACATTTCTCTCAATAATTTTCTCGACTATTATTTACCACATCCGCCAAAGTTTTTTCAGGTTTGGGTAGGAACTCGTGCAACTGATCCTTGCAATTTGCGAGTACTTGAGTTGTCCTCATTCGAACATTGGATTGGGCCGTATCATAATTTGAGCTTCGATCAACAACTTTAAGAATCCAAAAGATCCCTTCACCAAAATAAAAAGGCGAAATTGCACTGGGCCTATGTGGCATCACATAGTTGTAATTAAACCCATGAGGTAACAATTTAGACATTTGACTCCCTGAGGTATTGATTTTTTAAAAAATAAGCTCATCTGTCTATGTCCGTCCCAACACGTTAATGACAATTCCACGTCAAGCCTATCACGTCGCGCCACATGTTTTGTCTTGTTGAATCACCCTTATATTGTCATGTCAGCACTGATCCACTCATTCACTAAGGCCACACCAGTGCCTAATCAGCGATGACATTGTCTAGCTCTAAGTCAAAACCCATTATCTTTACTGAGTTATTTTGATCGAGTCTAGCTCTCAGTCCAATCTTTACTGAGTTATTTTGATCGAGATTCTAGCTCTCAGTCAAAACCCATTATCTTTGCTGAGTTATTTTGATCGAGATTTAAAGGGGGGCAGTCGGCTAATGGGTTTTGACTGAGAGCTAGACGACGACGTCGCTGATTTGGCGTTAGTGAATGAGTGGGTCAGCGTTGATATGGCAATTTAGGGGTGATTCAGCAAGACAGAACATGTGGCGCGACGTGATAGGCTTGACGTGGAATTGCCGTTAACGTGTTAGGACAGAAATAGTCGAATAGGCTTGTTTTTTAAAATACCAATACCTCAGGGAGTCAAATGTCTAAATCATTACCTCAAGGGCTTAATTGCAACTTTGTGATACCACAAGGGCCCCGGTGCAATTTCACCAAATAAGAACTTCAAACTATGAAGTCAGCTTCGGTAAGAAATGGATAATGACCAAATTGATCCCTGTTGTCGCTCATGTCACTCCCCTCAATCATGCTCGAGGTAAGAAAACAAGTACATGACTGCATCTCCTCTGCCGTTATTATGGGCGAAATCTTTCCCATTGGGGTTTGTGTGAGGCCGGTCTCCCCCACCTTATGGCTTAAGATTGGCATTCATAGCTCTATTTTGTGTTTAGCTAACAAGACAGTAATAGTATACTGCACTCGCACCAAGATATATAAAAATTTGTGGTGTAGTTCAGAAAATAATTGTACTAATAATAAAGAAGTATTCAATTTTCAAGTGACAAAAGGAAATTACTTCAATTGAAATAAACCCATGTTAAAGAAGACTAGTTGCAATAAAACCATGTCCATGTCCAGACATGAAGCCAAAAAGCATATACGCCTCAATTCAAATGCAAGCCAAGGTAACTCTGCAACACCTTTCTTGCATACTTATAAGTGGGCAATGGCACTGCTGGACTTTGGAAGCTTCAGGGCATCGTCCTGGGTAATGTTGAGCGACCTGAGGATGCAGAGGCAATTGGCATCATCTCCTCCAGTGGCAAGCAGCACGACGCCAGGTAGTAGGAGGGGTGGTTCTCACGGAGCTTTCTGGTTAGAGTTCTGGAAATGGAAGCTGCAGCCATATTCGATCAACAAGATCCTGATTCATTTCTGACAAACGTTCCCCTTCCCTCCCTCTTCTTTCTGAGGGGTTTATGCGGGGCTTTCCTTGGGCTTGGAAACGTGGGCCGTATCGTGTCAGGTCGGGTCCCCAATTGGGGTTTAAAACTTGGAAGCAAACGAAGCCCATTTCTCTAACTAGGGTTTTTCTCCAAGCGGAATCCTAAAACCCTCTATATATAGGGGTCTAACCTACATCATGTTTCGCACCAGGTACAAAGAGACGGCCTCCTTCGCTGCCTAATCGAGCTCTGGTCAATGTTCTTCGTCGTTTCGAGGATTTTCTTTTTCTTCTTTGTAAGTGGCCTCAGCTGATCAGGTTTCACACAAGTAGTTATATATATATATACACACACACAAATTGATAAGCTCTGTTTGTTGGGGGGAAAGGGGTAAAAGAAGGCAATCAGTCAGAGCGTCGCTGATGCGCTTATGCAAATAAATAGCGCATTCGGCCCTTTTCGTTGCCGAAATCAATGAGCGCGAGCAACTATGCTTGCAGTTGCCGTTTTACCTCTCTCTATACGGCTTTTGCATTCAGCTGCTCGTACATTTTTTTCTCAATATTATTTCCTCCTCTTTCTCGCTCATTCTTTTTGGTTCTCTCAGATGTTCTCGACTCCATGCTGCTGATTCTTCCCCTTAATTTTGAGTTTTCTTTTTCATTTTTAAGAAAAATCTTTGTTTTATGGTTTGCATTCTTGTCCTCGAGTATCGCCTTTCCTAGCAGGAATGATTTTCTTTCGAGATTATTTCCTTGGACTAATGAGAACTTGAATGGAAAAATTGAATACCCAAAGGGATTAACTATAATATTGAAAATTTTAGATTGATATTTTGTTCAAACTAGTGTCTGAATTAGATAATATAGATGCAATATGAAATCCGTGTTTGTCCGAATTAGATCTAGTTCGGACAACAAATTAAGCATGATTTAGTTCGGACAACAAATTAATCTGCGTTTCTCGCTGTTCGAATTAGATCTAGTTTACACAGCAAGCTTTTCCGGATTGTGACCAAAGAGGCTTTGGCTCTGGGGGAATCTATGGATATATCAAGCCTGGAGTGCTGAAATAATCAGAATCATAAAGAGAGCTGTGAAACCTGATCCAGCAAAGCTAGAGATCCCATATGCTACAGCACTTTTTGAACGGCTGGAAGTTGCAGAGTTACCTGAGGAAGAAAACTACGTATAAGATTTAATTTACAAAAATTTCAACTTTCAGATCCAACTTTGTGCTCAAATCTGGAAGTTGCCTGAAAATCCAAATTTCCTTAACAGAAAAAAATAAAATAAAATAAAAAAAAGAAACAGAGCAAAATATAGGGACTTACTGTTGGTGGAATTTGGTAGAGGAGAGGAAGTTGCTGAATTGGCTGGCGGGGACGCTGCTGCAATAGATAAAAGAGCCGATCAACCCTCAGATTACAGTAAAAACTCACAAGATAATCTGGAATGATCTTATTTAAAATCCTGCCTTTCATGAACTCGCCGGCAACGATGGAGTACAATTACAGTGATCAGATGGCAATATTACAACAAGGAATAATAAGAATGGCACGAGGCAGAGGACGCCCCATATAAGATGAAACTGACCATATAATATCCTCAAACTAGCGGGCAAGAATCAGGAAACTGAATTACCCAGATGGGGGAGACAGAGAAAAATGAAATTTGACTTCTATCAAAACGTTAATTCAATTCTCCAGATACAAATGAAAGATGAATCTTCAACCATGGCAGAGGCATGAAAATGACAAATGTTCCTAAAACGATAAACAGAATAAGAAATAACCATGATTATAACTAGTGTTTGATTGTTAAGAAATACCCAAAAGGAAAAGTTATTGAGTTTTTTATATTCAGAGGGAAAAACGAATCTCTCTTTCTCTGCCCGTAATGCAAATCGGATCCTAATCAAGGAAAAGAAAATGTGCCACACCTAGTTTCTTGCATTCTGATACGTCGGCATTGGCACCGCACGCCTTTGGAAGCTTCAGGGCTTCGTCCTGGGTAACGTTGAGCGATCTGAGGAAGTCGGCGTCGTCGAATACACGGCAGAGACAAGTGGGATCATCGGCGATCATCTCCTTCAGTGTCAAGCAGCAGGACGCCGGGGGGTTGGAGGGTGGCTTCAAGTAGGCTTGACATGGAATGAGTTTCTGTATGCATGGCGCCAATGAATTACCCCCACTCCCTGAATCCCCCTTAAGAATGGTGGTGGTGAGATCTAACTCCGAGAAACCCACCAAAACCCATGAAGAAAGCAAAAAGAACAACGTGAAAATTTTCTTGGAAGCCATAGAAATCAGTGGAGAAAACATTATTTGTAAGGGATTAAGAAGAAAAACAGATTAAACAAGGGAGGATCTTTCTTTCTTTATTTCTTTCGCTTCTCCTGTGTTATTTTACAAAGAAATATACAGCCGGAACCTATTTGTCTTATATGTGGTTTTCTTTAACTTCTGTCTTCAGGAAGTTGTTACCTGTCTCTCTCTCTCTCCTCTAAAAGCCCATTTATCTCGGTGGTTACAGATTCATTTTCCGTGTTATCCTAGGTTTTGATTTATTTAACTATGTTTTCCTTATATAATCGTTGCATCCAACGGGACTCAAATTAACTTAACAGGCTCAAATACTTGAATTGACCCCACAACTCACATGCTATTACTCGATCTTAACTCCACGAAAATCTCAAGGCTCTGGCTATCCATTTTTCAATTTTTCACAAGTTTCCGAAAATAGTGAGTTTTTTTATTAATAGCAAAAATTACTTATGATAATCATGAATTCTAATTAAATGGATTTTTAACTAGTAAAAATCCATACGCTAATTGATCTTTTCATCAGGTTTAAGGAAGCCTAATATTAGATTTGAACAGAACACACGAAAAATCCTGACCAAATATGGAATTGTCCTCCAAAAATATAGCTAATTACTTTATTATAAGAGATAACATGAGAGTCCCTCAACTAAACAACACATGCATGGACATGCTCTGAGCATCGACCAATCATGTACACGTGAAAATTCGACTTTAAAAAGTTTAAGAAGCATGCAGTATACCATGTTATAGTATATTATCAGATTTGAAGCTTCTTCCAAGGGTTCTTTAGACAGAGTAGAAAGAGATCAGGAGAAAACTCTCTGCAAATATTGTTACCCATTTTTTTAGACTCTGTCCACATTAACATATATATAAAACCATAGGGCTATATAGATATTGCCAGCATTTGGAGCAAGATTTTCTGTTCTCTAAAAGCCCATTTATCTCGGTGGTTACAGATTCACGTAACTATATATATTTAACATGTTTTTATCCACGTTATTCTTTTTTTTGACCAAAAAAAAAAAATCGTTGCATCCAGTCTGTTTGCACGGGACTCAAATTAACTTAACAGGCTCAAATACTTGAATTGACCCCACAACTCACATGCTATTACTCGATCTTAACTCCACGAAAATCTCAAGGCTCTGGCTATCCATTTTTCAATTTTTCACAAGTTTCCGAAAATAGTGAGTTTTTTTATTAATAGCAAAAATTACTTATGATAATCATGAATTCTAATTAAATGGATTTTTAACTAGTAAAAATCCATACGCTAATTGATCTTTTCATCAGGTTTAAGGAAGCCTAATATTAGATTTGAACAGAACACACGAAAAATCCTGACCAAATATGGAATTGTCCTCCAAAAATATAGCTAATTACTTTATTATAAGAGATAACATGAGAGTCCCTCAACTAAACAACACATGCATGGACATGATCTACTCTGAGCATCGATCGACAATCATGTACACGTGAAAATTCGACTTCTAAAAAGTTTAAGAAGCATGCAGTATACCATGTTATAGTATATATATCACAGATTTGAAGCATTTCCTTCCAAGGGTTCTTTAGACAGAGTAGAAAGAGATCAGGAGAAACTTTCTGCCGCCCGGGCTACTCTCTGCAAATATTGTTACCCATTTTTTTAGATCTTTTTTTTTGTCTCTCTCTCTAGGTTTGAATTTGGCCAAAAGGAGGAACTATATCCACATTAACATATATATAAAACCATAGGGCTATATAGATATTGCCAGCATTTGGAGCAAGATTTTCTGTTCTAAAATTACAAGTAGCTTCGCCACAAGGCCTGCTTTCTCTAATAACTATATATACCCAGAGAGTTCAGGGGATCATCCACTGCATGTGATCAGTTTTGAAACGAGAGAAGGCTGCATGCAGGGACGAGTGTGTGTGAGATGTCTAAACTGTCTTCTTTCCCAAGAGTGAGGAAAGTGTGGAACCCTTTCGATTTCGAAGCAACGAACACGTTTTCGATCGGCTTCCCCTTTTCCGTCTTTTGAACTTTTACGATTCCCTGAACTTTTAGTTGAGGCGCAGTAATATATATTATATGCAGAAGAGCTAGGGATCCTAGACAGACTTCTTTTGTAGGGCGATTCGAGACGTGTGGAGTACTAATTCTAAATAAGCCTTAAATTAAGTCAAATATATATATATATATATATATCATTGATAATTTTGTAATATTGCTACGTACCTTCTGGAGGCTACGAGATAATAATTGTCAGTTACAAATTAAAATTAAAAATTAATAAATAAAGATAACAAGTGCTAACTAAAGATGATACCAATATATAACAGCTAACAAAGAAACTAACCTAATCTAATCTTGAATGAGCACGGATATTCAAAGATATTTCCTCTCATCTCATTACAACAGAATATCTCTAGTATTTATACCATTGTGAAAATATGTCAAAAATAACAGAATCTATATCCTATAATTACGGAGAAGGCAACAGGTGTACACAAGGTTGTTAGGCGGATCATTCTAGAACCTTTATGGTGGCTGATGAGCTGTCCTGCATTAGTGAGGTATCAGGTGGTTTTTCTGTTGTGAGAGTGCTGAACGGGAAGGAGACAACCAAGGATTTGGAGGCGACCCGATCAAGAACAAAATGGTAATCAACATCAACGTGCTGAACGGGATTGGAGGTGAGATACGTGGCTCCAAGATTATCACACCAAAGTACCGGTGGAGAGGAAAGGAAAACACCAAAATCACAGAGCAAGGACTGAATCCATAACAGCTCATATGTAGCACTGGCAACCGCCTTATATTCAGCTTCAGTATTGGACCTGGCGATGGTGGGCTGTTTCCTGGAGCTCCATGAGATTAGGTTGGGACCAAGAAACACACAAAGGCCACAGTAAAGCGACGATCATCCGGGCACCCTGCCCAATCAGCATCCGAATAAGCGGCCAAAACTGAAGAGGAAGAACGATAGAGCTAAAGACCGAAATCAATAGTATGTCGCAGGTATCTCAGAATCCTCTTGAAAGCTTGCCAATGAGGAACACGAGGAAGGTGCATGTATTGGCAAACTCGGTTGACTGCAAAAGAGAGATCCAGATAAGTAAAGCTCAAATATTGCAAGCTGCCTACAACACTGCGGTATAGGGTCGGGTCTTCAAATTTTGCACCATCATGAGCCGTGAGTTTCTCTGTGGTGGACATAGGAGTCTGAACTGATTTGGCCTGAGACATGTTGGTGCGTTTTAAAAGGTCAAGGATATATTTCTTCTGAGAGAGAAAAGTTCCAGTGGGCAAGTGATGAACTTCAATGCCAAGAAAGAAATGAAGATGACCAAGGTCTTTGAGGGGAAAGTCAGCACGCAAAGTGTCAACCAAATGTTGAAGAGTAGTGGATCTAATCCTGTAAGCACAATGCCGTCCACATACACCAGGAAATACATTTTTAGCTGAGGTCGAATATAAGTAAACTAGGAAGAATCTGATAGTGAAAAAGAGAAACCCAGCTCAAGCAATCGTGAACAAAACTTTGAAAACCAAGCTCAAGAAGCTTGCTTGAGGCCATAGAAGGCTTTTTTGAGTTTGCAAACATAATGAGGGAAGTCAGGATGCAAAAAACCAGCTGGTTGTTGCATGAACACATCTTCAGAGAGGTCACTATGAAGAAAGGCATTTTGCACATCCAATTGATGAAGAGACCAACCATATTGAGCAGCAAGAGAGGACAAGACGCATTGTCAAATGCTTAACAACAGGACTGAAAGTTTCAGTGTAATCCAAGCCAGCTTATTGATGAAAGCCCTTTGCCACCAGACGTGCTTTCTTGCGTTCAACAGAGCGATTAGCATTATGTTTTGCTTTCAAAATCCACTTGCAACCCAAAAGGTTTTGGGAAGGATGGGGTAGAACCAAAGTCCATGTATTGGTGTCCAATAAAGCCTGAAATTCAAGCTGAAGTGCCTGTCTCCATTCAACATATTTGAGGGCCTCGATGACCGAGGTTGGCTCAAGAGGTACCGTAGCTGTCGAGGTGAGATGGGCACAGGGAGGGGGCCAAGGGATTGTACCATCGGTTAAGAGTTTGGGACGGTGGATATTGTGCTGGGACTGGGTAACAATATGGCGTGTGGGAAGGGCAGTGGGGCTCGATTCAGCAGAAGGCAAAGTTGAGGAGGCAAGCGGCATGTCAGGGGGTGCATGAGAGTCACTCGGTGCAGCAGGAGATGGTGAAGAAAAAGACAGTGCAGGGGTGAGTTGGTTTGTGACAAGAGGGGGATTGGGAGGTGGTCCAAGTATGCCAAGTGAGGATGGTAAAGATGTTTCAGACGTGGGAGACAGAGAAGATGTGGTTGTAAGAGCAAAAGGAAATATGGACTCATCAAAACGAACGTCCCGAGAAATATAGATTCGAGAGATAGCTTGATGAAAACAAATATATCCTTTGTGGTCCAGACTGTACCCGAGAAACACACACTTGGAGAACCGAAATTCAAGTTTGTGATGGTTATAAGAACGAAAATGAGGATAGTAGGTACACCCAAAAACTTTAAGAAAAGTGTAAGAAGGATGTTTTTGGAACAACCTAAAATAAGGAGATTGATTGGAAATAACAGGACTTGCAAGCTGATTAATTAAATAAACGGCTGTACGAAATGCATTAGCCCAAAATCGCATTGGCAGAGAGGCATGAGCCAGCAAAGCGAGACTAGTTTTCATTATATGTGTGTGTTTCCGTTCAATGGTTCTGTTTTTTTGGTGAGTATGAGCACAAGTAAGTCGGTGAGAAATACCATGGTCACATAAATAATTATGAAGAGCTCGAAACTCACCCCCCCAATCTGATTGAACACTCAAAATCTGTAAATTAAAGAACTTCTCAACTGTTTTGTGAAAGGTAATAAACTGAGAGTAAACATTAGATTTATACCGTATTGGAAACAACGAAGTGTAACGAGAGTATGCATCTACAATAGAAAAATAAAAGCGAAAACCATCACGAGACAATTGAGGAGCAGGCCCCAAATGTCCATGAACAGCAGCTGGAGAGGACGAGTGGTAGCAGATTGAGAGGTAGAAAATGGGAGTTAGTGTGACTTGGCATGGCTGCATGCTGGACAAAGTTGAGGAGATGAAGGTGTCGACAAGACAAGTAAGGAGAACTTGTTGAGAACTTGACAAGCAATGTGGAGAGAAGGGTGACCGAGACGAAGATGCCAAGTTGAAGTAAAGGTGCGTTCGCCTACTAGAGCAGGAGGTGGTTGACGAGAGATAGAAGACTCAAGAGGAAAGGAGTAGAGACCTGCCTTAGTAGAACCGCGAAGAAGAAGAGTCCCACTGCGACAATCCTTGACACAGAAAAAATTCGAGTGAAAGTCCAAAAATACATGATTATCAACACAAAACTGACGAACTGAAATCAGATTTTGAGTAAGTAAAGGAACATGGAGAAGGTTGTGAAGAAGTAGTTTGCCATGAGGAGTGTT
The DNA here is from genome assembly GCA_003952965.2 of Morella rubra. Classification (NCBI taxonomy): domain Eukaryota; kingdom Viridiplantae; phylum Streptophyta; class Magnoliopsida; order Fagales; family Myricaceae; genus Morella; species Morella rubra. Next base: position 4,500,235 of record CM025853.1, on the reverse strand, counting down.
GATGTGAGAAGAACCAGTGTGCTGAATCGAGAGAGATGACCCATCACCCACTCGAACCTGATCTTCACCTTGATATTCAGACTGATTCATAGAGAGGTTGGAAAAGTCACAGGTCATATAAATTGTGGTTGTTGTATCAGGATACCAAGAGGAGTCAAGCGCTGGACGAAGTGAAGAAAAATGAGCAGAAAAAGAGTTGGGTGGAGGAGCTTGAAAAGCTTGGTTGAATCGGTGATGGCAATAGAGGGCAGTGTGGCCAAGCTTAAAACAAACTCGGCAAGTGGGGCGGTCTTCAAGGGAAAAAGGAGGCTGTGGAGGGTGACGGCCTCTACCACGGCCACGATAACCTCGTGACGAACCTCGACCATGGGAACCTCGGCCTCAAGAAGAATTATTTTTGGTGGAAATGTTGGCAGTGATCTTGAATGGAAAAGAGAGAGCACTGGTCTGGTGAGTCATCTGTGCTTCATGTGCAAAAAGGTGGCTGAAAATTTCTTCTGTAGATGGAGGATCCAAACGGGTAGTAACAGAGGTGACAAGTGAATCAAAATCTGAGCTGAGTCCAGTAAGTAAATACGTAGTGAACTCTGCAGACGAAAGAGACTTGCTAGCTGCTGCCATTGTGTCAGCCAAAAGTTTTGTTTTACAGAAATAAGCAGTAACTGATTCAGACCCCTTTTTCAAGGTAGCAAACTGATAATGAATCTGTATCAGTCGAACCTGGGTCTTAGAAGCAAAGAGGTTGTCCAAGGCAAGCCAAACCGCGCTAGAGGAGGTCAAACCAATGACTTGTGTGCAACAAGTGGCTCGAACAAGGATGTAATAAGGGCACTGAGGATCACTTGATCCTATTGAAGCCATAGAGAGTAAGCTGGGTTCACGTTACCAGCAAGTAAAATGGGAGGTGCTAGGTTAGTTCCATCAACGTAACCATAGAGGTGCTAACCTTTGAGATAAGGTACCATTTGAGCTTTCCAAAACAAAAAGTTGTCATGGGCAAGCTTCACTGTAACCAGGTGAGGAAGGGAAGTAATTTGGTTAAGGGTGGATGACTGGGAAGAAGGAGTGACAGAGGATGCAGGTGAACCAAAGGTACCGGCGTCGACCATTTAACGTTAGTCGTATGGCTTTGATACCATGAATGAGCACCAATATTCAAAAATATTTCCTCTCATCTCATTATAACAGAATATCTGTAGTATTTATACAATTGGGAAAATATGTAAAAAAATAACATAATCTATATCCTATAATTACAGAGAAGGCAACAGGTGTCCACAAGGTTGTTAGGTGGATCATTCTAGAGCCTCTATCGTGGCTGATGAGCTGTCCTGCGGCAGTGAGGTATCAGGTGGTTTTTCTGTAGTGAGAGCCTGAGTATTGTGTGCTTCGACAAATCTTATCTGATACTTATTAATGGTAATCGTGTACATTCTTGAGCGTATGATCATCACCTTTCTTCACACATACGTTCGTATAGTAAGTAAATTATTAGGTCACAATAATCCTGCATTCCTGTAAATTTTTACAATATTTCCACATTCATGTTAATCTCGCTACAATTTCGATCCAGCCCCCTTAAGTTGGCTAATTTGAGTGATAAAAGTTGATAACATCAAGTGTCTAAGTTTGTCGTTGCTAGAGACGAAGCCAAGGGGGTTGGCGAGGGCATGACCCACCCTTCCCCCAAAAAAAAACTCTCTAAAAGCTCCGAAAAAACATACAATATATTCTTTTCCCTTTTTTAATGAATTTTTTATTATTATTATTATTGTTACATTTAATTCATTTTGGCCTCTCTAAAAAAATCTTTTTAATGTAATTGGCCTATCCAATAGTAATTCCTGGCTTCATCCCTGGCCGTTACCTTTCCAAGTGTTAATTCGACGAGCCTCAATATTACTCATCCAAGATTAAAAAGCTGGCTTAATTACTAGCACAAAGGACACCTATTTTAATCTTCTAAGAAATTTGATCTTGATATGGCTCCCTAGAGAAGCCAGGATGTTGTTTGGCCCCCTCTTGCTCTAGAGAGGTGAAATTTGTATCTTTTTTTAAAAAAAATGTTTCTAAATATTCAAGCGTTAAGTACCTTTCAATTACATGAACCCTGAAGGGTAACTATATCTAGTTAAAGTCTTTACCCGTATTATTAATAAATTAGAAGATAAATGGCTGGGCTTCGATTTTTATTCAATTTTCCAAGCCGTCTACGTGCTACGTACTACTGATCATATAGATATATATAGATATATAGACCCAGTATATATAATTAGCTACAAAAAACTAGTTCTATTGTCAAAAAAAATTATATATGACTCCTGTGCGCTTTGTTTTCGACACTCACTCTTTCTTGTATTGGTTTTGTTAATTCTTCTCCATGATAATTAAGGCAACGTCAACAGAGAGGTCCACGTATATTGTTCACATGAACAAGTCCCTCATGCCCAAGGCCTTCATCAACCACCAGAAATTGTATGATTCTGTCTGAGAATCCCTTAAGGTCGTCTCAAATATGCCTGCTTCTCTTGACATATATAACTCCTTGCCTTTCCTTTTCTACGTATATGATAGTGCCCTTCATGGTTTCAGTATCGTCCTTTCTTCAGAAGAACTAAAGGTTTTAAAAAAGTCTCTGGGATTTGTCTCAGCTTATCGTGAGACTTCTCTAATACTTGACACCACCATCCATGCTCCTGAATTTCTCTCCCTCAGTTCCTCTTATGGCTTATGGCCTGTCTCGAATTATGGCGAAGACATTATCATTGGTGTCATTGATAGCGGTGTGTGGCCAGAGAGCTTTAGCTTCAAAGACGATGGTATAACGTCTACCAGAGTTCCAACCAAGTGGAGAGGAGTTTGTGACGGGGGAGAAGAGTTCAATTCTTCCTTGTCAACTATAAGCTCATAGGAGCAAGATACTTCAATAAAAGTTTGAAACAGAAAAGATCCACCCAATTCCAAAGAAGAAGTAGAGACTCTGCTAGAGATACTCTTAGGCATGGAATTTATATGGTTTCCTCTATTGCTGCTGGGAATTGCGTAAATGGTGTTTCTTATTTCGGCTATGAGGATGGAACAGCGAGAGGTGTTGCCCCACATGCCAAGTTGGCTAAATACGAAGTCCTTTGGAATGAAGGAATGCATTCCTCTGATATTCTTGCTGGTATAGATCGAGCCATTGCTGATGGCGTTGATGTTATTTCTCTCTCGATTCATGACAAAGAGCCATGGCATAATAATTCGATAGCCATAGCTTCATTTTCTGCCATGGAGAAGGGAGTAATGGTCGTATATGCGGCAGGAAATGAAAGGCCCAATTCTTGGGACTGTGCACAATGACTTTCCATGGGTGTTACCGATCGATGGTTTGCTGGTAGTTTAAACTTGGGAAATGGGCTTACAATTTCTGGATGGTCCATGTTCCCAAGCAATAACTCGTTAGAAAACTTGCCATTGTTGTACAACAAAACCCTATCTGGATGCAACAACCCTAATTTGTTAATGGAAGCTCTTTATGGAATCATCCTCTGTGAAACAAGGCATTTTCAGGATCAATTAAGTTCCATCACTAAATCTAATGTATCGGGAGCAATACTTGTTGTCAATAACCCAGAATCACAAATTCATATATCTCAATTGTCCTTGTGTGGTCATTAGCTCCATGGAGGCTATGATGGTGACCAAATTTGCAGAATCCAGCATTACTCTCTTGGCTAGAAAGTTTCGGAGGACAGTAACCCATGTTGGAGAAGACAACGCTGCGTATGATGCCGTGGTGATAGCACCAGATGATTTTGCAGTTGAAGTTTCACAAAAACAAAAACAAAAACAAAAAAACAACATTGGTATTCAAAAATAAGTCTACAGAGTACCCACTTTTTGAATAGAAAGACAACTTATATTCACCAGAAACGAGCGCAAATTTATTATTTAGATTACTACAGTAAGACAATTCAGCAACTCATTTCCCAGGGACCAGCACTATCTCAGACGTATCTTCCATGCACAATATATTAACACAAAATCAAACACACAGCTTGAAGAAAACAGTGGAGTTCACATTTCATTAACTTTTAGCTCACATCTAGGCTGCATGCTGTGCAATCTTCTTTTCAAGTGCACTCTTGTCTGCCCCAACAACGTTGTCCACCTCCTTGCCATTCTTCAAAAAGAAGAAGGTCGGAACGCTGCTAATATTCCAGCGTGCAGCTACGTCCCTGGCCTCATCTATGTCGACTTTTAAGAAAACAGCTTTCGGGTACTTCGCAGCTAAGCTTGTGTAAAGAGGCGAAACGTAACGGCAAGGACCACACCATGTTGCAGTAAAGTACAGGATGGCCAGGCGAGATGTCTTCGAAGCAGCATTCAACTTTGTTTCCAATTCACTAACAGAGTGAATAGCAATGACTTCCCCTGTTTAGAACCAAAAGCATGATAAGATAATCTACAGCACACTTTGCCTCAAAATCATGTTACTCTCTTTTCATATAACAGTGACTGGAAAGAGGAAAAAATGTCCAAACAAACTACCACACAACTTCATGCCTCAAGACAAGTTTTTAGGTACTATCAGTGCAACTGAATGGGGCTCCGACGGTTATCAGCTAAGATAGCTTCCACATAACTTGCATGCAAGACTTTCTATCTAATCCTCCTTGGTATGTTCTTATGCAACAGAAAGAAGTGTTCACGAGAGAGATTGCATATCAAAGAAACAGCTTAATGTGGTGTCAAATCTAGTCCAGTGCACGAAAACATGTCAGCGGGCTTTGCCTTTGGGAACTCCCTCCATAAAAGTAATCAACAAAAAGTCAATAACATCAGTTATCTATAGATAACAGAATTGCTGAAGAACGATGTCTGAGAAGCAAACTTTGTATGGGGAAATTTGAGAGGTAGCAGCCACACTGATTCAATAATAAGAACAAAACTATCTTGCAAGTGGTTTTTCATTAATAAAAGGCAGTTGTACGTAGCCTATTTGATTTCTTAATCATTATTCAAAGGCATTGATGCATTAATGTGGAGCATGACATCTGAAAAGGAGGGAAGCTTAAGGAGTTAAATTCTAACCGTTGATCAAAATAATAGGCAAGTACGCATTATTTTGAAAAGGCAATGAATAAAGGACCATCATAATAGAATTGACAATTATTTCTCATCTTTTTAGCATGCATGACAAACAGAAATCACAAGTTAAACATGATACAATTACCAAATTATGCACATATGTGCGCGTGTGCGTGAGTTATGAGTCTCTGCTTTTCTCAAAAGGATACAAGCATACATATAGGATGACACTATAGGGAAACAATTTTAGGAAATCGGTTGTCATAGTTAGGGTCATCTTATGACAATCAAGCAGACACTTCAATCCAATAAATTTGAAGACTTCTGTACAATATATGGAGAAAGGAACAAACGGCCATACCATCCTTTAAAGCAGATAATACATCTTGATCCTGCACATATCGAAAAGAGATATAAGTTAAAGGTCATCAATATTTTACATAGGAAATATTCAGCAAGCAGGGGATGAACAGGGCAGTGACATCGAATTACTTGGGAGTTCTGACCTCAGCATAATACTCCCAACCCGAACCATCTCCCCTACTCCTTTAAATACAAAACAGTAAAAGGAAAAACAAATCCTGACACCAAACATCTGATTCCAGGCCAGGTGTAGGCTTCATACATACTCAAGCGATCTAATTGATGCCAACATTGCCAACGGCCATAACCATAGAGTTAGGCAGGTCCGCTAGCAACCTGATTAATATGATGATGATGGATACAAGTGAACTAAGCACTTGACAACAAGGAACTCCAGTAAAGACGAAAGCATCAATCTAACATTGTAAGATTCACAAAAGCTGTATTTCAAAATAACATTCATCTCATGCCAACCATATGTCACTCACAAAAGAAAAGTATATATTTGATACAACATTTCTTAACACAAAAAAGGAAATGGGCGATAGGAACTCCACCAACCTGTGCTTGAGCTCGCCGCCGTTGTCTCTCCCGTTCAGCCTTTTTAACCTCCTTTTCTTTTCGCAAGCGTTCATATTTTCTGCGATGCTCTTCAATTCGGTGGGCATTGGGTTCAACCTAGCAATTCAACAAATAATCACGCAACAAGTTGGTGGTTATGTCTTCTCCTGGCAAAAGAAGACATTTTACCTTTTTAAGCACTGAACCAATCTCCTCATCATAGTCCAGCTTTGATGCTTGATGCAGATCACTTGCTGCTTCTTCCCACTGGCCCAACTTGGCCCTTGCTAGTCCTCGTACTTTATATCCTTTTGCTGAGTCAGGGTTGATCTAAAACAAATAAGTTCTGGTCTTTAGATATACATCCTTTCTGCATCTTACTAGTGTCCAACACGACAAATGACATTTTCAGATAAATCATCAACACATTTCTAGTTTAAAGTGAAATTTCGTGTCCAGTCTGCAAAGGCATAGGTACAAGAAAGGACATTAACCAACCTCTAAAGCTGCATCAGCATCTCGGATCGCAGCATTTGGCTTGTTCAACTTTACAAAGGCACTGGCTGAAAGCATGAATTTCAGGATTCCAATTGTAAACCATGATGAGAAAGGCCAGAAAATAAAGGCCAAAAAGGTGACCACAATAAAATCAAATAACTTCCATCTAGAGAAATCACCTCTAGTTGAATATAATATGGCAGAAGCTGGGTTCAGCATGATGGCTGCAGTTAGATGATCTATGGCTTCATCCAGCTTACCTGAAATACACAATCTACTTAACTTACAGAAAAGGAGCCATCAAGGTCTATCATAAGAGTTGATGTCATGCCTTCAGAAATAGCATCCACTGCTTTTGATTTTTCTATTTGAGCAGCTTCCCGGTTCTCTTCCGTAACTTCAACTGAAGGATCTCCCATCTGCCATTAAATATTATGCAGATCTACAAATTTGAAGAACCAACATATACTCCAAGGGAAAATAAAAAAGACAAAGACTAGGAGCAAGCATCCGCACCAAGTTTTTATATCACCCACCTTTTGGGGAGGGTCATGATCAGGCCCTACAACATCAGTAACATCCAACTCAACATCAGACTCCACAATGTCAACGTCCTCCCAAGTTGAAGTATAAGCATTTTTGGCATCAAAACCTTCCTTAGTGTCTGACATTTTGTCACCACCTTTTTCCTGCACATATTCTGATAATCAGATCATGCATTACCACAATCGCAAGCAAAATGAACCGCACAAATATTTGACTGGAACGAAAGGTTGAGTGCGTGATTTTTTGTGTTTTCAGACAACAATTATTAAAAAATCTGATAAATACTTTTTGCACCCTCCAACTATGGAGGTTTTAACACTTTGCACCTCCAATATTATTTTTGTCACATCGCACCCACCAACTATCAATTTCAGACACTTTACACCCTCCAATAAATTTTTTTGTGCACTTCTGCGCACCTACTGAAAAAGTCTCTTCCCCTATGCAAAATAATAAGGTTCATAGCTCCCACCTCGGCAAGGCATTTTTATGCCCCTTTTAGGTTGGGTTGCTGGATATGGGATCCTCGTAGTAGGCTGGACCAACATCCAACCGAGAGAGGACAGCCCCAAGGTGTAGTGAGTGATTTTTTTTCTTCTTTAACGAGCTTTTTTTTTGCTGAATCTTCTTTAACGAGCTTAATTTAGTGAACTCCAATGTTTTATCTATCTTCATCCTCACTTGCACCTCATTTTCAGGCTTAGCTAGGCAAACCAGTGTGCCTTCCGTGTTTGGCTCCCAAAATTTTGGTCATCCCCACTATTTGGCCTAATAAAATAACCCCAAAATAATTTTTTCCTCTCTATCAAATCATCTTTTTTTTATCAAAATAAATATAAAAAATTCAATCAAATCATCTTTCTCTTCACTTTTTTACCAATTCTCATATACTGAAATTTTTAAACCCCCAAAATTTTGGAAGCCAAACACCAGTATAAGTAAGGGTGAGGGGGCCGCTTTCTTCTAGGGTCAACTCCCCCATTAGCTTCTTTGCTCTCTGGCCAGCAATCGTTCCTATTCTTCCCTTCAGCATCTTGGCGTGGCAAGGAGGTGCAACTGAGGATGAAAGGCCTATCCTTTCACTTTCAAATGGAGTGAAGCAATTAATGGAAAATGATTTTTTGGCAAGTGAAACGATATTTTTTTCCCCATAATTTTTTTAGTAGTGATCATTTTATTGGGTAAATAAAATCATAATTTTAAGGCTCAAAAATCATTTTTCAAAAAAAAAAAAATTAACAGAATGTGCAAAGTTTCTAAAGTCAATAGTTTGGAATGTGACAAAAATAATAGACACAATGCAAAGTGTAAGACTCGTAGTTGGAGCATGCAGAGTATATTTATCCCTTAACAAAAAGATTTCAAAGAACAGACAGAAATATAATAAACATAATTGTGTTTTAAGAACCTCATTCTAGGAAAACTAAAACATCATCTAGATGTTCTCTGAACAAGGGTTAGTTTATCGAATGTACTTGGCAGCAAGCGTTTGCTCTGTTTTCCAATTTTCAGAATTCAAAAAGAGAAATGAAGAATACAGCTTTGAACAAAACCGTATCCCCCCAAAACTACCTCAAATCCCCTTCTCCTCCCCCTCCCCACATAAGAAATCAAAGCAACGAAAACAGATACGTAAATTCTAAGTTTCCAGAATTGGAAAACGCCAAGCTGACTGAAGGTACCAGTTAAATTGAGACTCACCGTTTTCGGTTGTAGCGGAATTCGAGCTCCCAAGCTTTCAAAAAAAAAAAACAGATAGTTTCCCAGGTGACTGATAAAGAATTGCAAATCTAAATTAAAATCTCGATGACAGACAGAATTATTATAAGGTACCTTTGAAGGTAGGACTTGAAGAAGCCAAGAGAGGGGTCGTGGAGAAGCGATGGATTCGACTTGCATTGGTTCACGAATTGCTTCAACTCTGCTATCTTTTCTGCATCCATTCGGTGCGACGTTGAGTCGGCTGCCCTGCTCTCTCTCTCTCTCTCTCTAGGGAAAAGCTCTCTGACTTTGGAGAGCCTTCTCGAATTGGAACTTCAATGTGGGTGACCAGTGTCAAATTCGATAGACCTTACCGTTGATCACCGTTAAATTGTGGCAGTTACAATGGATCCAGATCGCACGGCTGTAACATGGAAGAGTACGGCGCAGTGATGAACCTGATCTACCGAAGTTTTTTTTGGGTACATCCCTTTGAATAAGTTCGACTGTTCGCGGGTTCCTTTTGTCCGAGATTCGTATTCTCACGGCGGCACGGCCCACGGGAAGGGAAAGTGAAACCGTACGGCTGTGTTTGTTTCATGCTCTCCTAAACATTTTCTTATTTCGAAACAAAAATTTTACATCCAAACGTTTTGCCGTTTAGTCATCACCAAATGAACTCAAACGCAAGTTTAACCGACTTTGAAATATTTCTTTAATAAATTTTTTTCGAGTCACTCGATAATCTAATATGATCCATTAATTATTCGGTGTATGTGGAACAAAAAATTACACATGCTTAAAAAGATTAATCATACAAAACTCTAAATATGTTATCAACCAAAAAATGTAACTTTTTACACAACTACAAACAATCTCTTTAAAAAATCACTTGAAAAACAAAACAACAAACAAGGCCGTGTTTGTTTCGATTGAAAATAACAGCGAGCATGTTTGGTAAGGACAAAATTTTGTGGCTAACAAACAAAAAATATGTTTATCAATGAAAAATTTAGGTTCTTGGAGCGAAAAATGATTTGCGTTTAACCAAGGTGAAAGTTATTTTCCAACTTGTCTCTCGTCCTTCCCTTCTTAAGGAAATTTTTTATTTATTCCCTCTCAAAATCTTGTCAATTACCTCTTTTCTAGCGGACATCACCCCAAGCTCTTTTGTGCGTTGAGTGCCCACCACCTCTTGTTTGAAATCTACCCATATTAAAAATATTACTAATTAAAAAATAAAAATTAAGGGTATTACTTTTATCAAAATGATGAAAGATTATATTACTTCTATTATTTTATTTAAAATTTAATAAAAAAAAACTAACATTTATTAAATTTAAATTTTATGAAAGTACATTTTTTACCTCCAAGTTGAGGATAGTGACACAAAATGAATATGCTAAATGATTCAAAGGTATTATTATTATTATTTATATAGTTTATAATACAATGTGTCATGTGGACATGGACGAGTGAAAAATGTATTTATCCTGATGGAGAAGGATTTTTTAGCCCAGCGCAGGTAAGGCCCAACACGCTTTAATGAGGTTCAGCGATAAAAAGCCTAAAAATGGGTCCATGGGTAGATTTTCAAAGATCTCCTCATGGTCATTGTCTCATTGGCAAAAAATCATATTAGCCTACAAAAAGACCTACTCCACTAACAGCCAATCAGCTCATTTCATGTGGAAGGGTAAAAAAAAACTATTTCCTATAAAAGAGGAGCTCCTTGGCTTGTAAAATGGACCGACGGTAAGAACTAGACAAAAACTCATATCGTTTCTCTCATTTTTTTCTCATGATTTCACAAGAACTAATTTGAACTTTTGAGGCTAACTCACAGGGCAGTCTAGCTCATGATTTATTCAATTTTACAGATTCTCCATCGTTCTTTGTGCTGGGTCTCTATCTCAGTTACCTTAGTCTCCCTACCTAGTGAATTTTTGTGATGGTAGGTTAAAAATGACTCTATTATATTTTAAAAATAAATTTTATTCACTAATAAGTTCTAAAACTGCACTCTCTTATTGTCTTATTATGAGTTAAATTAAAATTAAAAATATGTATCTTGATTGATTTAATTAGTGAATTATTTTGCCTATAAAAAAAATAGAATTTAGAACATTTTCCTTTGAAATAATCGTGTACACTTCAATTATTTAACACACCTCCCTACCAACCATTTGAACTACTTCAGCTTATTCATGAACTTATCCTCTCACAAATTCATTGCTCAAACTTCCTCTGGTTTTCGTATCTTTAGGCGCAATTTTTTATCAAAAAACATTTTTGCTTCACGTGAAGGAAAGTATAATAATGTTTTGCAAGCAGAAACCAAAAGTGACGAACATCAAACGTCACTAACGATCGATTTTGAAAAGACGGTTTTGTTTTTGTTTTTGTTTTTTTTTTTTTTGGCTTTCTGGGTATTTTTGTTTCGAGTTTATAAAATAATTTGATCATGTTATTAATTTGACATTTTCCATACGGTTGCGTAATCACATTTATTTATTAGAAGAAAAATTATTAGCGTACTGAAATATTTTTTTATAACAAATGGATAATTAATTAGTGTATATTTGGGTTCCTGAGCTGTCAAACCACATGTTTAATACACGGGCGTGCAGTGCAGCACACAAACCACGGGCAACAAAATACCACCCTATGGTATCGCCGACTGAAATGGAACAAATATCACGCTCCTAGAATCTAGATTATCGAGCAATATCACAACAAACCTAACCCCATTTATCTGATAATGAATATAAACATATATACTATTATACTAATATACTATAGAGCGGAGAATTTCTTTACGCCCTCAAATTATAGGTCAATATCAATTTAGGAGGTCAAAAGTATCAAGTTTGTTATGTTAAATCATTAAACAACTAAAATTTATCAATAGTCAATTTCATTTAAGATCTAGTCGTGAAAATCCTGCAACATATATTATAAATAGATAATGTAACACAATTTTAATGATTAGATCTCACGTTTATGAATTTTCAGCAAACTTAATGGTTTGCACTTCTTGACATTTGACTAAATTTCATTAATGAACATTTTCAAATAAGATCTGATGACATGATTTTGACAATCAGATTTCACATTGATGAATTTTTGAACGAAATTAATGATTTAGACCTCAAAGTGACATTTGACTTCATAATTCTGAGAGTGTAAAATGAAATTTTTTCTATTATAAATTATAGCGGGCTAAATATATCGCTAGATCAGTCAATCTTGTTACTCGATACATATAAAGCACTACATTGACATTCCAAATTGGTGCCTATATTCTAGCCGTGCAATCTAATATAACTTGCCAAGTTTTGAAATGCATGTATATGTACTATATGATATCTGGATGTAATGATAAAACCAACAATAATGGACTAAATATGATTAAATGATACAGGGGTTCTATAATCTCAAGATGTCAGTAACATCATTTTGGATTACTTTAGAAGATTATGCATATCTGATTCTGAACATTTCACGTGCAAAATATCAAGATCTCACATATATTAATAAATTTTTCTACGTAACATCACCTTCACAAACTAATAAGTCTGATCCATTTGAAAGTCAATGGATGTAAAAGACGAGGGGGAAGTCAAATAATGTAGTTTCCAATTTAAAATCATAATAATTTTTACAACATATACTGAATGTGATGACAAGTAAGAAGGGGATCATGAAGTTCCCAGGATAGAATAGCTTCGTTCATTGTTTTGATAACTTAAGAAAAATAAATACAAAAACAGTGTACATCTGATAAACTTATCTAAAACTTGCTGAGAAAAAGAATTGGCCTGAAAAAAAATTATAAAAATAAACAACAAAAAATCACTGAAGACCTATTCTTCAGTTGCTAAGCTTGTTTGCAACTCTTCTTTGCTCGTCCCTTTCTGGTTAATTGATTGCTGTGAGAGGAGACAAGCCCGCACCATCAGATCTGAGAGGGCCGCACTCGGGGGATTTCATCGTGACATTGTATGGTGAACTGTGCATCACCCTGAAAAATTGTAAACTGTACAACTTAGGAGCTCTGTTTCTTAACACGGCATAGACTGCAAGTTAACAACTGTACCGATAGACACCGAGTTTTTAGTCAATGACTTCAATTAGTAACTAAGTTTATCAAGGTTTATCTCTATATCACTTCGCGAGGATCGGTAGAACTTAAGGACAAAAACCTGAACTTCCTAAATGTCAGAATTTCCAAATGGATTCTCAAAGATGATATTAGTTCCTAAACATATGCCACCTACTTACATGATGCACTTGGAGCAACCAACAATGGCAAAACGAGTTTCTTGTAAAATAGATCTGACCATGGAGAAATTAAATTATAAACTCAACATGAAAAAGAAAAGTGGAGGAGTAATCACCTTTCCTTGCGCTTCTCTAAAAATCGAGCCAAGGATGCTTTGCGTGCTTGAGGCAAACCACCTGCAAACACAAAACAATGATTTTGTTAAACCGGGTATCGATCATACCATCACAAAATACGCTTTGTTTTGCTGGTATCAATGACATTGTTAATAATTTTGGCAGTGAAGCAAGATGTCAGGGTATATACTGTGCACAAAACACACACATATATGCAGTTTATCTGTTGGAATTAAGGTTTTACCAGCACGTTCTGCCAGACTGACTACTTTAGGAGGCTCTGAATGGGTTGTAGGAAATGATGAAGCTTCGGTTGGTTTTAATGCCCCTAATTCACTGGCACTACTTGCTCCGGCACCAGACTGAGAACAACCTTGGGATGCAAGAGAAAGAGGCTTAGGAAGCCCCGGGAACAGTGTTGTTGTATGCTGCTGATTTTTAGAAAAAGAACCACTTGGAGAAGGCTCTTGAGCTGTTGAAAATGTCTTATTATGGGTTGGAGAAAACCCTTTTCCAGCCAGTAACATAATCGCTTGAGCCTGAGTAGAGAAAACAAGAAATTAAGAAAAACAAACCACACAGACTTTAATGGAGAGATCAGAGAAGCCCTTGAGTGATAGGTACCTTCTCTGGAGTAACATCATCATAAACACCAACTGAACCAGCATAAAAGATGGTCAGCTGAGCAGGTGTGACAGAGGATTTGGAAACATTCCTGCAAACGACTAATATCAATTGAGCTTCTCCATATCCTCCTTAAAGAATAGCTCTGATTCAATTTATTTCTGATGAAATTCTCATATGGTAGCCAAATGTTCTGGATATTTACATACCTGAGATCAGTGGTACCAACGACGGAACTTGTACATGGAAGAACAGACATAGGAGCTATGACACCTTTAAGAGGTGGTTTTACAGTAGAACCAACCACGTTCAGGCCTGGGGGAATATGATGGGATTGAAGCGCAGTAGTCCCCAAAGCAACTGTAGTGGTTTGATGCTGCTGATTAGAGACTGGGAATATTTTTGCTTCATGGGGGCGATGAACTGAATGGATATCCCGGTGTTGTAGAGGATAGACTGTCATTGCATAATGGTTCCCCACTTGCTTATCAATAGTCAAATTCTTCTAAAATAGAACAAGACAAGAAGGGATCAGTTCATACAGAAACAAACCATATAGAGTAGATATCTAACCAGGAAAATGTCCAAACACTCCAACTAACATCATCAGCATTCAACGAGTAACAAAGACATTCAAAAGTCCTAACATATGAAACCGAGTCAAAGAAGTATAAACATTCCTTTTGTACTTCCAAGATTATCTGCACTTGTCTTGAGAGGGGAAATAATTGTAACTACCTATTTCAAGCCAAAAATACATGAGGGAGATTATCTTAAAGAAAAATCCGAAAACAAACCTGGATTATGCTAGAGTATGGTTTCGGGTTAGAGTTGTAAACATCAGCAGTTGAAATAGCCATATATCCAGATGATGCCAGTGGATCAAGAACAGTCTTTCTGGACCGATCTTCTTGAGCAGCCCTGAAAGACAAGAACTGAGGTACGGCAGAAATCTTGTTTGAGAATGACCACTGCATCCCTGAACCTCTCAGCTGTGCTGGAAAAATCAAAGAAAATGCAACGTGATGCCCTAATAAGAACGTGAATGATTAACTCTCCCCACTGAACTAACATAGTATAAATAGCCAATAAAGCTCGCCTTTCCAATTTTTTATTATGTAAATAACCATGCCTTAAATAACTCCAAATTAAAAAAGCCGCAACTTGATATACTTTATGTCTGCGAAAGAACAGAAAATTAAAGGCATCCAAAAAACTATTAACCAATTGGAAACACAACTCTTTTACAAGGCACATATAACTAATAGAGTCGAATATTCTCAACGTGTTTCCTCGGTAAAAGTATTCGAAGTGAGATTAAAAAAATCAGTAACCTAACAAATCTTTAACAAGAAAATTTCACCACAAACAAGAACGCATACAGCACATTGTCAACCTACTTTAAATCACTCAGTGGAAAAAGAGCTCAAGAACAAATTATGACCTCAAAGACTAGGATCAATCCTAATCAATCTCGAGATCAGCCAATATCTTTTTGAGAATTGGTTACAAGACCATTGAGCTTCACGCTTTGTTTAAGAAGCATAGACTGTAAGGTGCATACCGTACTATATTTATAGTTTATAACAAACGTTTCTTTAGGGAGTATTATACTGTACATGCCAGTGACACCTGGCCGGGCATTACTTATTTCACAAGAGCAAATTCAAGAACTATAAAACAAAGTACTATCAACTCCTTGTGAGTAGAAGCAATATTAAAATCCCATTTTTATCATTTAAAAGAACACCAATAATTACACTTTAGAATATTTTAATCAGAGTGTTCTTCATAATAGTAAGCACTTTATTAAAAATGTTGTAGCAAGTTGCCAGGCACTACTGTTTCGGCAACTCAAAGTGAGAGATTAGTTTAATATATCTATTTAGCACCTCATGCGCATGTTACTAAATAAACATGACCCCATCCCCAACGCGACAAATTAAAGCAATTTTCAAAGAGTAAGATTTACAAACAAAACAACCTTTTTCCAACAACAAAAAATGAACAGTAATTCAGAACAAAAAGACGTTTCCACAACCAACCAACCAACTCTGCAGCTGCTTACTTTTCTAAATGGCTGACCCACAGGTAAAACCCTAAACCAAAGCGTTCATTGTTCAAGGCTAAGAATTTAAGACCCATAAGCAATAAGGACAAATAAAATATAAACATTTCTGTTGGCCAAAGACAACCCAGTACCAATCACTAGTATCTTATGTGCTGCTACCATGTGCCCAGAATATTGTAACCGGAGCTTTCTTTTTTTGGGGAAAAAAAAAACAAATTAACTATCTATGATGTTCAACGAAGACCAAGGCCGCTGTGAAGTATTTTTACCTTGAGTTGTATAACTTTGTACCCTGTGCCAAATACAGAGGACAGCAGGATTTCTCAATAAAAATCTAACCTTTTTTTTCGCGCTATCTCAGGCTCGACATAATAAACGAGAAGGAAAAACTGAGTTTCAATGATACTATATCATTCATTTTACACGTTTTCTGACCAACCAAACAGAAAGAATAAAGCTCAACAACTCTCTGCAAACTCAAACGAGCTGCTATAACAAGCACCAAAACTGATAAAAAAAAAAAAAAAAAGTGTAGAGGATAATCTGAAATGAAAACCAGAAAGCTTACCTGAGCTATTAGGATCATCATCGGGCTCCTCCTTCACCGCAACCGAAATATTTTTCGAGCTCAAACCCAGAAAGTCCCTCTCCATGTCTATTATATCTCTCTTTTTCTCCCTCTCAAACCCAACAATATTACCTCCAAAATAGTTCCCCAAAACAATTGCAGCCCAATGAAAAAATAAATAAAAAAGCGAAGCTCCTAGACCACGTAAGAAAATGCTTCTGCGGCTACTGCAAGAGAAAGAAAAGAATGAAGCGAGAGAGAGAGAGAGAGAGAAAGTGCAGGCTGTGACATGCAGTGAATGGGAAATCGGGCCCGTCCGATGGAAAAGATACGTTTTTTGAACGGAGTGGATGGTGACCGGTTGGTCCGGTGTGTCGGACCGGGTGGTGTCGGTCAGCGACCACGTGCGCGAGCGAAGCTAGACTGCTGATGAAGTGACCTCCGACGCGTGGCAAACCCGTGGAGGATTTTAAATTATCTACTTTAATTGGGTGCTGCAAGAGATTCTTCCTCTCTCTCCCTGGGCTGAGCTTGACTGGTGATGCGGCAAAGAGAATGCCTAATCAGACTCCGCCGCGTGGCGCAGAGCCGTCTGAGGCAATTAGATTAATTAATTTATTATGGTGGTGTTTATATTCAAATTATGTTTTGGGTAATGTTTCAAATTTACAAAAAAAATTCGATTAAAATAATAATAATAATAATATACTTTTATCAAATTATTTTTTATATTATAATGATTTATTCATTTTTAACAACATAAAATTAGAAAAGATGAGTTTAATCACGTTCTAAACACTAACTTAATTGAACAAAAATACAAAACAAGGACAAATAATTTAGGCCATATTCATTTTGATAAAATTTTAAAAATTTTAATATGGTGTGAATATTTAGATAATATTAAAATTTTATTAATATACATGTACAAATTATTGAATTATATTAATGTTTATAAAAAAATACTAAATTATATTAATATATATATATAAACAAAAATAAATAAATAAACACATGTTAATAAATAAATATATATAAAATATATATATTTGATAAAAGAAAGGACAATAAATAAATAAAAAGATAGAAGAAAAGGACGGGGTAAGCATGTGCTCGAAGAGGAGTGCATGTGATTGGCGGGCCCGAAAATGACAACTGACACGACGTCGCTATCCGGTCCCCGCTGAACGCCAACCCCAGGCTCATCTAACAAAATCTTATAGCACCCAAAAACAAAAAACATATATATATATATATCTTCCTAGTTAATACCAATGACGTCTCCCACAGGCCCACCTAGCTTTTGCCAATTTGCAACGTGACGTCTTTTCAATCTTCTTTCTTTATTTATGCTTTGGTCTTGGTCACCTTTAATACACTTTTTTGGTAACATGTTCTGGCCTAATCGTCCAAATACATTATCTGATAGTTCTTTTTTTTTTTTATCTGATAGTTTTCTTTTGTTTGAACGAGAACTTTTTTTGTATAAAATATTAATTTTTATTTCTATATTATAGTATAGTACAGAGGAATCATGAAGATATGACATTTTTAAAATAAGTGAGAGGAGTCAAATATTTGTTAAATTAGTCTGAATAGAATTTTGATTTTAACAATTTTGTTAGTTTAAGATTTTATGTGATATTCATTGACTTAGAAAAAAAGGTAAATATTTTTCGATGGGTCGTTGCCTAATCTTCTTAACAGGTAAGTGCCAACTGCCAGTCCCTCGTATGACATGTCCCTTTCTTTTCTTTTCTTTTTGGGTTGGCTGCCTGCTCATTTTTGCTCCAAACTTACGCTATGTCTAATTTCTGCCCCCACATTATTTTTATCCACAAAGTGAGGATCCATATATGGAAAAATACAATTTTTAACTATTAATTATAAGAGATTTGAGATATTTGCACCATAAGCTATCTACCTTAACACATTATATCCTCCAACTATCAATTTTATATAATTTGCATAAAAAAAAATGATTTAACTAGAATAAAATAATAATAATACCCCTAATCTACTTTGCATACGTTCATATTAAAAGTATCGTTGTCAATTCATTAAGTTAATCCGGACATTATCGTCATTTTAAGTGTAAAAAAACTTAATTTTTATTTATTTTGAGGGAACATTCAAAATATCTAATATCAGTAATCTTAATTTCAAGATTATATATCCTTCCTCCGAACAAATCTCTTGTGTTGTCTCAAGTGTATCTCCTCAAGGTTCGAGCTTCCTTTTCATTCTTATGAACCGCTTTGGTTGTAGTTACTTTCTGATAGCTAGAGCGCTCGAGCACTCTTACAACGCATGCTTCCAAAGGCTGAGAATTAGGATTTGGCCACATAAGAAACGACTCGAGGAAGCGTTAATCAAATCTGTAGTCAATGTTACTTGAAATCATTATAGGCGGGATTTCGGGGAAAATAAGAAAGAGGTATCACTTATGGGTACCAAAAGTATGATGGGGAGCTATGGGTTATGGAAGCTGGCCGAAACACATTTCACTTGAATATCAAGCTGATGTAAAAGCACCACATGCTGGTTACTGTGAGGCCATTTAATGAAACAATGGCCTAGTCATTTAATTTAAACAATCTTTTTTCGTTTAACAAAAAAAAAAAAAAAAAAAAAGGCAATCTTTTTTCCAATAAAGAAAGCCCAAAACCAAAGACAGACTTCGTGTGGTGAGCGTGAGCATGAGGCTACAATTGGGATCAAAAGTAGGGGGCAGTTTTCCCAGTCTGACAAAAATAACTAAATTATCAGAAGCAACACTCTGAAAATGGGTAACATTCACCAAACAAATCCATTACCCTTTCGAATGCACAGCAGACGCAGCATTGCTGGATCCATAAAGAGAAAGAGGGATTGAATTTGTGTTAAGTTGCTATTCACCTCCCATCATCTGCACAATAAATGTCAACATTTAAGAACAATTCTGCAAGAACATTTCATATGCCGCCTTCTTTCATTCTTCTTTTAACATCTTCAGAAAGAAATAAAGAGCGCATCAAAAACCCCAAAACAAAAGTTTTGCAATCAACCCCCTAGTTCGAGTCCAATGTTACTTTGGATAATAGTGTGGAGACTGTAAATCTTCTAAAATGAGGGATTGAGTGGAAACTTTTGTACTTCACTGTGACGTTGCAACTTACCTATGTTTCAGGGTGGAATTTATTTTTTATTTTTTGATGGATAAGCAACATTTTATTAGAAAAAAACAAAAAGAAAGAGAGAGAGAACAGTACAAAGGCTGTACTAAACTCACTCAGTACAAAATGAAAAAAAAACTGGAAGGCAATGAGTTACCTTGAAGATATCCCCAAACATCCCTTGCATGGGGTTTCTACGTCGCACTCCATAGTATTTCTCTGCAATTTCATCTAGCAACTAAAACAAAATCTTCATGTTAGACTTAGCACAAAGGCCAAAAGAACTAATTATAAAATCAACTGAAAATACCAATAGTTCCATGCATTCAGAACTGCAAGGATATATTATTGACAGATAGCATAATGGAGCAAAACTTTGTTATGTGCAGTAGGAGATGCATTCTCAAACAATTAAGAATGCTGAATCAACAGCAAAAATTGCACACCTCATTAAAGGCAGGTTCCCTTTCTATACTTGTCTTGTAGTTCGCTCTCAACATATTAAAAAGAGGCAAAGCATCTCTCTGCAATCTGCATTCGGAAGACTTCTAGATTAATCCATGATCCTTGTACGAAACACTTTCAAGAATGACGCAACCTACCTTGGAAAAGGATAACAGCTAAACATGAAGTAATGCTTAACATCGAGCAACAAATGTTTCACTTAAAGCTTGCGTGGCAACAGTTTCTGAGGCTTTAAGTAAATATAGGAATAAGTTTTGGGAACAAAAACGAAAGAAAAAAAAAACAGATCGTGGCTATTGAAAAAGGAAAGCTTACGTTTGCAAAAGATAAAGGATGAATTGGGTCAGCTCTGATTGGGGAAAGTCAAGCTGCTTAGATTCCACTTGTTTCTTTATCTCATCCATGAGACAGTTAGCATCTCTCAGATTGCCGAAAGAGATATACCTACAATGGGAAACACAAAAATGCTAAACAAGCCTCAAACCTCAGAACGTTATTGCGGAATTCCATCCAAAAAAAAAGAGAGGCCTAAATACACTCAGTCTCTGTAATATAAAAAAGTTACAAATTAGTCCCTAAAGTAAAGAAAGTTGCAAATTAGTCCTTGTAGTAAGATTTCTGTTAAAAGCATAACCCTTTGTCCATCCTCGTCTCTTTCAATAATGGCAGATGCTAGTCAACACCAACCACAGGGTATCACGTGTTCAAGTAGACCCTGTAATCTATTAGCATCTGTCATTAGTGAAAGAGACAGATATGGACGAAAATATGTGCTTTTAACGAAAACCTTATCACAGAGACTAATTTACAACTTTCTTTACCTCGAATACTAATTTGTAACTTTCTTATACCACAAGGACTGTGGTTGCATTTATGCCAAAAAAAAAAAAAATTCAACATGAAACAAATAACGAATACGGAAAAGGGGCTATATTAGGCAAGGTAAAATAGGAACATCAAACATTCTTTTCTTGGATAAATATTTCCAAGGGGTAAACTCATAGTTAGTCCTCTATGTTTAGGCAAAAATCAAGTTACTACCCTTATTTTTCAATCCAACAATTTGAGACCCATAACTTTCAAAACCTATCAATTTTCGCCCCCGTCTAAATTAGACGTTAAATCAAACGGAAAAGCATGAAAAATGACCAAAATGCCCCTCAAAATAAAATTATAAAAAAATTAAAAAAAATTCATTAAAAATAAAAAATGATTTTTTTTTAAAATAATATTAATTAATAAAACTATTGAAACTCTATTTCAATAATCTATTTATTTTTAATTTATTTCTTAAATTTATATTATTTTTATTTATATTTTAAATTTTAGCCTTAGAGGGGCATTTCGGTCATTTTGCACGATTTTCCGTCGACTTAACGCCTGATTTAGACGGGGGGCGAAGATTGAAAGGTTTTGAAGTTATGGGTCTCAAATTGTTGGATTGAAAAATAAGGGTAGCAACTTGATATTTGCCCAAAATAGAGGGCTAACTATGAGTTTACCCCTATTTCCAAATTCTGAGCATCTATTTCCTTTTTCTTTTCCCCACCGATCATTTCTAAAGAGGGTAAAGCAGCCTAACATGTCAGCTTATTTTAAAACTGTTGAATCGGTTCCTTTGTACAGAATTCTAAAAGTCCACATACACTAGTAGTCAACTGTTGCAGCTAAAATACGAATCAAGGAGAGTTCTATGATCCAGGTTGTGAGCTCAAGAAGTGTACTAGTGATAGCAATTAATTACCATAGAAGTATGTAGTTCATGAGAATTCTTACATTAAAGCTGCCCGTGCAATGGCTAAATCATCTTCATCTGGATAACACTGCAAAGTGAGAACTAAATTAATTGAATAAAAGACTACCCAGAAAAATACAAAAAGGCACTAATACTGTGAAGCTAACACAGACGGTAACTTGGTTGAGAAATTCAATTCTTAATGAATTGAAAAGTTATGCTATTTAGAATCCAGAATTTGCAGTGGTTGCAGCATCCATTGCTTTTGGGAAATACCTCAACTTCTGGTTAAGAATACCAAGACAATTCTGAAAGTATTATTCAGCAAAAAAAAAAAAACAATTCTGAAAGTATTAAGTAATTTAAACAGTAAAATACATATCCGAATTTGTTCCTGTCAGAATAGCAGAAAAAATATACCATCACCGTTGTCACATTATTAAGAACTTGCATAAAGTTTTCCTTGATAATGTCTTACAGTCTTTAGAAAAGTAAAGCTAAATGATATGAATCAAATGCTGCACTGTGTTTCAACCATAAAATCTGGACCATGAAATCTTTTGTACCCCAGCATCTTAATGAGCGAATTTGCGAAGATGAGACATATAGAGTAAGGAGGCTAACCTTTCCCATAAAATTTACTAGAACAGAAGCAAACTTCTTTGGGTTGTTTCCTCTGACAAAATGAGATGATACTCTAGCCATGTCCTGCAAAGAAGCAAAGCAGTGCATTAGTATATAGTGAGCACTGAAATTAAGGCCAATAGTATCCACAGACTAAATGGACTTTAAAGTTTCACAGGATCATTTAGAAGTACAATATGTACCACATAAAAGGGCAGATGGGCCCATGGAAACAAAATCATTCTATCAATTTTCTAAAGAGTGTAGGTCAAAACAATATCCCAATCATAAGAGGTTTGAGGAACAATGACACTGTCACCAAAATAATAGTAAGAAATTGACAGAATGAAGATCTGTCCAAATCATCAACCGCATTGGTCCAAGACACCATTCCAGTTGAGCAAATATTTATCTGGTATACAAACAGCAAGTCCAAGAAATCCTGGAGACCGCTACGATGTTGAATTATGCTTCATATATGCTCTTTTCTTTTTCCTTCCCCTTTTCAATAAGTTTGTTTGCATCCAGCAACCGAAATAAAGAATCATATTTGGGTGGACTTATTCTGGCAAACGCACTAGAGAACTTGACAATATTTGCAAATTTGCATTTCCCTTCACCTACTAATGGGATTTCAGGAAATCTGAATGTAACTTAATCAGGAAAAAGTCAGGCTCATGGTTAGAACCTCAAAAATAGACAAAAGGAAACAGGGAGTCTTTACTTTTAGCCCCCGAACTTTCAACCAAATGTTAATTACAGGTCTAAACTAAAAAAAATCGTCACATTTAGCCCCAAACTATCAAAATTCATCAATGGTCGCTTTGTCATAGGATCCAACCATTAATATTGTGCCAAGTCGCCTATTTTCTGCATATTTCAAATGTAGGATCTTACTAGAGGGTAGACATTGATGAATTTTGATAGTTTAGGGGCTAAATGTGACAATTTTCGTAGTTTAGACCTGTAATTGACATTTGATTGAAAGTTGAGGCTAAAAAAGAAGATTTCTCAAAAGAAAAACAAGGGCTCATGAACTAAAGATATTGATAACATAATACTTCTTCAGGCCTACAATTTTGCTGACAAACCTACCACTTCAGGCGATTCAGAATATATATATTCAGCTAGCATAACATGTAGTTCAGGAGATCCATTTCGATGTGCTCCAAACTCCACAGACCACCTGAAAAACATAATTTCAGAGAAGTTAGAATCCATTTGCCATGTTGAATGACAAACACAAAATTTTTGGGATCATAGTATGAACAGCTGGGTACAAAAGCAATAGGTTCTCAAATACACATCCTATTGGTCCTTCAATTGTGTTTTTATCTGACAGATTTTGCCAGAGACACATGGCACTATGAACTAGAATATTAGCAGCTAAAAACATATGAATTTCAAGTAGCTTTAACTGTTCCACCAACAAAGAGATTTGGAAGATAAACGGACATCTTAACATCTGTTGAAAAGGAAGAGAAAAACTCCTATAGTAGATACAACCACGAATATCTTTTTCAACCCAGAAAACAAGGGTATCATGGCTCACTTTATAGCAGCTTTTAAGAATGACGAACAGCCCTCCACACGCATTTTTGCTGCCCCAAGAGTTTCAGAAATTTGTTGCATTTCATCATCATCTGGCAAGTGCTGTGGCAGAGGAATCTGAGGAAACGCCTCATAAATTTTCCTGACACGGTCTAACAGATATATTTTGTCATAATCACAAAGAAAGACATGCAATGCAACAATAAAAAGACCAGAAAACCAAAGTGGCCATGTATACAAGTGAAGTAACTATAAATCCCCATTGACGTACATAAGTCCCTAAGCTATCACACGGAGAAAATGATGACCATGTTAGCTCGTCCAGGATAGTCAATAAGCAATCAAGACACTTAGAAGTAAGATATAGCCAATAGAGTGTTCTTGAGCACTAAAAAAAAACATTACAAGGAAAGCATAAATCCACTGACCAAGGGTTTCACTCTCATAAGGAATCTTCCCTTTAACAAGGGTCTCCACAAACAAAACAGCAAGCTCTGCCCCACAAGTAACCTGCAATGTTTTTCCAGTATATCAATGGAGTAGATTTGAAAAGATAAGAACCACAACAATCATCTTCTAACAAATCATACTAAGTTCATGAAAATTCCATGTATATCAAATCTCTTGGAATATCATTAGAAGAATCTGCTATTAACAAGGATTTCAAATTTGAAAACATGCACCCCATGAGCCATCCACAGGCATGCATTGATGGGGAAAGATTGCACTTCAGTCTTGGCTCATCCGAGGTTGTTATATCCTAATGTTAGGCCCAGTCATTTGCAATCCCATACCTATGATATCTAAAGTTGTGCATTAACTAAGGAGAAGATATATATGTAAGCAGCAAAGACTTGAAACATCTAATTGATAATGCCAATTATGCGAATATTGGGCAAAAGGATAAATTTGTGAGATCTCTACCAAGTGACCTATAGTACTCTTCATCGCACTAGATCTAAATACATGTAAAACCAGGATATTAGCACCCGGTTGTCATCAAATTTGTTTGCCTATCAATCGTCAAAAACCCCATCCAACATGAATATTTCTAAACACAGCTAGAAGAGAGAAAGGTCAAATCTAAAACATAGGAACAAAGGACTTCAACGATAAATAACCTGTCCATGTTTTAATTGGATGCATGCACCAGCTTGAAGGATATCCAAGGCTTCAGAATACCTCTGAGCAGATACATATCTGTGGACAAAGCATGAAATTTTCCTGAGTGTGCATACCTTATATTGAAATCAGGAGCAGTTCACTTGTGTGCTACAAGAAGTGATTAGTGAGAACAGTGACCCTTAAACAACAAAGAAATTAAGTACACAGATATTCGTCTGATATGGTTGGCAGGAAGTGGAATAATGCACCTACCTCGCACAAGTTGATTTGTACATTTGTTGAGCTCCATAATAATTACCCTCTTCCACAACTTTCTCTAATTTCTCGATATTCTGCATATAACAACAAAAGAAGGTAGCATAATCAGAACTCGTTATCTAGAATTCTTTGAACGCGACTTTGAACAACCCCTTCAAATGCCCGCAGAGTCAACATTCCCAAATAAATGTCCGAGTACAGAGTGGAACAGGATTAGCAGTCCAAGAATTTTGCTGTCAACTGTTTCTAAGCGATATAGATGATCGGACTTGCACAAAAAAATCTGATTATTTACCTGGCATATATAATTCAGACTCTAATGATCTGCTTTCAATATGATCAACGAACCTTAGACTGCATTTCGTTTCAGACAAAAATTCACAGCCAATAATACAAATCCCTTCTTCTTTTTTCGGTTGAAACACGCATAGCTACAGTCACTGCGTATTAGCTCCAGATGCCAGTAGGGGAAAGAAACAAGCAATTCTTTACACACAACTTTGCTAAAAGAAACATAATTTTGAATATAGTGCTGCTTTTGACGACAAGAAAGTTGCTAGAAAGAAAACAAATAGGATTTATGAACCAAAGGCCACAAATCAACGAAATTGCATATAACCTTTTAGCTTAATTAATAGTAAAAACAAGAGGAAATGTGAGAAATAATCAAATTTTGAGCTTTAATGATTCTTCCATTAAATTCCCAGCAACCAAAAACGGAGAACAAAAACAGACATATAGTGCGGAAGTAGGTACCTCTTGAGCCGGAGGTAGTGTGCCTCTCCTGGGTCTCTCCCGTGACATGACAGCAGCGCGAGATACTCTTTCTTGCTTTCTTCGTTAGGGGAAGAGATCTGTTTGATTCGGTCTCGATGAGGATCAGAGTTTTCAGAGGGGTAAATGATAGAGAGAGGCACACGTTTTCGTCTCACTCTAGCACGACCTCACGCTCCAACGCCGGCCTGTGTTCGACCCGCGACTTCAGCCATAGACCACCAAAAATGAAATAGAGTAAGATGAAATGATTGGATTGATTTTAAATTCCCAAAAAAAAAAAAATTCGATTGTTTTTCTGAAAAAATAAAATTAATTGATTGATCTAAAATCGGTTGGAATCAGAGCCTCAATTCGAATCTTACCATCTGGAATCAAATATTAAACTTAAGTGGTACTGAATTTTTGTGGGTCGATTGCATCGAAAAATAAAAAAGTAAATATTCTCTTATTTTGGTTGGTTAATTTTAACAAAGAACCCATTTATGAATATTTTAATATATTTGTTCTTAGTATCTGCATGGTTATTTAAGACCCATGTTAGTGGTCTCACAAATATACTACACCATGCTCCACAGCTCATTGACGTTGCAGATCAATTTCATGCTAGACAGCTCACGAGTATATTGTTAATCTAAAATCTATAACATACCTTACAATTTAAAATAGTGTTTGGTTGTAAAAGTTTAATAAAATTTTGTATTGGTGTTAAAAAAAGGTGGAATTAGAATTGGTGAATGAGTGATAAAAAAAAGTAAAAGTAAAATTTTAAAGTGTGTTTGTAAACGTAAAATTTTAATAAAATTTTGTTAAAATTTTTGATAAACAAACACTATGTAAAATTATGAATATAAATAAGGCTACCGGAATAATAAAATGGTATAAACCATCGGAAAACTACACTGGTCTAAACCTGTCTTGTACGGTAATTCTTTTTGAGTGGTGAGCAAAATTTTGACCCTACAACCCTGTGTGCGATTAGTCTGGAATTTGCCTAATAACAAGAACATTAACCTAAAGCCTACGTGACTAATATGGCGTTTGGCTAAAAATTTATCATTATTATAATTATTTCTCTCTATTCACTTTTTTACCAACTCCTAAAATTTTACCCTATAATTTTACTAAAATTTTATTTCTAAACACCATATTAAACTTGATAAATATGAAGAACAACCTCCCCACTATTAGACTAAGGGACAATACAATGATGATAGACTGAAGGAACATAAAAAGGACTCTCGTCTACAAAAGTATTGGGCCGGCGACCTCAAGGCTCAGATAGGCGAAAGATTAAGCCCAATTTCCCAACTTGGTTTAATCCGCTCTCCTATTTTGTGCTCAGAAGTCGAGTCCGACAAGATTGGCTTTGAAACGGTTTAACCCCTATTCCGCCCCGGCTCGGCTCAGTAACGCCATTCCGTCCGATCCCGTTCTTTGTTCTCTCTTCGGTCCCTCCCCTTGAAGGAGCTCTCAAGGAATCATTTTTGTTTGCCGCTTTAATTGAACAGAGGTGTTTGATTTCCTCAGGTACGAATCGATGGAAGACCGGACGAATCCGAATTCAATTTCTGTTCGTTTCCTAGTTGTCGTGTGAACATACATGAAAGTGCGAACTGTGATGCAGGACGGGGAAGTGAGGGTTGTTGGAGATGAGCTCTGAAGCATTGCGGTCTGCAAATGTGTATCGGCAGCTTCTCAAAGCTGTGAAGAAGCACATTCCCAACGAAGACAGCAGGAGGCGCTTCAAGGAATATGTAACCGAGGAGTTCCGCAAGAACTGCACGCTGTCGGACCCCTCGTCTATTCTGCAGAAAATCAGGCTTGCCGACGACTACACCTTTCTGCTCAATAGCGTCCACCATCACAAGGTGCTCCCTTTCATCTCTCGAGTATAGCTTTTAATTCTTCAGTTTTATGCCTTTTCGAGAAGTCGGGAAATTTGATCTGGTTAGAGGATGGAGGCACACGTGGATAAATTCGGAGATAGCAATCAAAGGATTGAGTAGTTCATATATTATTGTTGCGACGAGAATGTAAATACCCTTTGAAGAGGCTGGTGAATGTGGTCCAGTCTTACTATTTGTGTTAATGGGAATTATGGGATGCACTTCTTTTATTGTCTATGGGGTTCAGCTCTCTTCTTTTCCCGCATAACAGTCTCTTTTTGTTTATTCGGTGTTACAGTTTTCGTTGTAGAACTAAGTGTGATATATTCTGTTCTTATGGACTGTAATGTTGGTTTGGAAATAAACGATTGTGGCAGGACCTACTGTTCTCATATAACATTGCTGTGGATAGATCGGAAGAAATGAACAGAGTACTGGGAAAATCTGCTGCAAGCGTCGGCCTTCAGCTTCCAGAGGTTTATCAGCCTTGATGGTTGGTTTCTATCTTATTTTGTCTCATTTTCTTGCCTTTCTTCTTGAATCTTTTTGTGGAGAGATAGTCACTTTTGTGTACTATGACTACTTGGTCACATCAGATTTCCATTTATGTTGAACTCACTTTGCTACCAACCAAGTAAAAACGTAAGGTTTTATACGCTGTATTCTGATCTTGATACAAAGGAGCTCAGTTTTCCAACCATACATTTTATATGTTTAAGAAAATGAAGGAATAATTATTCTTGAAGGTCATATATATTGGAAGAAACTATTATACCCTGATGTTCTGTTTTTGCAAATATCAATCGATTTATAGTAACCCATTAATGCGGTTAACTTTTGAGTGAGAGCCCTGGCGCCCGTTTATGCTCCTGTCCGGCGAGTCCTGGACGTCGCGCCTCCAGCCTGTTTCGCCGCCTGTTCTCGGAATTTTTCTTGTTCTGTCTGTTTCTGTATTTCCTTGCCTCTCTGTTTATGGCTTGTTGTGGTTTTTCTGTTGTTTGTTTCCCTTTTTTAGGCATAATAGCTTGCTGCCATTTGTGGCTTTTCTGCCATCTGTGGCTTATCTGCCCCTTGTGGGACTTTGTAGGACCTTTCGGTCCGTTTGCTCGTTGGCCTGCCGACTCTTCGGAGTGTCTGGTATGCCCTTTAAAGCTTCCTGAGGTTTTTAAACCTCTTGATCTTATTCTTAATCCATATGCTATTATGCTCAAAAAAAACTTTCGAGTGAGAGGGCCATTTTTTACTTCCAGGAATAAACTTTTTTCTAACCTGTAGTTTTGCAGGGAGCCTGCAATTAGAGCAGCACATCTTTAGAGTCCAGGTATCTATTCGAACTTGTGAGTCCCTTGTGTTGTCATTTCTGTCTGCTTGTTTTCCATTTCGCTATCATTTCTCAATAGATTAAACACTTGGGAAGAAGTTCATCATAACATACCGCCAAATAGTTATGCTTAGCCGTAGTAAACATACTTTTGGGAACTTATATGTTTCTGCAAACGACGTATTTGGTGGAACTGAATCAGTAAGTGTTAAAGGGTTCTCAGGGTTGCCGTAGGTAACATATAACCGCTTTATATAGATGCCTTCGAGGCACAGACAGACCACTGTCTTCTTTGACATCACAATAGTTGAAGCAATCTCAATGTATATAAGCTGTTTTAGATTTCTAGTAAATTATGTCCAGTCTCATGCTGTAATATTCATGTTTATCAGACTCAAGTCCAGTTTAATAATGAGAATCATTGATTTAAAATATGGAAGAGTATGATGAATCTGATGGCATTGTATTCCCAGCACCAGAATTGAGAAACAACGGAATAGCGAACCAGATATAGAGTATGGCTTTAGATGTTTGCTAGGTGGGCAAAGGTTCAACTTTACGATTTCATGCACTTTACTCCTTCGGATGTTCATCAAAAGAATTGGATCATGGTGTTTGTTCCTCTAAGGAAGATTTAAATAATTGTAGAAATGACTTGGGTTTGAGTAAGATCGGTAAAATTGCAGGACGACTAGGGCAGCCACGGGATTGGTTCTCCTTGTCTTGATTGTAGGTCGGTGACAGTTAGTTAACTGCCTGTATTAAGGAGAACAATGCATAGCATGCGAAAATGCCAGCTTTTAGTTTGGTGGACACGAGTGTCATGTTCGGTAACTGATGGTGCCCGTCTGAGGTCAGTGGCGTGATGTGCTTAAGGAGGATTTGAATCTTTGTGCAAGTGCTAATAAGAAATCCTCCGATGTGTTTCTTACCGTGGAACTCGGCTTGTCTTGTGAAGGAGCTCCGTCACTGTCTATTACTGTGACCACCGAGGAGAGCTACCTTCCAAGTCTACCGTTATAACCCGTAAGAAGATAGCTCTCCTTAGGTGTTACATATGGAACCGGTCTCTCAACCCCATACGTTGTAAGTCAAGGACTTGCCTAACAATATGGTGACTCGAACATATATCCAAACATTTGATAAGGTTCGTCAAGTGTCTAGAGTTCTTGTCCCCCAAATCACTGAGCTGTCACCCCAAGAGGCTTCACTATCTATTGAGGCATTTCTTTTTTTCCCTCTTTCCCTATTGAAGGCCCATTGGGTTCTATTTCAGTCTCCTAAGACCATGTTCCTAAATATACGGATTCATCATGTGCAAACAACCATTTTTATCTTCGGCGAACAGATAAATAGTTGTATCCTTCTCGATCATACATAGACCATTGAGGATCGTTTTTCCAGAAAAGAGAGAGACATTCATAAGAAAGCAAGCTACGTGGGTTTTGCACTTCCCCTTCTGGCCACTATGTGCATCAGGAAGTTGAAACAATCCGTGATGTGCTTGCTGCTGCTCTCTTAAGGATCAAAGAAAACTAGAGAGAATATGTGAGAAGCCAAACCCACATTCCAATGACGTGCATGAATCTTGATTATGTACGCTACGGCGACGTGGTGCAGCACAAGGATATATGTGGATCAGGTCTGACAGTTCTTAATACGAGTCAAGTCGAAACCGACGAAATCTCTAAAAACTCCACACGTAGCAAACCCTCTCACTAACGTGGCACTCTTAAACCCCTTCGCTATGACATCTGTTCCAACTGACTTATTAAGCTTTCGTTGTTCTTCCTTCTCTTCCTATAGACGAACCCTTTTTCCCAAATCCAACGCAAAACCGTTCTCTCCAGCACATTTCGTTTTCAGCTCAAAACCCCCCAGTCAAGTTCTGCAAGCAGGAATCCATGGGCTCAGAAACTTTCCTGGAAGTGCTTTTGGCAATCCTCCTACCACCTGTTGGGGTCTTCCTGCGTTATGGCTGTGGAGTAATTCTTCTGACACAAACTTTAAATTTTCTTACCCAAAGTCTTCCCTTTTCTTGAACCCGGCTTTTTTTCTTCTTCTTTTTTTGAATATTCGGAAAAATGCAGGTGGAGTTCTGGATAGATTTGCTGCTGACCATATTGGGATACATACCGGGAATCATATATGCCATTTACGTGCTAGTAGGATAGCATGACGAGGTTGATGCACGACAACTTTGTATTCGTAGGAGGTATGTCTAGGTCGCTGTCTTATGAGCCGTAGCAAACATATGGATGCCTTGGGCAACTTTCTCTGTAAGATGTGTTTAAATTTACAATAATTGGACAGAAAGTTTTAAGAGTTATCGTCTTGTTTGGTACATGTACTTTTTTTATGGAAATGGAAACCGCGGGCGGTGCCCAGACACGCCTGCAATGCAGAAACTGTGAC
Organism: Morella rubra; assembly: GCA_003952965.2. NCBI lineage: Eukaryota > Viridiplantae > Streptophyta > Magnoliopsida > Fagales > Myricaceae > Morella > Morella rubra. The sequence goes on along the minus strand of CM025853.1, from coordinate 4,468,517 downwards.
TATTGGAAAGAAATTGAACCAGAACAGATCTCATATGGCGAACTCTTTTTACTCGTTTGAAAAATATCTCAATCACCTCTTATTTCCATGCTTCTATGGGCAAACGGTGAATCCAACATGGAAGTATATTTCATTATTGATCAATGAGCTGAAGTGTTGCAATTTTTCGTCTTTGTTCTTTTCAAGCAATAATAATGTAGTTCCGCATCTCGACTGACTAATCTCAAGAGCTTGTTCTCTCCGTCCCACACAGTAATTACTAAATCAAAAAGGATGACAGTAAAAGTATTACTAAATCTAAAAGGATAACAGTAAAATATTGGTATCAATTATGAGGTTTAGAAAAATCTTTAAGTATGAGGCTTAGAAAAATCTTTAAGCAAGGATATATTCAATAAAATTTACAGAAAAGAAAATTCAAAATTTTAAAAAATCTTACGCAAACACAATGACTTTTACATAAATTCTAATAACTTTAAAAAAAATAAACAAATCTTCTATCCATATTTTTTTCATAAAATTTCAATACTTTTTTATTAAAAAATTACATCAAATTATCTCTCTACACTTTTTTATAAACTTCATTTAAAATTTTTTTTTACCAATTTTCACATAAAATAAAAAAGAGGCTCTCGGTTTTTTCCTATACTATTTGTTCTTGAGAGCAAAATTAAATCACTTCTCAAACAACCAAATTACTTGGACAATTGTAATTTTGGGGTTAAAGTATTACTTTTTGTCACATTTGGCCTTGAATTAGTGAATTCATTAGCGCTATCAGATCTACAAGTGGGATGGGCGAAAAATGGGTTTAAAAATTAGGTTGGTATAATCTTGACAGATCCTAAATTGGGTTAGGGTTTAAAAATTAGGGTCGGTATAATGTTGAAAGATCCTATTAGATATTATTCATGCCAGACGAAATAAGTATTTTGGGTTTTAAAAATGATCTTGACACTGAGGGTGAAGGTAAAAACTTTTAGTGTTTTTTAATATTTTTATGCTCGAAGCAATGGAATGACCGAAGGGAAAACAGTGGGCATATATATGCGTATGACTTTTTGACTTGGAATATAATTAAAGGCTGCTTTTAGAAGCTTTACTTATTTTCTTCCGTGGGACTTCCGTGTTACAATAACATCTTTTAAGGATTGGTAGGTGAATGGCCTGCACATCCACCCCGCATGATGGAGAAGATCCGTGTTTGCTTTGGCTCAGGATCTGGTGTTCCTTGTCCGCTTTGGTTCAAGTGCCTAAGCCGGTGGAGTTCTCTTGAGCATAGAATCAATTGGGAAGCAGTTCTTGGCTTAAGTTTTATGATGGTGCCGGGGCGCATACTGGTACCGTTCTCTTGAGCATAGAATAAATTGGGAAGCATTTTTTTTTTCTTGTTGGCTTTAGTTGTTTTCTTTTTATTTAATTACTATTTTTCTCCTCAAACTATCACTTGATTTTCAAATACTCCCACAAACTTTAACTCGTTACAACTCACTCCCGCAAATTATATTTCTCATTGCAATTTCATCACTCAACCTGTCGAAATTGTTTTATCGAACGGTTTTCGTCCAATGTGAATGACACGTGAACTTCTTCTTACTTGAATAGACAAATTTGACCAACCTAATGCAAAGTGAGTCATTTTTTTTAATTAAAAAACAACTAACTATATATTATTTTTTGGGCTCTACGAATTGCTAAAAGCACTGTCGAAAGCTAGAGACGACTCAAACGAGGATAAATTTGTCTTTTCAAGTAAAAAGAATGTCACGTGTTGTTCATGTGAAACGGAAAATCATTTGATATAATAATTTCAGCAGGTTGGGGATGAAATCGCAACGAGAAATAAAGTTTGTGGGAGTATTTGAAAATCGAGTGATAGTTTAAGGGGAAAAATTATAATTAACCCTTTCTTTTTTCTCTGTTTAGCCTCTTTGATGGGCCTCTTTGATCCCTTGTGGATCTTTCTGGCCTCCTGGTGGGGTTTGCTATACCAGGTTGTTAATGCTATATTACTAGCTCGTATAGGTCTCGATAGTCGTAACTACCATTATCGACCATCACTCTTCTCTGCCTAGTATGAAATATTTATATGGTATTTGAAAACAAAATTTTATCTTGTCAATTGTCATGTTAGTGTTTCTCACGATCTCTTTATGGGATCCCGCTAGTTTTTATTACAGTTTGGTTAAAGTTAGGTCATACATAGTTTTTTCTTTATATGGTTATAACTTATGGATTCCACTAGTCTCTATTACAATTTGGTTAAAGTTAGGTAATATATAGTTTTTTCTTTATACGACTTTTGGGATTCCTTTAGTTTCTATTACAGTTTGGTTAAAGTTAGGTCATATATAATTTTTTCTTTATATGGTTCTAACTTTTGAGATTCTATAAATTTCTATTATAATTTGGTTAAAGTTAGGTTATATATAGATTTATATGGTTCTAACTTTTGAAATGCATTTCTTTATTTAGAACAAAAAAATGGAAAAAATGGGGAGTAAACAATTGGGAAACATTTCTTAAGCTTTTGTTTTTTTTGAGGAAATAGAATAAGGCCCATAAAAGAGTGTCAGATAGAACTTTTTGGATGTGGAGTTGGAAGGGCAAGTGCCTCCCCATTAGCCCCAGAAAAAGGGAAGGTGCTTCTCTGTTCGTGACTCTGGTCTAGAGATCTAAGGGATGCCAGGATATAACCTCAAGTCAAGAGATCTTTCTTAAAAGAGAGAGGATGCCATTCACATGCAGAGGTGATTCATTTTTTGTACTTTTTAAAGAGTTAATATAATTGTAATTATTTTATAACAAATTATGTAAAATTTTTGGTTATCTATTCATTCTTTTTTATTTTTTATCCTTTAAATGAAGGTCGTTTTCTCCTTTTAGATAAAAAATGGTACCCATGATGATATTCGACGAGCGCATTCAGCGAATTAGCGGACTCCTTATTTTTGCATGGCTGCCGGAAAATCAAATCCAAATCATACCTTTAAGATCAATTTAATCAGTCACATCGGATGTGATCAATATTCAATTCTATAGTAAGTTTTAAATGTTGCAAAGTCAAATAATTTTAATCCTAAATATTGACAAGTCAAATACAATAATTTTTTTTATAAAATAACAAGAGACAATTCACACCACTTTTTGTGTACTCCAATTTAGTCTAATTTGATCGTACTTGAAGCTTAAAGTCATAGCAATATTCAAGAGTAGACACCGAAACAGATGGAACTGGAATTGTTTATTTCGGTTTCGATTACGATACTCACTGGAACTATAATTTTCATTCTGGTTCCATTTCGGATTATTCCGAAATGAAACCGAAATGAAATTGAAATTTTCGGAAAACGGAATCCGGAAATTTCGGTTCCTATCCTGGGCCAAAAATAAACACTGCCGTCCAAAACATTGCCAAAACAAAATAAACACTGTCGTCCAAAACAAAATAAATACTACCAAAATAAACCCTAAATTAAAATTACAACTAAACAACTAAATTCCATTAAAAAAACAACTAAACAAACAATTAACCCTACAATTGTTTCAATCACAGAATCTGTCAATCAAAATTTTCATATCCCAAAATCAAATTAACAAAACCTAGAGTGATGTCCTTCAATCACAATGGAAGTCCTTGGCTTTGAGTCTCCATCCACGAATCCCAAACACAGCACACCATTGCTGACCTCCACCATGGAATTTGCCCCAAAGATCCTCCAGTAGATGCTGGGTTTCTATAGTACAAGATCAATCTAAGGGACACATGGCCCCAAAGTGATGTATCGGCGAGAGAGAGAGAGGGGAGAGAGGAGTTGAGCACAGTTAGAGCGGAGCCGCGCGGCAGTGAGGGTAACGGGTACGGCTGACGGTAAAGAGAGAGATGGTGAGAGGGCTGGAATAGAAGTCTGGAACTTTCGAATAAGGGTGAGACTTGTCTTTTGCAACTTTCGTTAGGTGACTTTTAACGACCCAAGTCACTACTTTGTTTTTTTTTTTTTTTCAAACCAGGGCTCAAAACGGCATCGTTTTGAGCCCGAGAATTGTTTTTAAATAATATATACCGGAATCGGAAATTCTGGCATTTCCGCCGGAATTTCCGATTTTGGTTCCGATTTTTTCCTAAAATGAGATCCGGTTTCAGTATCGGAAATGACTGGAACCGGTACCGGACACGGATGTTTCGGTTTGAACCGGAACATTTGCCCACCCTTAGCAATCTTTAAACATATGGAGCTCGAATAATCTTAGTCCAACTTAATCTTATTTGAATTTCAAATGTCATGACAATTCTTGAATATGTACAGTATCCGCTTCCCACACGTATTATTTAAGTCGCAGTAATATTGTTGTTTGGAGGATTGAGACCAAAGACTTCCATTTTGAAAGATTCACACTCTTACTATTTCCTAGACCTAGTGGAAGTCAAAACACGGTTTCAATACTTTTACTAAGTTATAATTTTCAACCTCGGAAAGCAAACTCCCCAAATCCGAAATTGTGTTTGAAAAATCATATTTTCGATGCCATTTTGTTCAGCACAAAATGCTATAAAAGGAAAAAGGAAATAGAAAAAAGATAAGTCTTTGTTGAGGCCGTCCAAAGTAAAGAAAGCAAACGATGACTTTGCTGCTGTAGCAATATACAAATAAATTAAGCCTAATTGCACTTAAGATCAAATCTAGACCTCTCTCTTTCTCTCCAAAAGTTTAATATATAGAACCCCTTTTGAGATCCAAACATATTAAAATCAATAGTTTTGATTGATACTGCTTTTATTTATTTATTTAAATATATTTTTCACTTATTATTAAGCCTCTATTGTGTAATTAATTTTATTCTTCCACTTATCTCGTTGAGCCAATACATGGCTTCCTATGTTTCTCTTTCTATTTCTCTCTCATTTCCGTTCTTTTTCTTTTCATTTTTTTTTGTTAACATACTTGAATATTTGGAGACCGAGACATTAAACTTTACAACGTATTGCACTTTTTGGTACAATCTTCATGTGCCTCTTAAAAAATCACTGCTTGCTTTGAATTTGCAGAAATTATAAGATATATTTTTTTTGTTCGTCCAAAAAATTTAGTCATTTTAGTTTAATAAAATTATCTATTTTCATTATAATAAATATAAAAACTTCATTTAAATTATTTTTCTCTTCATATTTACACTAACTTAGACCATCCAAAAAATTTGATTTGCAAACACCAAGATCAGTACACTTTGCCCTATTTTATTATAAAATTTTGTATAATAAACTATGATTTTGTCACATCTCACCCATGACTATCAATTTTGTATACTTATAGGTTTTTTTAGTAACGAGAGAAATCCTGAGGCGCTTCTATTAGGTTCAAACCGACTTGACTAGTTTTGTATTGTATGGTCTTAACACCAAAAACAAACTTCAAAGAGTTAGAGCAGAACCATTACTCTCACGACTCTCACTCAAGTAGACTCTAAGATAATCTATGTGGATAATTGAACTTCGTTTTATACATATAGCCTTAAGTTTGTCTCAACCCGATAATTAGTTGTAGAGTTTTGACCTTTGAAATCATAAATTTACCAAATAAAGATATTCCTAAAAGACATCTTGTGAATAAAAATCGGCATTTTATCTACTAAAAATTTATTTTCAATCTAAAAATAACCAAAAATTCTAAGAGAGTTTTTGAAGTATTTGAAATCAAGTAAAACGTGATAGTTAGACCCTTGAGGCTTAAATAAAATAACCCTTTCGAATTTATTATGATTTAGGTATGTTTGGGGTATTTTTGTGTTTAGATTGGATAAATGTTTAAGTGGGACGTCAATTCCTGAATTTTATATGGATTATATATTAATTAAAACAACATTTTTGTCTCCAAACAAATTTCAGGTACTGTTTTCCTCTTCGAGTAATATTCTATTAGTCTCGTTGCGTCGAACCACCATATCTCTCTCTCCCCTAAAGTTACTCCGTGGAGTCCTGTTTATCTACTCAAGTCCAAACCTCCAACCAAGACAAGCCACCATCTCTCGCGGGATTGAATTCCTTCACTTTCTCTCTCTAGAATTGGATTCCACTTCCTTTCCTCGTCCTTTTCCCTCATTTTCAATGTCAGTCTTGGCCGTCCTGCACCTATGTTAGGGCTGCGACACTATAGAACCACAGCACCGGTCGATCGCCCAGACTGTATAACTGAAAAATGGTGTTCAAAGGGCGTTTCTTCTCCTCTTCCAAGAAATCCGACTCCTCCAGCCCCGATGGATCCCACTCCAACTCCCCACGATCCGTTGCCTCCAACTCCCCACTCCGATCCGACAAGAAAAAGTCCAAATCCTCCTCATCCGCGTCCAAGGAGGACCCGTCCAGGACCAGTGGCTACGCTGCAGCTTCTGCTTCCCGCCAAACTCAAGTTAAAGATGTAGCCAAGAAGAAAGAGTCCAAAGGCAAACAAACTGAAACTGTAACTGGGACCCCAAGTCAAACCCCGTCAAAGCTCAGCTCTACTGCTCTTTCAAGTTCTGGTTCGGGTTCAGGCTTGAAGACAAAGAAGGATGCGACGGCTGCGGAGGCCCCGTCGGCGGTGTCGCCGATACTGGCGTCTTCCCTGGGACTGAATAGGATAAAGACGCGATCGGGGCCGTTGCCTCAGGAGAGCTTTTTTGGGTTTAGAGGCAGCGACAAGAGCTCGGCTATCGGCGCTAGCAATTTATCCAGGCCCGTCAACGTTGACGCTGAATCTTGTTCAGGCTCGGGTACTGGGGGTTCGGGAAGTGAGGGGAAGAAGAAGGAGGTGGTGGGTCCAAGTAGGATGTTGGGTTTCCAAGAGCATTGGGTTGATAACGGGAGCAACTCCGATAGTATGTCCACAGGGAGTGCGCAGTCTAGGGATCAGAGTCCCAATGTGATTGCGCGCTCAAGGTTACAGAATGGGGAGTCCTCCTCTCAGCCAGGTGGGTTTTTATTCCGCCACTTTCATATTAATTGTTTGAATGAGCAACACGTACTCGCTGGTTGTACACAAATGTACTTCAAATTGAATAAAGTGACTGTGAGATTGTTGTTCGTATTTTCAGTTGGATTGCCAAGTTTTTTCATGTGTGTAGTTATCCGTTCGTTCTTTCATTTCGATCGTATAAGCACTTGAAAAATGGTAGAAAGAAAAAATCTCTATTTGACAGGACTTTTTCCTATACCTAGGAATTTCATTGGACTCAGAAATGATACATTGGAAGAATCTTTTGGCTCTATAGGTTGATTGTTTTCGCTCCTGTATCTTCCAAAAGGAAAAAGGATCTCTGAGAGCCATTTCCTGGATCGGAAAGAGAGTGCTTGTGCTCTCTGGATTTGCCTTAAAGTTGCTGGAAGGTTCAATGTTTACTTAGGGATCTCGAGGGTTTATAACTCCTCAGAATCCTCTTCAAGTGGAGGGCAGGGGAGATCAAATGGAGTAGACAACTCTTCATATTCTTTCATTATGTGCGCTTTTTTCCTTTATTTATGGTTCAATTTGCTTTGGTGGAATTGCTGTACATGATGATTTTTTTTCTTTCTTTTGGAAAATTAAAAAAGAAAATAATTAAGGGAAGAGGAGAAAGAAAAGCAGAAATAAGAATGCATTGGTTCTTTCATTTAGCTTGTATTTCATAGTATTTAGTGAAAGCGTGCATACAACTAGAAAGATCTTTGTCGTCCATGTTTAATTGGGAAGCTAGAACTTTGCTGTTTGGAGAATGTTCATGTAGGTTTTATGTTCAATTGAGAATTCAGCTTTTGGTAGGGAAAGAAGTGAGTACCAACTCTGTTAAGTGATATATGCACCCAGTTTGGAAAATTAAGCACTTCTTCCAACAGCCCATTTGTCGAGATGGTTGCATCTTCCTTGGAGGGTTTTGAGGGGTGGGTTCTGTTAGATGCCATAAAAGCCATTGATTTTGGGCTAGTTTGTCTACTCATTGATTGATCTCAGCAGTCCCTTGTCTTCTTCCACTTGTTCATTTTCTCCATACCGAGATTCAGTATTGAGCCCTAGGTCTCTTGGATATAAATGATGACATTAATTGTTGTTTAGAGTTTGAACTTGGAAGGTTAAAAGTCCTACATAGCATCTGTGTTGATTGGATGTGCTTTGAATTCTAATTTGTCTTGTTTCTGTAATACGCTTGTATTTAGGAGAAACAAAAGTCAATTGGTAGAAATAAATGTTATACTCGATTATATTTATGTTTACTTTCTGAAAAATAGCAAAATGCCACTACATATTGACTGGCATAATTTTGTTGACATATATCTTTACTAAATTTCTTAAGATACGGTGAACCCTGTGAATTGTGTGAAAGTAGAATTTTGATTCCAGTTAGGTAAGAGGGATCTTAAAATAAGAAATAGATTCTAGAAGAGAGTTAGGAATTTATCGAACAAACCATACGCCTATTCCTAATCCTAAAACATCATATTGTTCTGGATCTAACTGAAACACAATCTGCTGAAGGAAAAACCAAACTCTTGAAAAAGTCCTCTATGCGACACATGTGGATAAGGATTTTGTGGAATTCTATCAGGATATTCAGGTATCTTCAAGAATGAATGGTGGAAGGATATGTTAACTATCTAAGCACTTTCTGAAAAGTGGTTTTCCTTTCATTTAGTCAAGCAAAGGACAATGTATGTAGTTTAAAGATACTCCCTTCAGTATCAAGCTGTTAAGGCTTTTGAACAAGAACTAAGGAAGGAAAAACCAAACTCTTGAAAACATGAAAAGAAATCATAAAATTGTAACCAAAGTTGATATGAGTGAGATGGTGTAGACGCGTAGTCGCCAAAGAAATGGAGGTTGGAAATGCTACAAGAAAATGTAAATATTTGAAGTAGATATTGATAAATGTTCATTTAGCTAAAAATGCGTGATGCTTATTTATGGTACACAATGGCCTTCTCTCTTCAATCAGAAACTTTGAAGTTGTGGCAAGAGACAAACCAGGAAATAAAAGGAGGGGTTTGAAGGACCCAATAAAGGATGGACCGATGGAGGAAAATCACATGTTTATGAGTTTTAGAAAAACTGTGTTTTGACTTTTAGAAACTTTTTGAAACCATTCTTTTGGGTTTTAGAAGAGTTTGTTTTTTGTTTTTTGTTTTTTAGATTTGAGTCTAATCTTTTGTCTTTAGCAAAAAGCTAAATACATATATTTTCCAATTTTTGGAACACATAATGGTATAATGGAGTTTTTTAGATTTTTGGGGCCTTGGTGTTGTTAAGAATATTTATTTAAGGGAGAACGAGGAGGATTTGTTTAAAACTTATTTGAGGACAAAACTTATTTGAGGATAAAGGGAGATTATTTCAGATATTAGGGAACTGTTATGGGCTTCAGGTGTTTTTACAGACTAGGAGAGCTATTTCGATGCCATGGAAGATACTTTTAAAGGAGTTTTGGGGCCCTCCTATTTTTTTTTTTTTTTGCTGGGGGGGGGGGGGGGGTTCCATCGGATGGAAACTTATAGAGTACAGCTATGGCTAATGTGGTAATATGCGATGTTTCTGGTACAATTGCTTCAAATATCTTGGGTATTTACATCTATGCTTCCCGTATCTTCCCTTTTCTCTTCTTCTGCAATGTTCCCTTAATTACAATTGAAATGTTTGGGAAATGTAAAGTCTTGTTCTTTTTCCCGTTACAAAAACAATTAGAGTGCCATCTCCACCATGGTGTGTATGCTGCGGTCCTTATTGGAGCAGGACTCGTCCTAATTCTTCTATGGCATGTCTGTTATGGCATAGAATCGTTCGACCTACATTCTCTTTTGCCTGTTTAATGGAAGAAAAAGGGACTGAGGTGCTGTGAACCTTCTCTGGTGGACCATGCTTTGCTTTGCACAGTTCACTGAAAACCTTCTTTCTTCTGTTTCACATCTCTTTCTTTTTCTTTTTGACTATATATATTGCCAGTCTTGTACTGGTGTATGCAAGATTAGGATTTTGGGATCATCTTCAAAGTTGGCTATCCACAACACTGGATTGACTTCGCGAAAGGCTTAAGTTGTGAAATTTCATTAATTTGAAATGCCTTGCATATTGGTGATGGTGATGCTTTTCTCCAAATAATTTTGCTTTTGATATTTTGAATCACCTAACAGGGCAATTTGAATCATCATGGAGTCAGTCTGGAGGTTTAAGAAGTTCAGATGTTTGTACACCAGAGGTAGCTCTGAAAATATTTTCATTGATGACAACCATGCAATGACTTGTATCTGACTTAGTGGTTATATTTGTATATATTAGTTACTTTTCCTAATGCAGTTCATGACTTGACTATTTGCTTCTAGACTACATATGATTGTGACAACCCGAAGGAATCTGAGTCTCCTCGCTTTCAAGCTATACTACGTGTTACGAGTGCACCTAGAAAGAGGCCTGCTGATATCAAAAGTTTTTCTCATGAGCTAAATTCCAAAGGTGTTCGGCCTTACCCATTTTGGAAGCCTCGAGGTTTAAATAACTTGGAGGTACATAAGTTTCAATTGGAATTAGATTTCCTTGCATCTGATGAAAGTTCTTTAGGAAATTTTATTTGTTCTTTATTTCCTTTGTGTGTCATGCAGGAAATATTAGGTGTCATACGGGGTAAATTTGACAAAGCAAAGGAAGAAGTGGACAATGATCTGGCTGTTTTTGCGGCAGATCTAGTCGGAATTCTTGAAAAAAATGCAGATAGCCATCCTGAGTGGCAGGAAACTATTGAGGACTTGCTGGTTTTGGCTCGGAGTTGTGCCATCACAACTCCTGGAGAGTTTTGGCTTCAGTGTGAAGGCATAGTTCAGGAATTAGATGATAGGCGTCAAGAACTTCCGCCGGGTATGCTGAAGCAGCTTCATACCAAAATGCTTTTCATTCTCACAAGGTGTACCAGATTGTTGCAGTTCCACAAAGAAAGTTTGGCTGAGGAGGCACAGGTTTTAAATCTTCGAAAACCTAGAATCCTGTATTCTGCAGAGAAAAGAATTGCTCCAGGCGTGCCAAGAGATTTAAAGAGCTCTAGTGTTGAAAAGCCCTCAAAGGCAGCTTCAGCTAGGAAATCTTACAGTCAAGAGCAGCGGGGCTTCGATTGGAAGAGAGACGATGTTAAAAAGCAAGGAAATTTTCTCTCCCCTCCTGTAGATGACAGTTCAAAGAACTTGGAGTCTCCCTCAGGCAGGGACCGGATGTCTTCTTGGAAAAAACTCCCATCTCCGGCAAAAAGCACCAAAGAAGTTGCTCTGTCAAAGGAGCAAAATGAGGGTAATGTTGAGTCTTTGAAGACATTAAACAACAGGAGAGGGATTTCTGATGCTGATTTGGCTTCGGCTAAGCCTCCCGAACTTCCTGCTGTAAAAGAGTCTCATGAACATTCTTCCAAGCACCAGCACAAAGTTTCTTGGGGTTACTGGGGAGATCAGCAAAATATTTCTGACGATAGTTCAATAATATGTCGCATTTGTGAGGAACAGGTCCCCACTTTAAATGTGGAAGACCATTCAAGAATTTGTGCTGTGGCTGATCGATGTGATCAGAAGGGTCTAAATGTCATTGAGCGTCTTGTTAGAATTGCTGAGACTCTTGAGAAGTTGATGGAATCATTTGCTCAGAAGGATGTTCAACATGTAGTAGGAAGTCCAGATGTTGCAAAAGTATCAAATTCGAGTGTGACAGAAGAATCTGATCTTCTCTCTCCAAAACTCAGTGACTGGTCCCGTCGAGGCTCAGAGGACATGCTTGATTGTTTTCCTGAGGCTGATAATTCAATGTTTATGGATGACCTGAAAGGTTTACCTTCTATGACTTGTAAAACTCGATTTGGTCCAAAATCTGATCAGGGAATGACGACGTCATCCGCTGGTAGCATGACTCCTAGGTCTCCATTATTGACACCAAGGACCAGTCAGATTGACTTGCTCTTGGCAGGAAAGGGCGCTTACTCGGAGCATGATGATGTTCCACAGGTACTTTGCTTGTCTTATTAAGTTCCCTATCTGGGAGTGGTGGCACCACTTATTACAATAAATGGAGATGTATTTGATGTGCTGGTCTCTAGTTTGCAATGGGTTTTCGACTTGAAAGCATCTTAATATCCCATAAGCAGGTGGTGGTGGTTAAGGTTGCGGGTTCAAGTCCCACCAGATGTGTGAGTTAATAATGGCCAAGCCCAGAGACATAAAAACTGATGTTTATTCGAGTTACAATTTAAGCTTTCAAACCTGAACCTTTCAAGTTTTTTGGATCCTATATTCAATGGAAAAAAGGAAGTGAGTACTACAGAATCAAATATTGTTAAGTGTAGATCAAATAACATTTAATTCTATAATCATCAGTTTTTCTGAGATAAATAATCTTTATCTGGTTGAAAGAAGTATCTGATCTTATTCTGGTTTGGGACTGCGTAGTTTTCTCAGTTCCATGTTGCATTGATCTTCATTCGGGGGAGCATCTGGTTGGTAACCTCAAGGTTGAAGGTTCAAGCCCTCTAGTAGTTTGGTGTTACATATGTTAGTTGTTATAAAGAAACATTAAAAAGAAAAAGAGAAAATATAAATAAAATGGATTACTGAAGGAAAAACACTGCTATTACCAGACAATACAAAAAAGCCTGCATTGATGGACCCTTACAGACAGGTGCATACTACTTGCTGTTTTCTTATAACCTAGCAACTTTGCTTCTACCTATAGGATAGCAGCTCCAACCCAAGGCCATGAAGAAAGGAAAAAGAATTTTTGAAAGTAACATTACATCACAATTATGAATGGAAGATGATATTCTAAATATTGGTTACATCTCAAGTGTAGACATTTATCACATGTGAGATTACACCTTTCTGTCTAAAATGGCATTCTGGAGAAATGTGTTTTAGATTGTTGCGTGTCTGTAGCAATGTGCTAATAAATTGGTAGGCAAGTCAAATATTTGGTAAAAGACACAGAATAGTATAAGGGTGGGGAATAGGGATCCAGTCAGACATACAATAAACAGAGGAAGGCCAATACAACAAGCAGCAGGGGTTGTGAACAAATACCAATACAAGTGTGTGGAAAGTGGACTGAAGTCCCAACTCCAAACACAGGCTGAAGAGGCCTGAAATATATCCCTCTGCCTGAATGGAGAAGGGTAAAAGGCTGGCAAGGCAGTGGTGTCGCTGCTGTAGTGACATCTAATTTCTTATATTAGTAGAACATTTATGTAGTTTGAATTTGCAGAACATTGGATTGTTTGGTCTATCAACTTAGGGATGGAGACAATCAATATTACGTTAATATATTTAATGGTACTGCAACTTCGTGGGGGTTCCAGGCGTATTTATAGTTCATTTCACTTAATATTTGTTAGAATTTGCTCTTTGGTGCCTTAGCATGTCCTTGCTCATATCCTACTGTTAGTTTTTGCTCAAGTTTGGTGTTTTATCTTGTCAAGTTGAAATTTCAAATGGTTCATGCAGATGAATGAACTTGCCGATATTGCACGATGCGTAGCAAATACACCTTTGGATGATGATCGCTCTATGTCATATCTATTAACTTGCCTTGAAGACCTGAGGGTTGTCATTGACCGCAGGAAGTTTGATGCACTTACAGTGGAGACATTTGGGGCACGCATTGAGAAGCTGATTCGGTGTGTATTTTGTGATTGTATTTCTTGGGTGTGTCAATTTAAAACCACAGAGGGCATTGGATTTACTAGGCATGGTTCTACTGAAAAGTTTGTTCAGCATTTTGTTCTATTGAAGTATCCATACGCATCACTTCAGATTTGAAGGTTTTAATGGGACTTTACAAGGGATATTTGTGAAATGTAACGGATTTTGATTTTCCAGGGAGAAGTATTTGCAGCTCTGTGAGATGGTGGAGGATGAAAAGATTGATATTACCAGTACTGTAATTGATGAAGATGTTCCTTTGGAGGATGATGTGGTTCGCAGTTTGAGAACAAGCCCAATACATTCATCGAAGGATCGTACCTCTATAGATGACTTTGAGATTATAAAACCTATCAGTCGTGGAGCATTTGGACGAGTTTTCTTGGCTAAAAAGAGAACAACAGGGGACCTATTTGCGATAAAGGTACCTTTTAAAATGCTGCTTCTCTGACTTCTTCGAAGTTAGAACTGTGTATATGTTGTTTGATTTATGCCTCTCCCTCTGGATTAGTTTGCTAAAGCTTCTTTCAATCTGTTTGTTTGTTGTTTGATTTATGTTTTCAAATTTCATTTTTGTTGATCTTCCCTGCTTTTTCTTTCTTGCATAGCCTAATCAATCCTGTTATAATCTCTTTCTTTTTTCTATGCTTGAAGTGTGAGACATTTTTTTGGGTGTTCTTTGCATCAGAGAAGGAATATTATATCCACTTTTTGCTGTGGTTTATAGCAATATCTTCCTTCACCACTTTGTTCTTTGTTTTTGTAGCCCATGGAAGCGCCTCCTTGACATTTTCGTTCCATGTGTTGTATGTTTTCAATGAGCTGTGAAGGATCTTAGGTTGTAATTGCATGTGATGTTTGTCTCATTTGCAACAGGTTCTAAAAAAGGCAGATATGATTCGAAAGAATGCTGTTGAAAGTATATTAGCAGAACGCGATATTCTAATTTCAGTCCGCAATCCTTTTGTGGTGAGCAGGTCTAGATAGTTTGACATTTCCCTTTGCTTTGAAAATTTTAATTCCCTTTAACAGGTGGGTCATTATCAGGTTCGGTTCTTCTATTCTTTTACATGCCGTGACAACTTATATCTCGTGATGGAGTATCTGAATGGAGGAGATTTGTATTCATTATTGAGAAACTTGGGCTGCTTAGATGAGGATGTTGCTCGTGTATATATAGCAGAAGTTGTAAGTATATGTTCTTCTTTTCTTTTTTCCTTCTGTCCTCCTTTTGAAAGCTTATTGATTCTTATGTTATAGTGCAATTCTAACATCTGTGGACCTTTTTATTTGTTTTCTTCCTTGTTGGGGGGGGGGGGGGGGGGGGGGGGGGAGGGGGGGGTGGGGGTAGCGTGGGGGGGGGGGGGGGTTCTGCAGGTGCCTTGCTTTGGAATATCTTACATTCTCTGCGCGTTTGTTCCATCGTGATTTTGAAGCCTGATAATCTGTTAATTGCACACGATGGTCATATTAAGGTGACTGATTTATAGTGTCCAAATGCTTGGCTATGGTTGGCTCATTTAGCGGACGGAGTGAAGTCAATTCGTATGCTTTGATTAATTTTTATTTGGAAGTGAGAATGATATCTAGACCTGATAACTTCTACCCTGTCAAACAGTTGTTTTCAGACCATCTAATCATCTAAATGGTAGATTGTCAGTACTTATTTTTTTACTCATTAGATGTTTATATTATCCGTATGAACACGTGTCCTAGGTTATGGCAAACACCAGTTTGATGGTTGTAATGTGAAATAACATCAGGGAAAGTGAGCTAAATAAATGAGGAAGCATCATAATATCATTCAAGTATGAATTTCAATTGTTTTGGCCTGTAGAAGCTTGCTTTTGTAGCCTATTTTTCGGGCATAGCTGTGGATTTGCCCAGCCCTTCTGTCTCACCTTATTTATTAAGATGACACATTTATATGGCCTTGCAAATCTTCCTCATTGCTCATGGTTGTTTTGTTTTTCTAAGCAGTGGCACCTGGTAAATTGTTATTAACTGATCTGCAAAATGCCTTTTCCATACCTATTGCTTCTGTTGAATGTTTACATGGTTTGTGGTGGGAGGTGTTGTGTTTGCCTGTTTCGCACTGACACAGGTATACTAGTGTGACTTTTATGTCGCCTACTATATAGATAGGTCACTATAGACTTGCTATTGATATTTCTCAGTGACATTGACCCGCACTAGCCTTGGTACATTAATGAACAGGAAGCACGATTTGTGGCGTTCTTCTTGGATCAAGCATATCAAGAGGAAGAGTCTAAGATAGTAAGAGGAGTAAATGCTCAGACACTCATTGTTAGCTCATCTCCACCTCAAGGTATTTGTAAAGCACAGTAGAGGACGTAGTTGATTTTAAGCCTGAGCTCCTACTCCATACTGAGAATCGATTGCTACTCATCCGAAGAATGTTCATCCAGAGGAGCTAGACGTGATGGGTGAATAGCCTCAACCATAAAATTCTCACATCAAAGAGGTAACTCTCAAAGTCAGAGCTTGTTGCCTTGCTCTCTGACAACCTGAGACCTTTTCGGAAATTTACTGGATAAAAAATATTTGTTTTAAGGAAGAGAAACTTGTCCCCTTGTTGGCTGGTTTTGAGTGCACTTCTTTCTTTAATCATATGAGGCACACATGACCTTGAGAGTGCCTGTTTAGAATGTATTTTTATTGCTTGCATGTTTGATAGATATCTTCCTTTTCAAACTTAAAAGAACTTCCTCTGTTCCATCGTTGCAGTTGACGGACTTTGGGCTTTCTAAGGTTGGTCTCATCAACAGCACTGATGACTTGTCTGGTCCAGCGGTTAGTGGGACGTCCCTACTTGGGGAAGATGAACCTCAGTTCTCTGCATCTGAGCATCAGCGAGAAAGGCGGAAGAAACGTTCTGCTGTAGGTACACCTGATTATTTGGCACCGGAAATACTTTTGGGAACAGGACATGGTTCGTATAGCCTTTTCTTAGTTTAAGGTGCTATTAATGTCTTATTTGATTTTCCGTAAACTTCAACTTCAACTTTGGTCATCTTGAAAGAATGAATGAAACTTAAGCAAGGTGGCTTATTAGTTATAGGCTCCACCATTTTCAAACCCAGTTCTGACTGTGCTTCTACAAAGTAAATTGATGTGTTAATTTTGTCGTGTCACTTTAAACAATGTGACACTCAACCATCATCCCTCTCCCTTGCTCTGTATCCCCATCCGCCCGCTCTCTCTCCTCCTATCTTCCCTTTGATTAAAGTTCAAGACTAATAGTATATAATCAAACCTTGTTCTTGCAGGTGCAACTGCTGATTGGTGGTCTGTGGGTGTCATATTATTTGAATTGATTGTTGGGATTCCTCCCTTCAATGCAGAACATCCTCAGGTTAACATGTTGCTTATTCTGCTGACCACTTGGTGAAAATATCATTTACTAAGCTGCAGTTATTTATATCTTTTAAATCTTCTATACAATGTGTAGGAGGTCTCTGCATCGTGACAATAAAGCGTGTAAAAGGCGGAAGCAAACGTTCTGCTGTAGTGTACACCTGATTATTTGGCACCGGAAATACTTTTGGGAACAGGACATGGTTCGTATAGCCTTTTCTTAGTTTAAGGTGCTATTAATGTCTTATTTGATTTTCCGTAAACTTCAACTTCAACTTTGGTCATCTTGAAAGAATGAATGAAACTTAAGCAAGGTGGCTTATTAGTTATAGGCTCCACCATTTTCAAACCCAGTTCTGACTGTGCTTCTACAAAGTAAATTGATGTGTTAATTTTGTCGTGTCACTTTAAACAATGTGACACTCAACCATCATCCCTCTCCCTTGCTCTGTATCCCCATCCGCCCGCTCTCTCTCCTCCTATCTTCCCTTTGATTAAAGTTCAAGACTAATAGTATATAATCAAACCTTGTTCTTGCAGGTGCAACTGCTGATTGGTGGTCTGTGGGTGTCATATTATTTGAATTGATTGTTGGGATTCCTCCCTTCAATGCAGAACATCCTCAGGTTAACATGTTGCTTATTCTGCTGACCACTTGGTGAAAATATCATTTACTAAGCTGCAGTTATTTATATCTTTTAAATCTTCTATACAATGTGTAGGATTGGGTGATTTCATCGTGACAATAAAGTGTAAAACACATAGGCAAGCCTTGGTTGTTAGAGTTGTTTATGACATAAATGTGTATGTGAACTACTAGTTGGGTTTTTGAACTTGTTGACCAAATGCTTTTGATGTTTAAGCTTGCCAATTGGTGCAATGAAGATGCATTAAATTGCAAGTTATTGATCCATTACTGCACTAAGGGGTTGTTCGTTTTGTAAAAAATTATAAAATTTTAGAATTTTTTTGAATAAGAAATTGTGAATATTTATATAGATGGAGTTTTATAGATTTTTGTAAAAATTGGTGAAAATTTTTAAAGATATTTAATTTTTATTAAATTTGTAAAAGGTGTAGAGAGAGATGATTTGATGTAATTTTTTAATAAAAAAAGTATTGGAGTTTGGTGAAAAAGTATGGAGAGAGAAGATTTGTTAAATTTTTTTTTTTTTGAAAAGATATTGGAGTTTGTGTGAAAAGTTGTTGTGTGTAAAGGTATTGGTATTTGTGTAGGAATTTTGAGATTTTGGATGTTCGTTTTTGTGAATTTTGTTACATTCATTGTAGCCTAGAATATTTTTGCAAACGAACATTCCCTAAGCATTAGGCGACTTACTGTGGAATGCGGTGTGCACCAATTGGTGTGTTCCACTTATAGAGTTATGTGCAATAAGCTAGTTTTTATTTGCAACACATGGTTTTGCTCATAATATGTAGATGATAAATAATGTTTCTTTTTAGGAGGGGAAATAAGTATGTTGATTTTCTGCATGTTTCTGGAAGACAATTGATGTGAAGTAACCTTCTAAAAGCATCAAACTAGATTTTGTTTATATTGATCCTGTGTTGAGTGTCATAGATTGAGTCCTCATCTCTGGGTTTTTTGGTTTTGTTTTTCTTTGTTATAGACAATATTCGATAATATTCTCAATCGTAATATACCTTGGCCCCGGGTGCCAGAAGAAATGAGTCCTCAAGCACGAGATTTAATTGATCGGTAAGAGCAATATCTGATTGTAATTATATTTGGTTTGAACTGGCAAAATCTACTATATGAGGAAGTTAATGTCTATCCTATAAATACTTGGGCTAGATAATATGTTACCAGTTATGTTACAGGATTCTACTATCTGTTGATTGTCATTGCTGATTGGAATTGGTACATGTGGGATGCAATGAGATGTTCTGTGAAAACCAACTGAAAATTTTTAACCGTGCCAGTTGTATGCATGGACTCGAATTTGGAATTTAAACATTACAGTCTGGACAGATTTACAGTACTCAGCCAAAACGAGAGAAAAAAAGTGGCAAGGATTAGCAATAAACTAAAGGTTTGGTGGAGATGAAATATGAAACTTGTCTACTGATTACAGTTTTATAGTAAACCTATATCAGCTCTCAGTAATGCATGACGGTCTAAAAGTGTTGGTGATAGTGTCATGTGTGATTCGAAGTGACTGGTGCATGTCTTTATCATCTAGTCACGTGTTATCTTTGTATGTTTTTCCTACAGTGATGAATTAGTGGCAAAATGTGATAGTTTCATAACCAAACATCATTGACTGTCAGATCTTGTTTGCTTGCTTTGATCAGGCTTCAATGGATTGCACAATATAAAGGGCTTAGATTCATCAAATTTGTTGGCGTTTGTTGTATGCTACATGTTAACTACTTTTTGAACTGTGCTAAATGTAGATTAGAATATATTCTTGGCATACAAGGAGGTGTCTGTTAGTAACATCTGTTTAGGAGTGTTTAGAGGGCTGGCGGGTTGACTTATGGGGCATTGTCCTGTTTTTCAAAGACTGACTTCATTGTTTGCATACATCGTACATGTTTTAATGCGATTTTCTTCATGTAAGGGTCACAGTTCTGGGGTCAGTACTTGCTTATCCATGATAGATGCTAGTTTTTGAATTGATAACGTTCTTTTACTAAGTTTAGGGATGCTGATATATCTAGTTTTCAGATTACTGACTGAAGACCCTCATCAGAGACTTGGAGCCAGAGGAGCATCAGAGGTGATGTTGACTCTTAACACCTTTTTCCATTAATTCTTGTTACATGTTCTCACGAGACCTTAGATGTTGAACTACTAACAGAGAAATTTCCGATCCAGGTGAAGCAACATGTATTTTTCAAAAATATCAACTGGGACACACTTGCCAGGCAGAAGGTACAATTGCCTGATCCATATAAATTCATAAAGATCTGGAAGCTATAATATTCCTTGATGTTTGGGATGGACTGCACCATTGAGTTTTGTCTCTTTTACAGGCTGCATTTGTTCCCTCCTCAGAGAGTGCACTAGATACCAGTTACTTCACAAGTCGCTACTCATGGAATCCTTTAGACGATCAAGCGTATCCAGCGAGCGATGAGGATTCCAGCGATGCTGACAGCTTAAGTGGCAGCAGTAGTTGCTTGAGCCATCGCCAGGATGAAGTGGTATTTCATTACTGAACACTTGTTGAATTTCACAAAATTATGATTGGAACCTGTTTAGATATGAGATTTATTGAGTTGCTTTGCGCTTCTGCTACCTGGATAAACAGGGAGATGAATGTGGGGGTCTTGCTGAATTTGAGTCTGGCTCAGCTGTAAATTACTCCTTCAGCAATTTTTCATTCAAGGTAATTCTTATCTCTTGGTTTTATTCCTTATATGACCATTGAAGTTGCGCTATATAGAGTATAGGCATGGTTCATAGGTTAAATGATGCACTGTTTATTGCCTTTGTGATCCTTCTTGAATTATTAGTGCATATAAATGCTAATTCGGAGTAAGAATGTGAATAGTTTCTCCCCATGTTGGGGAGGAGGGAGGGGTAAGGGTGTCCGACTCCCTATGTCAAAAAAAATTGGGCTCCCATGGATGTGGTTCATGTTAGTCCGGTGCCGTTTTGATGTTTCTCATAGCAATGACTTGGTATGGTATTCAATATTATTTTAGCTGTCAGCCTTTGGCACGACTGATGATTCTGGGTTACGTTATATCTCTGTACCATTAAATGATAATTCTGGGTTAAAGTTCTTTCTCTGTACCCATATGCGTCTTAATGCAGCAATTTTCTCTTTTAAATCTCTGTTTTTTAGAGATCTTGTCATGCAGCCTCTTACTTTAGTTTTTTTATTACTTTTGGTCATTCAGAATCTCTCCCAGCTAGCATCAATCAACTATGATCTACTCTTCAAGGGTTTGAAGGACGAGCGCTCTGACAAATCCTAATGCATGACTTGTCTGTGGATCAAAAGCCAGATGGGGTCTTGCATTAGGTTGATTTTGGCATGTTCGTGGGGCTTACCCAGCGATATTATATACCCTGTACATGTATGATCTCAAAACTTTTCAGACTTTTCTCGCACCTTTCGAATATAGTATGCTGTTCAGGAATTGGACTGATGTTTCCCATTTGCAGAAGTGGAACAGGACTTAAAAGAGAGACTGGAACTGGTCGGGATGCCGCTATCGAGTAAACAGGTCTACTCTGTGGGGTTTCAGTGTTTGCGTTGAGATGTTTTGTTTGATTTACCCCTAATGTATATTCCCCAGTGTTTTTATAGTCTCGTCTTTGTTGTACGTTGAACTGTCTTCTCCATAGCAATGAGAACAGTCCCATATGTACAGTACGTGTTCAAGGTTTGCCAAAAACAATTGCAAATCGTCGAGTGACGAATGTCTCTCTTGAACTTCATATTTTCGACGGGGATTCAACACTAGTTAATTTCAATTGTTTTAAAACGACGAAAGAAGTTAATGATAGAGCAAAAGAAGCCGTAAAAACCAATGGATTTCAATCGCTTTTGTTTTTGTGGGAGAATGATTGAGAGGCAAGATACTAATAATCTTTAAGAGAAAGGTTTAGCTCCAGTTGGTTTTACGAATGACATAACACGTTCTTGAAAGTTCAAATGGGCTACAAGTTTGAAGAGCTATAGAGAAACAAGTCTATGAAATTACTCTTTTTGTAGAGTACTAGTTGGGTGGAAATTCATCAATTAGAGTAATTCAATGTTGTGAGGGGGACTATTTTCTTGATTTGTTACAAAAAAAGGAGAGTTGCCTGGTGTTTAAAATTACCTGCCGATCATTTCATCCGACTAATTGAGATTTGGTACAATTTCTAGAGAGAGAGAGAGGGGGG
The DNA here is from genome assembly GCA_003952965.2 of Morella rubra. Taxonomy (NCBI): domain Eukaryota; kingdom Viridiplantae; phylum Streptophyta; class Magnoliopsida; order Fagales; family Myricaceae; genus Morella; species Morella rubra. The sequence continues at coordinate 4,446,615 of CM025853.1, read as the reverse complement.
GAGGGAGGAAGAGGGAGGGGAGCTCGGGTAGAGAGAGAGGGTGTGAGAGGAGGGAAGCAAATTGGGGGAGGGAATTTCAAATCCACTTAAACAACTTCAAAAAACTCTCTTTCCGGTGGCGGGAGAAGTGCCAGCTTCTGTTGCCACCCACCCCCTCTCTGATTATTGTCATTTTCTTCATTTCTCTCCTTGCTTTCTTGGTTCTTTGCTCGGAATCTTAGCGGCTAGATCTCGGACTCTTATGGGTCATCAAGGGTCTAGCCCATCTCCTCCTCTAGGTCAGCTTAGCCGTACCAAACCAATTCTATTTGGTCGGCCCACACACCCAATCTTGTTCCTCACTTCTAGGTTGATTTCGGCGGGATTTGGAGGTAAGGCACTCTTGGGTGGTTATGGCAGCCCATGGCGAGCCCAATGCCACCAAGAACTTTGCATTCCAGCTGCCCATGGACCCCACGCGCCATCGGCGTTTTTGGCCTTCTTAGCTCCTTTTTTTGGTGGCTCTCTAACTCTAGCTAAGCTTTTAGTCTTAGGTTTTGTTTTTTTCTATTTCGGTCTTGTTGGCCTTATGTTTCTTTTTATGTTGTTCTGGATCTTTGATGGGCCTCTCTGGTCCCTTGTGGATCTCTTCCGGCCTTTCGGTGGGTCTTGTCGTGTTCAGGTTGTCGACGCTTTTATTACTATCCCGTTTAGGTCTTGGTATTTTTATCTACTGTTATCGACCGCTCTCTTTATTTAGCATGGAGTATTTAGTGATTTTTCTGCTAGTTTTATTTTACAAGTGGTTTCAATTAGGTCATATGTAAGTTTATCCTTGTATGGTTCTAACTTTTCTCTATATTTGTACTATCTTTGCATTAATAAAATGTTTTCTGAGAAAAAAAAACAGCATAAAAAAATATATAAATTCAATTCAAAAAATCTTGTTTAGCAGTGGAACCTATAGCGGTTAGCAGTTCCACTGCTATAGCCGTGGGGTAGTGACCGGAACCGGTTGAATAGGCCTCAAATCTCATGGAAAGACGTCCAAAGCATAACAAGTCCATAAAGTGACCAATATCCTTGTTTTTCCTCAGTCACGATTTTGATAGACGAAACAAAAAGGACAGTTTATACATCCTGCGATCTTAACCAACAATAACAACAAAGCCAAGTAATTTTACGATGAAAATAAGTTCAAAGCAAGGGAACTTATCAAATTCTAAAAAGAAAATCATTTCGAAAAATTGAAATAGAAAAAAAAAAAAAAAAGTCTAGTCACCCTAAAGTGGCACAAACTTTGAAAACAGAAAAAGATGTAATGAAGAGTACTTTGAAACTTGGATTGCAAATTCCCTAAATTTGTGGCTTGCAAAGGGGGTATGGTAAACAAGTGATAATTTAAGAAAAATTGTATCAAACGAAAGGTGAAAAAAAAGAGGAAGAATGGATCTTTCTACTGCTCCAAATCTAATGCAAGAGGATTAAGCGATTTTTATTTTTTACCTTTTTCTTTTGGGTAACTGCTGATACCAAAAAGTGCTTTGCAGCTTCTAAAAAAAATTACTAAAAGTAGAAAACACAATTTGCGTACACTAATTTTTGCAATTTTCATCATTTGCACCTCCAACTATTAAACCCAATACATTGCACCTCCTGAGTTTACTTTTTGGACCATTAGAATTGTGATATGTGACACATTTCTAATTAATTTTAATGACGGATATTAACATAGAATGTAAAGGGTAAACTCCTCGATAGTTTGTGGTGAAGTGTGTCAGTAACATTATAATTTTCTCATACTAAAACCTTGACATTGGGCAGCCTTCTAAAATATGAACCGACAAGATAATGGAGGTTTATGAATCCATATTACAAGAAGGTTTGGTATACCTAATCTTAGATGCTTCCAACTAAATAATTAAATTGAAAAAATGCATTTTTTTAATGGTCCACTGACGTTGCCAACAGGAGCTATATCATGCCTAATATCTTATTTGCAAGTAGGTCCACAGAATAAATGCCTTGACTAATCTCCTCACATGGCACAGTTTGACACTCCACGATATTCATATTTCTATCGGTCTTACTTCAGCGACAAACAATTGTTGGACAATCTGGCCTCGGGCAAGATTGGTTATTGCTGTTTGTCCTCCGTTTGGGATATGGGACTGGGAGTTTCTAATTTTTGTATTTATTTGGTGAAGGGTTTTGTTCTCATCCTACTGCAGAGCCGTTTTGATTCTTCAGCAAAGCAAACGACAGTATGACACCAATAGCAAGGAGACAAACGCAACCCATGTTGGAAAAATCGAAGGTATATCTTTGCTTCTTTCCCTACAGTTTTTTGTTTTCTTGCTCTTTTCTTTTGAAACCCATCTTGAGGAAAAAGGAAAAAGGAAAAAAACTAGGACCTTAAAAGACATCTCTTGAATTTCTGGGGCTTTGGATGCCAAACAAAAATTAGCCAGAAGCCCACAAGTAGGACCACATATACTGCTTGCCGACTTTTTACAGCTGAGCCTCCATTTACATGGCAATAGCTTGGTCCACCATAAAACCTCTCATGATTGTCATCTTTTCAAAGGCATCCACAGACTTTTGGCCTTTTCCAGGACAGCATCATTTTATCCACCACTGTATGATATTTTGAAATTTCAATCTGCAGACCATGTTGCTGCGACAAGGATTCTCTCATTGACCTTTGATAATTTCTGAATAGTTGCTTAGCTATAGAGTTGTTCTGATTACCAATTAGAATGAACAAGAGAAGATCAAATGCTCATTCTCTGGATATAGAATCTGGCCACCAATCCATAAGAAATTCTGTCCAACAAACAATGACACATATAGCTGTCAGGAGTTAAAGAAAGAAGCCCCTACTGTTACCAGCCACCTTGTGAGTGTGACTGACTTTTTAGGAGAATTTAAAACCGATTAAGTGGGTTTGGGTAGGTTTAATACATCTTTACCAAGGTAGGATTGGATCTGAATGCAAGCTTTTGCCACCAAAGAAAGTGGCTTGGGAGATTGAATCACCTGAAGAGACATCACAACCAACAAACAAAAGAAACTATAACATCTCAACTTCGATGGCCTAAAAGTTGCAACAAAAGCAAAAGCGAAAGCAAAAGCAAAAGCAAATGTAATAATTACAACCACCATCATCCAACAATAAGTAATGGAAAAGATATCCACCCCAAAGTATTAATGAGAAATGAGAAAAAGAACTAGTACAATGGGGGAGTGCCAGAGGAGAAAAAAGAAATAAAAAGGGAATTAAAAAATTGACAGTTGGCTTCCCTAAGGAAAGAAGATGAGACCCAGATTCAACATACAATCAAAACACCAGAATTAACACGCAGGATTTGCGCATAATAAACCTAAGTTCCTTGTACAATCCATCACGAAGGATGATGGCATGCATTGAAAGTGCTCACCGAGAAGATATATCTTCTGTATCATTGATGAGATCAGGTTGTGGGTCATGATCTTCACGCAAGCTAGAACGACGCAGCTCTTCAATGCGCATTACCACCTCAGCCATTGAAGGGCGCTTGTCGGGATATGGAGCAGCACAATCTACTGCAAGCTGCAAGAGCTGAACCATCTCCTCCTCAACATTCTGGTACCTTAGGAGCTCAAGATCAAAAACCTCAGATGTCCACTCCTCTCTAACTATGGACTGCACCCATCTGGGTAGGTCAACCCCTTCCTCATTCAAAAGCGCGTGAGTGGGGGCCTTCCCAGTTAGCAGTTCCAGGAGCAATACACCAAAGCTGTAGACATCTGCCTTCTGGGATACTTTCCGAGGGTCAGTGACCTCAGGGGCTCGATAGCCAGCAACACGGTTGGGAGTGGAGGAGGGCCCGACAAGGTGTGCTAAGCCAAAATCAGAAACTCGGGCATCGTAGGATTTGGTAAGCAGGATGTTGGATGATTTGATGTTTCCATGAGAAACATTGGGGCCTTGAGAGTGCAAATATTCAACTCCACGAGCAGCTCCAAGAGCAATGGCTGACCTGATTTCCCAATTCAATGGAGTTCTTCCAGCTCCTTTGTTTCCTATAGTAGAGAATAAGAGACAGTAAGGTAGTAAAAATAAAAATGACAAGTCATTGAAGTATTTCTCATTAGGTCTTGGATTGTTTTAGGAGGTTCAGGTATTAAACACTTTTACAATGAGTTGCAGGAAAAGTTCCAAGAGGAGTTCTCCTACAAATGCTATTCTCTATGATGCATAACTCAAATCTGAATTCCTGAACATGAATATGTGAAACTCAAACAATAATGACCCAAATAATGCATCACTCCTTGGATGCGAAAGTCTAAGTAAACGTGACAATAGTGGGATGAACGCAAACCGCATGAATATATCTCCATCATAATTTAAATTATCAACTAACGGCTTCATGGAAGTCAAAGTGAAGCAAGCACAACAGCACGACCAATAGGGGGAGAAGGGGAGAGGGGGGAATCTAGCCAATGGCCTAATAGCCCTCTTGGAGATGGAAAAACAGCCTACAAAAGCCTCGAGACAATTCAAAGCAAACAAAAGCATACTAGATTGTAATTCCCGTTTCTTTCTTGAGTGGAAAGGAGATTATTTATAACAATAACCCATTGAAAAAAAAGTAAAAAAACAAAAGGTTAAATAAAATTGAGACCAAAGGTATCATCTCCTAAAATTATGCACAAACAGAAATCATAATAAAATCACCAAACCGTAAGCCCGAAAAGCACAGCAACACACGAAAAGCTCACCATGCAAGAGCGCAGACAAGCTTCCCATGGTCATGTAATCATGCACAAGCAGCTTCTCGTCCCTGCTATAATAATAAGCTCTCAGAGGGACCAGATTCTCGTGATCCATTGCTCCCACCGCCTCAATCTTCTCCTTGAACTCCCTCTCCGAAATTGTCACATCCTTCAACCTTTTCACCGCCACCACCGTCCCCATCTCCAAAACTGCCTTGTACGCAGTACCGAACGTCCCCTTCCCCAAAACCTCCGCCGAGGCCCTCAACAAATCCTCCAAATCAAACACCCTCGCAGCATTCCCGAAAAACACCAATTTCTTAGCCACTCCACCAGCACCGTTCGCTTCTACCTTCCCATTTCCAGCCATTGCCGCGGCCGCGGCTGCGGCCACCGAATACCCATTCCCGTACCCCCCGTTCTCGATCTCCCCAGTTTTCTCGCCCGGAATCTCCACCTCCGGGTGCTTCACCGTCGCAATGTCGACCGCACTCGTCTTCTTGTTGCTATTCTTCTTCCGGCACAACACTATGAGGATTACGAGGATTAACAGAAAAGCCAATACAGATCCAATCACAATACCGGCAATTGCACCGCCAGACAAGTTCTTTCCGCCGTTCCCGTTCTCTTCGGGAATAGTAACATTTCCGAAACAAGATTCAAAGGGACGCCCGCAGAGTGAATTCCCCAGAAACGAATCCTTCGTAAAAGACTGGAGCTTCACTGGGACTGACCCATTGAGCAAATTGTTGGACACATTGAACTGCTCGAGCTTTGGGACATCGAACTGGGGAGGAAACGTCCCAGTCAGTTGGTTGTTTTCGAGGAACAACGTCCTCAACCTGGTCAGATTGTTGAAACCGAGAGAGATGCCACCAGAAAATTTGTTGGAAGCAAGGTTGAGCCGAACGAGGTCACGAAGAGTGAACAGGAAGTTGGGGATTTCACCAGAAAAGAAGTTACCTTGCAAGTAGAGGTTTCGAAGGTTCACACAGGAAGCGAGATCAGTAGGGAGTTGACCAGTGAGAGCGTTGAAGCGCAGACTGATAGTGCGCACACGGGTCAGGTTGCCGAAAACGCCGGTGGGTAGTTGGCCTGAGAGGGCCATTGCGGGGAGGCGGAGCACGGTGACGCGGTTGCCCTCGCAGTTCACTCCAACCCAAGAGCATGGACTGGCTTCCGTGGCGTTCCAGAAAAGTGTCCGGCCACCGACAGCTGACCGGAGGGCCAAGAGTGCAGATCGGTCCGAACCCAGATCTGGTCTTGCCAAGGGTAGCACAAAGAGAAATGTGAAAAGCAAAATGGTAAGCGTTTGAGGCTGCATTCTGGTATTTTGGTGGGTTTTCTCCAAAAGAAAACCCAGATTACTAAAAGGCAGCACAAGAAGGAAATGAGTCCTTTGGGTTCTCAAGCTATGGTTTTATTTCTAGGCATTGGTTAGTCTCTGGGAGTAGAGAGTGCGTTAGAGAAGCTGCATTTTCGTCTGTGGATATGAAAAGGTCAGGAAAGAGAGAGAGAGAGAGAGAGAGAGAGAAAGAGAGACGGAGAGAACGAGAGAGAGAGAGTAAAGACAGGGGAAGAGAGACTGTGATGTTAATGCCAGTTAGATAGAATACCAGTAGAAAAGCAGAGGAAAGGTGGTAAAGTAAGAAACCCTAGTTGTATTCTACCCACAGTGTGTTGCGTAGTCAACTCTTCTTCCACTCTTTTTTTTTTTTGTTTTCATTTCTAATAGTCCTCTGTCGTTTCCTTTTCCTTTTCTTTATCCTCCTCTTTTTTCTTTTTCCTTTTTTTTTTCCGAATATAATTTTTCTTTTTCTTTTCTGAAATATAAAATAAAGAGAGTACCACGTTCCAGCAATTTTAAGCTTTCAGAAAAATAAAATAATAAGGGCCTCAAAATTAGAAAAAAAAAAAAAATACAGAAAACGTGATCCTATTAAAGAGTCTAATTTTCTCCTTCTGGCTACCTAGTCTTAATTGCTTTCTTTTGGTAACCATATAATTCTAATAATTTATACTTCTAACTCTCTACTCCTAATAATACCATGAATCATGCTCCCATTAACTAGCTTTCAACTTTTTATAGAAAAATAATAATAAACCTTAACGACTTACAACCTCTTTATATAAATGACAACAATTAGGAAGTAAAACTTTAATAAATCTCTTCATCTTAAATATTTATTATTGATTTAAAAAAAATTCATGCATATAACCAGCTTTATATGAAATTCAAAACAAAGACAAGATTTTGACAGAAAAATTGCTTCACAGAATAAAATCTTATATATAAATTTTTTATTTTATTTTATGACGAGGAGAAACCTAACCTGGCAAGCCATTTGGCTATACTTGAATAATGTTTCAAAACGTTTTCAAACACTTATCACACTCATTTTTTTTTATCAATTTCAATAACTTTTCACCAATCCCAATAACTTTTTACAAATTCCAACAACTTTTTACACATTTTTCACCAATCCTAAAAGAATCTACACTATTTCCTAAAAAAACACAAACACAAAAAACTGTTTCGAGATTTAAACCAAATAAAGTCAAATCTCGGATTAGTATAGTTCTCAACCCACACAGGATAGGTAAGTCTGAGTGTGATCTTAAGGCAGCACACCCCAGCCTTACTTTTTTATCAATTACAATAACCTTTTCACCAATCTCAATAACTTTTTACAAATTTCAATAACTTTTTACATACTTTTCACCAATCCAAAAAAGAATCTACACTACTTCTAAAAAAATACAAATACAAAAAACTGTTTCAAGATCTAAACCAAATATAATCAAATCTCGAATTAGTATAGTTCTCAACCCACACAGGATAAGTAAGTCTGAGTGTGATCTCAAGGGAACACATCCTGAGTCTCAAGTTCTGACCACTTGAACCAACCCTCTAAATTTAATATTTAATTTAAAAAAAGGTCTTCCTTGGCTGCTAGGGAATTGTGCAAGCAGCTAACTAGACCCACGAGCTGATAATGTCTTAAATTACTTAAACAATATTATTGTGTCATAATCGACCATTTGCGAGCTGTTATACGAAATCAATAAGTTAAAACATTTTTCTAGATAAATAATCACAATAAATAGAGTGACCGTACAAATACAAAGTTTCTGTTGATCGTAAAAGCTCTAACTTTTTGACTCGTACAATGTACGTGGGGTTTCTTAAGCTTACTAATTAATATTTAATGTATATTATGTTAATATATTAAACATCTCTTGAGACCTGAATATTGGCTTTATGGAATGAATTTAAGATTATAGATTGGGATTTAATTCTTTTATTTAAACTCTCTATTTTTAGTGAAAACGAAATCTGATCCCCTGTATCCACCGTGCATTGACTCCACAGACAGATACATTTTAAATCCCTTAATTTGGACCTATTAATATAGAATGATAGTAATTTTCAAAAGAGTTGAATTAATATAGTTTTATCAATCTATTTAACGATTTAAATATTTGATAATTTCAGCGTCCTTCATAGTTTGAGAAATCTCTTTACAAAAGTATTTCATCTCACGTGTACTGGTGAAAGAAAAAAAAAACATATATATGTCAAAGGAGGAAACTTCTGACCAATCAGCAGTTTTTACATTTACAATTAGTGACTTTTTTCAATAATCTCATTTAATGTAGAATCTTTCATAAAAAGAAATAATATAGTTTCAAAAATTGACCTTAGTTCAAAATAAATAAAACGGGTGTTGAATCTTCACATATAATAGAGGGTAAATTAGAGAAGGTATATAAAATCTGGTCACTGGACCTTTTATTTTTTATATTTTAAAGTGAATAGTATTCTAAAGACATGTCAAATAATAATAACTGCGAAACTATATAATTTAAGCCGTGATATTATGACTAGAGTAGCTTATTATATCTATCTCTCTTTAACAATTTGGGTAATAAATTGATAATCCTCTTACTTTTTAACAAACTCGATTACTTTTTTATTTTAGTTGTATTTTGTATTATGAATGCATACAAATTATAAGTTAAATGTTTCTATTTATAGAAACAATACAAAAGTATAATAGGAAAATATTCATACATTTAAATTTGAATATCTACGTTTAAACTTGAATCTCAATAACTTAATACCAAATGTGTTTGACATATTTTCAAACATTTTAGAAGAAAATTTTCGAAATTTGACTTTTATGAAAATTTGAGAGAATTTAGTTGAAAAAAAAGGGGCTATGATTGGAATACGCAAGCAAATTGCTACGGTACAATAGGGGGTTCATTGCCAAAACCCCTTTGTGACTTTTGCACACATTATATGACGGTCCCCCCTCTGCGAAAACCGAAAGAGTTGGTGGCGACGGAATGTCCATTTCAAAATGGTTGACAGGAGTTTGCTTTCTTGGTGCTTAATTCTTCCTCGTTTAAGCTAAATCTAAGGTAATTGCATTAAACATGCATCCTCAACATTATTTGAAGCTCAACTGTCCCTTTTTAAGTATCGTTGGAACGATGTTTGTCTGGGTTCTTCCTAACAAATATTCAAACATGTAATAATGTTGCGACGGTGAGATTGGATAGAGAGATCCATCTTCGAATTTCCCTTTCCAAAAACCTTTTTGCCTTTATTATTTTGTTTAAAAGAGCTTTTTAATTTCCTGAATTAAAAAAGGAGTCCATGGTGGTATTATAGTCCAGTTTACTTAAATTTGGATTAAGACATGGCGTAGGGACTCCAAGACAGTAGTGAGACACATAAAGAATCCAACACGTGCCTTATGTAAAGCCACAGGAAACTCACTAATCTCAGAGGGGAAGGCGTTATTCAAATTCCGGACTATAAATACTTGAGACATAGTTCAGATCTAATAACCAACCACTAGGCCGTCACCCCTGATAATTCTGTTTTAGGAGTTTTGGCTATAACACAAGTACGGCTTAATTGTTTTAGGTCTTCCCATATTTCAAGGACTTTCGGGTCCTCTTGCTTCGGACTTTGTGCCCGCTACTACTGAGACATCGTGTCTTCTATTATAGGCTTTGACTCTCTAAACTTGCTGGTTTTTTTTTTTTTTTTTTTAACTTTTAACTGTAATTTACTTGTTTAAAAAAAAATATAAAAAAAAAATTAGTTAGTTTTTAAAAAAATTTTAAAAAAAAAAAAAAGGGTTGAATTGTTATTAATAGGAAAGAAGGAAAGAAAAAAAATTTTGTTTGTTGGTTAATGATGACAAGAGGTATATTTCTTTTAGAACAAGCTACAATATGAAACACAACTTGACTTAGACCAGGATTTCCTCAGTTAAAAGAAAAATATGCAAACAGTTGGCAGGTAACGAGTTGTTTGGACACTTTTTGTCGGTTGAGAATTTTATATATTTTCTTAGACAATAGGAGGTATCTTGCAATTCCAGAAACCGAATAAAAAGGGGAAACAATTCTCTTTCAAAGGCGAAACGAATTAATCAAACCAAACGCAGTCTTCATTAAATACTAATCTTGGGGTCATCGGCGCACCCACCGACTAGTAGAAGTACACGGAGGTTGGGGGTCATGTTACGTTGTCGTTGGGTGGGTCCTGACTTTGATTGGTCTCTCTCACTCTCACGTGCAGTGGATGGGCTGCTTCATGTCCTGCTTGCTTAAAGGTCGCTATGAGACTTCTAATGTGACGGATTGTTGAGAGCTAGCCCTTTGTTTGATGAAGTTGATATTCCAAGAAAATCAGAATATATATAGCTCTTTGAGCTGGCCGGAGGGCCTAGTGCATATAATTTTAAGGGAAAATTTGTAAACTACGTCCATGTACTTTTATGCTATTTTGAAATCGAGACCTGTATTTTAAAAATTTTGATTTTAAGGCCTGTGATCCTTACGTTTGTGACCTATTCAATTTATCATATATCTTGAGATCTAAAATTTATAGTTTGCATATTTAAGGAAAGGTCAGATGCACACCTGGACTTTTTTTTTAAATTTAAAAAAATCAATTTGAGCCTTTACACGTGGATTAAATAAATAAAAATAATAAACCATATTTAAAATTATCATGGAATTTTTTTTTAAAAAAAAAGAAAAAGCCATGTATGAATCTGGCCTGTCTAAAATGGCATAAAGCGCGTGTATGTTATTTACATTTTCTCTTAACTTTAAATGATAGTGTTTTAATTATAGTTTTTTATACTTACATATTCAGTGTGTGAATCTATTATTTATCTCAAAAATTTAATTAAGTTTAAATTCACACTGCCCCTCAGGCAAGTAGACCAGGCTCACCTTTAAGATATAGGTTCGATGAATGGATATTTTTTAAGTGAATGGAGTTGAAGCCTAGAGTCACAAGGATTTTAACTCTCAACTTCTGCTCCAATGCAAGCATGTTAGTTAAACTTAAACTAATAGGAAGACATTCTTAAAAGAAAAAACATTTTCCCTTTGGGTCATTCTCTTGAATAGTTAATAATTGTCGTGGAGGTTACAGCTGTGATATTTAGTGTTTGGATTAACTTCTTTCGGGATTTCGTGCAAGAATAACAATGCCCAGCTCACATTCTCTTGGTCACAAGTATTTCTTTCTTCTATACTAAGTTTTGACCTTTCATCCGACAATTTTTAGTATTAGTAACAAGTCCCCATTAATTTTCCTGTCTCTAACATCTTGTTGAAGAGGGAACCTTCACGTAAAGCTTTTCTTAATGTAAGATCATTGTCTGAATCCTACCATACGAGTCATTTCAGAATCTGTTTTTCCAGAAATTTATTTATCACAACACCAACCAGGGACCGCATTTTAAGACACGACAATCGTGGGAATCGGGTCGTTTCAATCACCCACTAATATGTTCATATAGGACCCCTCAAACAGACCAATCTAATGGGAATGATTGCTGACAGATTTGATATGAAAGGCAAAAAACAAAAAAACATCAGCTTCAAGCTTATCAGGTACTGCTAGGAGCAGCAGGTGTATGATTTTTCGAGATCAAATTTTATGCAACCGAATGATTAGATACGAAGAATAAAGTATTTGGTTTTCCAGCCCAAACAAGGTGTTAAACAGCGGAAAGAGACGATCTCTTACGTGGGAATCTGAGGACAGGTTTGTTTAGGGCGTTAAGATATATATAAAGTTTGCCAACCGCGCCATTCGTACAATAATGACACCACTTAGCTGTGAATTGTGAAGGGCGCTAGTCGGGAAAGCCACTCTTCTTGCTTTACCTGGCCTGTCGGCTCTCTCTCTCTCCCCCCATCTCTCTTCGTTGGTTGGTACAAATTCATAGAACTTTCCTTCTTCTTTCCAGCAAGATATCGAATCCCCTTGTCCCGTAAACCTTAAGAGTCCTTCATCCTTCGAAAGAAGAAAGATGGCGATTGTTTTCCAATAGGATATTAATTTGGTTACCGAAATCATGAGATGTTCCATTTAATTTCTTGTAAAACTGGGTAGATGTTTTATAGGCCAGCTCTGTTCTTGAATATTTGGTCCTCCACCAGGACCTACGGGATTCCTTAAGTTAGTCGAGGATTGAATCCTTAATCGAAAACATGGAAACATGGCAATCAGAGGGGTTTCTTAGGGCATGAAGCAAGATTTGTGTTTGCAAAGTCATGACAGGGACCGTTGTTATTTAAAGAAACCAATCTATGTTTGATTGTTAAAATTTTAAAGATATTAGAGTTAATGAAAAAATAAAGAGAAAATATGATTTGAATGAATTTTTAATATTTATTAAAATGAAAAGTAATGATTTAGAAAGATAAAAAATTTTAAAAAATTATTTTATTAAATCCAAAATTTTAGAATAACATGACCCCAAACATCTTTCAAATGAATGACAATGTCATTTAATAAAAAGCACTTGACCTATTTTGTCTCCTCGCGTTATTAAACGTTGTGTCTATTCTTAAAACATTGAATTGATTTCTTTAAATAACAGTACTTTGTATAATTTGAAATTTTCATTTCTTGCACTCTTGTAGCTGTTTCTAGCCTTCTAGGTCCGCAGTATTGCTGACAATCAAAGCTCTAGATGAGTTGGTTTGGAAGAGTTATTGACCTAATGCTCCGTATTCCTTTCACTCCGCAATTATAGGCTATTAGCTAGGCAAGGATAATTTACAAGAAAAGAAAGCCAAAAGAAAACGTACACTTCAACACAAAAACACAAAGTCTAGCTAGGTATATTTTCTACATCTGACTGAAAACAACCGGTAGGCAGCTGATACCGAAACCTACTTTTTCGAAGGCGATTTGATCCTTTATTTAATCAATAAAACCTTTTTGTTTTGCTCAGCGCCCACAAAATGAGCTAGAAATTAGAATAGAAGAAGTAAACTTCTCAGTAACAAGATCGAAACAATTAGCACTAGATCACAAAGGAAGCCCATACGAACCAATTAAGCTGATATATTGTGCTTATTTTCTGCACATTTTAACCCTAATATCTTATTCCAAAGCGAATAGTGATGTATTATAACAGTTTGTTCGCTAAATGTGATGAAATTTGCACCTAATTCAAACAGGTAAATGAAATTTTGATTGAGAGACTAAAAATGAAGATCTGTCTTCTCCGAAATTCTCACCGGTCTGGAGGTTACTGGTGAGTAGGTAATCTATGATTTGAATGAGAATGTCGTCTGAAAATGAACTTTTTGATGATCTATACGTCCTGGCTTTGGTGACCACAAATGCTGCCAGCTTTGCTAACGGTTGTTGATACGTTTAACTTCTTGGTCTATTATAAAATCTCATAGCTATCATGACAAACTGATGCTAAAGGTCAACAGATATTTCGGAACACAATATCAGAACCGAATTTGCACAAGGAAGGCAGTGGATGGGACCGTGTAAAAGGTGGGTTTCATAGAGTTTCAAACAAGGGAGTGTTGTAGCTAATTTGCTTGTTTCGGCCTGCTTGGTTTTGGCTTGTTTTACTTCAGAAAAAAAAAAAAGAGAGAGGAAAACTATCTAGATAATATCCAACTATTTATGGTTTTATGAATGTAAAAATTATCAAAATTATTCGCATCCTATTTTATTACAAAGAAAGTGAAAGTAAGATTAAGGCTATTTTATTTAGGATCGGTTAAGGTTTTAAGCTTAAGGTTCTAAGAGGTTCTAATAAATAGTCCATCTTCAATTACTGCGTTAATAACCTCTACAAACGGTGGATTAAATTATTTAATTAACTCAATCTAGACCGTCGATATAATTCATTAATACGGTGATAAAATGAGAGCCATTTATTAAAACTTATTTGAACTCTAACTCAACCTGGCTAAACCTTAGGTATAGAGCCGTAGTCGCCATATATCATAGTATTGCTCTATTAATAGGCATATACAGGCCACCATCTGTCCCGTACCCAAAAAAATTAGGAGTCTGAAACAGAAGTTTAGAAAGAAATATGCCACGGAGATTAGCACTACAAGTAGGATAAAGTGACTGTTAAAGAAGAGAAGATTGCGAAGTTTCCGAAGTTTAGATAGACAAAGTGGACCAAAAGCCGAAAAAAGTCTGATCATCTAACCAGAGCACGATTGAAATTAGGTTCTAATCCTCCCCACCCAGAAAAAACGGAAAAGGATTAAGGTAAGAACGGAAAAAAGAGGAAAACCAAAAAAAAGTTTAGGACGGAATCCGGTGACCACGCCGCCGACTAGTTTGTGTAAAGTTGTATCTTTCAAATTTTATATTAATTTTGCACATCCAGAGAAGGCATGCCAACTGACGTTCACATGACGTCGGTGGTACTTTTGTTCCCCTATATATGTTATAACCTTAAAATTTCATTCCTAGCACCAAGTAACGAAAGAAAATATAGAAAAACAGGATGGGGAACAAAAAGTTGGAAGGATGAGACGATATTGGGCTAGCTAATTTTATAGTTATATATTATGCACTTCTGTGCCACATATATCATTCTAAACTTTCATAATTCTGAAACGAAAGCAGAAATTACATTTGGTATTCTTAAATTATCACTCTTTTTATCTTATAAACTAATAATCTTGATACATTAATCACTCGAACTATAAGCAAAACAAAAAGGAAGAGGACAAGGAGAAGAGGTTTGTTAGGTGGTCTCTTGGATTTTCTTAATTCTAAAAGCTAGATTAAGAGGTCATATTTTTCCTCATACTTATAAATTGACAACCAGCTCTTTTTACAATCGATATGTGGGACAAATTCTAACAATCTCTCCCTCACACATCGAGCCTTGGATCAAAGAGTTGATGACTTTTTTCTCTCATAGACTATTGGGTTAAGATTTGTTGGTAAAATGAGTTCTGATAAGAGTATTGGGTGGTTTTGGACTTTCTCAATTATAAAAGAATATTTAAGAGGTGAATCTTTCCTTTACACTTATAAACTGAAGAGCCTCTTCTACAACTTATGCGAGACAACCTAACAATTATATTTATAAATGTTCAGAAATAAAAGAAGTTTTATCTTTAAAATATGCAGAAGAACTTGCGAGCCCCACTCACACGATGGTGTTGCTTTTCTATCAGATTTTTCATTAAAATTTCCCTCACCAGAAAATCAGGAAAGAAAGAAAAGAAAAAACGTAAAAACAAAAAAAGTTCATAAGATGACACAATAATTGGGCTAATTATTGAGCTAGTGGCTACATCGTAGTTCCTGTGCAGCATATCCTTGTACACTCTCATATAATAATACTGCTCACAGTTTCATATGTAATTGGATTGACCAAAGTTCTTATAATTGCAGCCAATATTGATTGCAAATGACAACGTTCCATTACGTAGGCAATAAGTGGGGTTTATGCACATTATTGTTCGTTGAAATTTGGGGAAAAAGGTGCCGATCTGCTTGTTAGTTGACCCAACGCTAGCTACCTATTCAATATGGAGTATTAATCTCCACCCTATCTCATCAATTCCCCTTTGCTTTTACATCATGAAAACAAAGAAACCTTTTTGTTCTTACATTTTTCTGTTCATTTGAGGTGGGACGAAAGCAGAGGAAGATGTTTGTTAAGTAGAGAAAGAGTAGTTTAAACTCTCTGGCCCCTGGTTAACTCTGCTGCATCGCCCTTCACTAGCGTGGAATATTAATTCTTCGGAGGGCTTGAAGCCTGAAGGCCTTAGGCCCTGTTTGTTGTGGGGGAATAATTTGGAGAAAAGGACCAGGAGTTTTACGCTCACGGTTCGTGGGCTTTTCCCTAGAAGTTAGGAAGCTTTCCTTTGCAGTAAAAAGTTCGGATCAAAGGAAGCGCTCTGCAATTGAATTATCAACGATTTGCTGAGAATTCTAAGGCAGCCATTAAACATAGACACCATTTTTGATGTTCTGTTTAGGTTCAAATAATCTTTTTCACACATCCTACGTATGAACATCATGAGAGAATGAGCTCCTCGAATTCATCAGTGTCCACATTCAATATTGGCATAAACGCCTGCATTTCATATCAAGCCCATTTTTACAGGGACACCTCTTTGAATGCATTTAAAAATTGTCAATTGTGCACATTGTGTAGCTGATGCACATGTTAAATATTTGTGAAAGACAGAAACATAACTTCACAAAGCAACTCATGCAGAATGTTAACATTACTTAATAAGGGAGGAGGATATACTAATACGTCGAAAGTCTCTATCCTGATAACTCTCTATTTCACGTTGAGAAATACTATTATGCTGTGAATCAGTTTTAGGGATGCTTATCGACTTAGTCGGAAATTGGAAAGGCAATATCCAACTTCGATTATGGTTCTGACTTTGTCAGAGTTCAGATTTCGTCTCTGACTCCGAATCAGTGTAAGACAACTTCGACTTATTGAAGTCAGTTCAGAGTTAGGCTGTTTGGACTTACATAGTCCAAAATTTTTGTTGGACCATCAGATCAAATAATAATTTTTTTCTTAATAAATTTTAGTACGTTGTAGGTTTTTTTTTGTTTTATAATCTTTGAGCCAGGAGGCCCAAACATCATGCCATTTAAAGGAGACAGATATAATTTTTTAAATGGAAGTCACTTTTTAAACTCCAACTCCAATTCCAATTCTGACCAACCTGAGGTCGAAGTCGAGTTCGAAGTAATTTTGCAAATCCCTAAAACACACTGGCGTCTCCCAAACCCAAAAGCTCAAGAGCTGATAAAATCTTAAATCGGAGCAGGATGTTCCTCTCTCCACAGAGGAGAGTACAACATCTGAAGATCCAAACAAGCCTTCTACAGCGTTCTCTACTGCAAGCCCGAAGAGGCCCGTCAAACCAGACTGCCTCGAAGGCCTTTTTCAACATATTCTCTCTTTGCCTTCTCCTTCTCCTCCTCCTCCCAAATCAAAGGTACTAAATCAAAGTCTCTCTCTCCCTCAACCTAATGTGCATGTAGGCATGTATATCTATAATTATTTGTTAAAGTGAATCTATGAAATTAGCTAATGCCGTTTGGCTACTGAGAAAGTGTAGGAAACGGAGGAACTAAAATTTTGAATACTAACATTATCGTCGTTGTGATACATTTGTACCCTGAAATTAAACTAAACTGACTATAAACCCAAACTGCTTTGGTCTATTTGAGGTGGGATTTTCATGTTATAGAAACCCACAAGTTAGCAGCGTTAAGTTTAACATTTCCCCTTTACTTTCTTCCCTTTCAGTTTCCTATCGGAATACACGGAGGTTAAGTTTAGGACTGGAGATTATATTGTAATGTTCTCTGTATTAGTTCCACTTTGATGCCTGATATGAGTTTGAGTCGTTATTTTTGGGATTATCCGAATGCCAATTTAGCAGTAGATAAACAAAACAGAACAAGCTTTGTTAGTGAAAATCTCGTCTTTTTTTTGTAAAAAAAATTTAGGAGAGCCTTGTCCCCCCCAAAAGGAAAAAACAAAAAATAAAGAAACAAAAAGAGGCGTCTTTAATTTTCCTTGTGTTTCCTCAGCAACCAAACAGAGGGTAAATACTACAATTTTGGTGTGTATCCTTATATTTGCTTCCTATGATCGCTGATTAGAGTTTAACTTTTGGTCTTTTAACTTTCACTTTTAGCATGTTAAACGTGTCAAGATAGCATGCAAACCTTGTTAGTGGGCTTTAGGGAAGCTTTTCTAGACGTATATGCACACCATTACTAAAGGTGATATCGATTATACTTTTAGTTTTACTGAGGAAACACAATTAATGGCCTTATGATTAGAATGAAGTTCTTGATATTGTAGGAGGTGGAATGGGCACCCAAATGCCCATGAGCAGTGATCGTACAAGGACAAATTGGACCCCAGCAATGGAACGCTATTTTATTGAGCTTTTGTTAGATCAGGTGCATAGGGGGAATAGGATGGGCCATACCTTCAACAAACAAGCTTGGAGTGATATGCTGACCATGTTCAATGCCTATTTTGGATCTCCATATGATGAAAAGGTCTTGAAAAGTCATTACACTAATTTGTGGACGCAATTCAATGACATAAAGAATCTTCTTGACCAGAATGGATTCTCTTGGGACTATAATAGACAAATGGTGGTTGCCAGTCATCATGTATGGGATGCCTACATAAAGGTACATTAGTTTTTCTAGTAATGTTTTGTTCTGATCTCTATCTTTGGAGCTGAAAGTTAATTGACATACTATAAATGCAGGCTCATCCAGAGGCGCAGTCCTACAGGAATAAAGCTTTGATGAACTTCAATGATTTGTGCTTGATATATGCACATACAACAGCGGATGGAAGATATAGCCGATCAAGTCATGATGTAGACTTTGATGATGACATCCAAGGGGTGAATATTGGTGTGTTTTCATGTATCTGCAGAAATGTTGTATTTCTCATTGATGTTAAAAGTATCCAATCTGTACTGTCATTATAGTTAACTGGTTTGG